>JADRCH010000041.1:61416-118436 GCA_019843965.1 Rhynchomys soricoides | reverse complement strand
GCACACATAGGATCCTTCTGCAGTAAAAGCTTTAATGCCTCTTGAGAGGGAGAGCATAAGCTTGCCACGAGTGGAGACTCAGAACAATAGAATACTCGCCCTTTATATGGGTCACAGCGCTTGCCTGGGACATGGAGCTTCCCCATTGGCTCCCGCACACCAGGCCAGATGCCGCCACGAGAGAGGCTGAGACTCTGAAGTGGAAAATTACCAGGTGCATGCGCACTAGCCTGTTTACAACTTGTCCTCGGCCGAATGTAGGCGCCATCTTGTAATGGCGGATGTGGGTGCTCAGGCGGCTCCCAACACTTGTCCATATCTGTGTTTGTTTCAGGTTTAATTGGGAGGCCAAAAGGGACAAAGTAGACAACAGAGGATGATCCTAACCTCCTACCAGAAGCAGGAGAACTTGCTAGTTCTCATCTGGCTTCTGAACCTGCTGGAGGTCTACGGGCCTCCCATGCTCAGGGAGGAGGACCGGCTGAGACAGCCTTTTCATTTTGTTTTTGCTTTCCTGGGAATGGTTTGTCTGTGTGTATGTCTGTCTATGCTTTTTGTCCTCTCATACAATTTTTTTTTTTTTTTTTTGGTTCCTAGGATGGGGAAGGCACAGAGCACCCCATGGGGTCTGGTCCTGAACCGTTTGAAGGACTTTCACTCAGTCACAGAAGACTCGGGTCTGGTTGGTTGTCTCTGAAAACTAACCATCTTTTGCAGGGATGAATATCCGTCCTACCTATGGCCTGAGGAGGGGGCTTTCCATCTCCCCACCACTTACAGGGTGGTGGTTTAGTTTATGAGGCTTGGGGCTACCCAGACTAAGTGACATATATCACCATGTGTTTATAAAAAGATAAAGAGATGTGATGTATATTGTATGGGTGAGGTGTGGATGTGTTCTATGGAGGGGTGGGGAGGTGTGGGGGAGGGCCTGCCTCAGCGGGCCCATGCCGAGGCATCCCTGCCCCCTGAGGGACACACGAAGGTATAGTAGAGAATAGAGTTTATTTAGGGCATGGGGAGGGGAGCTAAGAGGGTAGTAGAGGCAGAGAAAGGCAGAGAGGGGGAGAGAGTAGAGAAGTGGAGAGGCCGGCGGCCATGACCACGTAGAGGGGGGAGAGGGACTGGGGAGAGGTAAGGGGTAAGAGATGCTAGGGAGAGGAGTAAGAGAGAAGAGAGAGAGGAGGGGCGAGCAGCCCCTTTTATAGTGGGCCAGGCCCACCTGGTTGTTGCCAGGTAACTGTGGGGTGGAGTTTAGACAGAATGCTGACAACCTGGTTGAGAAGAACCTGTTTGGATGAGTCCTCTTTTTGTTCTGGGCCTTGCCACTCCCCACCCTTCTTCCTCTAAAAAAGTCAGCCTCGCCCCTGCCTTGCTCCCCCTGTCTGCTCCTGAGGGGATCTCTGACAACCTCCCCTTATGTTCCTGCTCCTGCCACCTGCCTCTCCTGACTCCACTTGGAGTCCACCTCACACTCCGGCCTGTACTACCCAGAGGGCTGAATCTAATAAGCTTTATCCCTCTGAACTATGGGACCCCCAGATGCTCAGGGGAGACAGTTCATGACATATGTGTCATTTGCCAATAATGATCTTTACAATTAGAAGTTGCAGAATCCCCCATTTTTAGAAAGACCATCAGCCCTCACAGGTCTTCTAGATTCAATCATGTTGACCCACCTGCCCACCTAGGATGACTGTCAGCAATTGCTCTATGTTCTCCTCAGGACAGAGGAGAGAGAGGGTGTGGGAGCTGCCTGGAAATTGGTTCTGGGAGAAAATGGGCTGCCCACTCAAGTCCAGGCTGATACCGATGCAGCCCTTCCTTTGACTCGACCCTGCTGGGATTTTAACACTGCTGAAGGTCAGGAGAGGCTCCAGGTCTACCACCAGATTCTGATGGGGGGCCTCTGAGAAGCCACCAGACGGCCCACAAATTTATCTAAGGTGAGCCAGGTGAGAACCCCATGGAATATCTAGAAAGACTTTTTGAAGCTTATAGGATCTACACTGCTTTTGACCCAGAAGCCAGAGAACACCAGTCAACTGTGAACATGGCTTTTGTTAACCCTAACATCTGTTGGAAGCTTTAGCCACTGAATGGCTTTGTGGCCTGCCCCTGGCACCCAAAAGCCAGCCTCTATTTGCCTTTGAATGACAAGACTTGGAGAGAGGCTTCAAGGGACAACTGACTTGAACACAACAGCTACCTCAAGGTTTCAAGAACTCACCCACCACCTTTGAGGAGTCACTACACAAGGACTTAGGTGAGTACTGGTGGTCCTATGCCCAAATAACTGTACTCCAGTATTGTGGGTATGTATTGTGGGTCCCCCAACTTGGAGATATGCCAGGAGGCCACATGAGACCTGCTACAGGAGCTGAGTCAACTTGGCTGCCGAGTGTCTAGTAAGAAGGCCCAGCTTTGTCAACTTGAGGTCACCTATCTGGGGTACATATTCAAGGGGGGCTGGCCAACACAGACTGTCAGATGCCCCAGAAGCAAACCATTCTTAGCATCCCCGTCCCATCAACCTGAAGGTAAGTACTAGAATTTCTGGGATCTGCCTGGTTTTGTAGACTTTGGATGCCAGGGTTCACTGAGATAGCCAAACCATTAGATGAGGCCCACCAGAGGCCAAGAAGACAAAAGAGAATAAATCCTTGAGGTGGACATGGCTTTTAAGACTCTAGGAAGAGCCTCACTGGAGATGTGGGCCTTGGCCATCCCAGACATTCACAAACCTTTCTGTGGACCAGAGAAAGGGGATAGCAAAGAGGGTGCTTGTACCTTGTAGTTTTAAAAATCGAACCCACAATAAACTAGGCTATGTGCCAGCTTTGGTGGTCTTGCCTAACCCCATGGCCAGCCCTAAGCGGCAGTCATGCCTGGTTCCCTTGGCCAGCCTGCTGCCAAGCCACTCTAGTCAAAAACCCTATCCCAAGCTAGCTCTCTTGGTCTCTGCTCGCTGAGTTGACTGAACCAGTCTTTCCTGAAATACCTGAAACTGCTGGTCACACTTTCCAGGCCATCCACCCACTGTGGCTGGCATGCAGAAAGCCAGCGACCACTCACTCAGATCCCCTTAGCCCCATGAAATGAAAACACTAGAGACTTATACTATACCAGCCAGATTTATAATGGTAAATCTTTAACCCAAAATGCCCATGTAAAGAACATACATCTCATTAATATAATTACAAGCTACATGCTTAGATTAGACAAATATACCACTTCACTACTCTATTGTCCAGCTATGACATCCCTAGCTACTTGTGGCTCCTCCAGGCCACGTGGGTCTGCTCCATCTTCATCTCCTTCTCCCTCCATCTTTCTCTCCCTCTGTCCTCCGTCTTGTCTGACGGTCTTCTTCCTCTTTCCTTCTCCCCTTTCCTTTCTCATACCTGAATATGTGATCTACTCCTTGTCGGGGCACCCCTCTTGGGGGTCAGAAAATACAAACAGCAATCCACAACAGGTGCTTACCCAAACTTTGGGACCATGGAAAAGACCTGTGGCTTATTTATCTAAGAAGCTGGACTTGGTGGCCCAAGGATGGCCAGCCTGCCTCCGGATCATAGCTGCCACTGTCCTCCTAGTCAAGGATGCTGACAAAATAACCATGGGGCAGGAACTTGTTATCACCCCCCCCCCCCCTGCTATTGAGGGGACCCTCAAGAATCCACCAGCCAGCTGGGCCAACACCAGATTGGTACACTTTCAGGCTCTACTTTTGAATTCCCCCAGCATAAAATGTAACCCATCATCTGCCCTAAACCCAGCCACCCTGCTACCTGACCTGTCCTCAGACATGCAACATGATTGTTCTATAGTTCTGGGACACATCCAGAACATCATGACAGATTTGACTGACATATCCTTGCCAAATGGAATCAGGTATGCAGGGGTGGCAGTAATGGACTTGGACTCTGTTATCTGGGCAACTGCTTTGCCGCTGGGAACTTCAGCCCAGAGAGCTGAACTAAAGGCTCTAACCCAGGCTTTAAACCTGGCAAAAGGGGCCATAACCAAAATCTACACTGACAGCAATATGCCCTTGCTATGGCCCATGTGCATGGGTCCGTATATCAAGAGAGGGAATTATTGACTACCGAAGGAAAAAACCCATCAAAAGTACGGAAGGAATACTTGTTTTATTGGAGATATTATGGCTTCCGCTCAAAGTGGCCACAGTTCATTACCCTGGGCATCAGAAAGGGGCAACAGAAATAGCCCAAGGGAACAGGCTAGCTGATAATGCTACAAGAGAGGCTGCCCACACTTCCACTGCCAACATCCTGGTAGCTTTGCAGCTCCCCCTCCTCCTCCCAGCCATCCTTGTATATACTGGTGAAGACAAATGACGTCAGGTGAAATGCCAAGGAGCTTACAGAAGAGACGGATGGTTGCTGTCCTCTGAAGGCTGCACCATCCTACCTAAGGAGTTCAACAAACGTCACACTTGGTACCAAAAACTGAAAGAGCTGCTGTGGGTCAAGGTACAAAATGTTCGACTCAGGACACTCGGTTGGTCAGGTGACCTCAGACTGTGCCACCTGCCAGGCTGTGAACCCCTCAGGCCCCAACCAAGGGGCAGCTCCAGGAACCGGAATCATGGATTGATGGCCAGGGGCTGATTGATGAATAGATTATACAGAAATAAAACCAGGAGCACATGGATACAAATATTTGCTAGTTTTTATAGACATCTTTTCAGGATGGGTAGAAACATATCCTACAAAGAAGGAGACTGCCGATGCAATGGCAAAGAAGCTTCTGGAAGACATCATACCCAGGTATGGTTTGCCTACCCTGCTTGGGTCTGACAGTGGACCAGCATCATCTCTCAGGTATCTCAATCTCTAGCGCAGATTCTGGGAACCAATTGGAAATTACATTGTGCATACAGACTCCAGAGTCCAGGGCAAGTAAAAAGGATGAATCAAACCCTGAAGGAGGCCTTGACCAAATTAACCCTTGCAACTGGCAGTGACTGGGTGTCCTTCCTACCTTATGCCTTATACAGGGCTAGGAACATCCCCTATACTTTGGCCCCACCCCCTTTGAGATCCTATATGGGAGGCCCCCTCCCATGCAGCTCAACCTACAGTCTTATATCTTAGCTGAATATGACCAACATAAGTTTTTAATGCCCTGGGAAGCCCTCCATAGGGTCCAGAAGCAACTCTGGCTTGCCATCTGCTAGGTTTGTGAGTCCGCTCTTCCCACTAACCCCCATTGCTTTGAATCAGGTGACGAAGTCTGGATTAAGAGACATAACCATAAGACCCTGGGACCTCGCTGGAAAGGGCCTCACACCATGATCCTTACCATGCCTATGGCTGCTAAGGTGGATAGAATCAGGCCATGGATGCACCACTCCCACGTTAAGTCTGCCAGGAGAGAGCCAATCCAGTAGTTGAGATCCCAGCAGAGGAGACTTCCAGGTGAATCTCCACAAGAACGATGGAAGGTCACCCCATACCCTGTCAATCTGCTGAAACTCCAGTACTCCTGATCTTGCTTATTTGCTGCACCAACTACGCTTGTACCCCCAGGGAGTGATTTAACAACCTTGTCATCAAGTTCATAGTGGCTGGCAAGAAGGCTAATTGGGCTGCTGGTTCTTAACTACTCTCTCCCTGGACTGTTGGTGATCGGACAGAGACAATGCATTGGAAATAAGGTACCCCCAGCCTATTCCTACCTCTGCAACCCCTACTGTTGCAGGATACGTGCTGCCAGTACAGAATGATTGGTGGGCTTGTACTTTAGGGCTTACTCCATGCATTTACGGTCTGGTTTTATGTTCTAGTACAGCTTGTACCTAGAGTGACCTCTTACTCTGGAGAGGATGTCTTCAACCAGCTAGCACCTCCAAATAATCGAGTTAAAAGGGGAGACCATTTCTGCTGTGTTTCTAGGTTTTCACCTTGGCATAGGGCTGACTGGAGCTGCTACTATAGGGGCTTCAGCCCTACAAGGCCCTATGGATGGAAATAGATGCAGATATACAGGAGATGGTAAAGTCCATCACGGCCCTGCAGGCCCTGCAGGATTCCCTATCCTCCTTCCTACAGAACAGAAGAGGCCTAGACTTGCTGCTCCCCCAGCAGGGAGGACTCTGTGCAGCCTTAGGTGAGGAATGTTGTTTCTATGTTGACCCCTCAAGGGTGGTCAGAGAATCTATGGCCTTAGTCAGAAAGAGACTATAGACAGATCCTACTGATGTTAGCCTTGACTTGGGGTCCCTGCATAATCAATGCTTTAGTTAGGTTTGTTAAGGAATGAATTTATTCTCAAACAACAATACCAGCCTGTAGAAACATCTCAAGGATTCGAGATGGCCCAAAACTAAGTAACGAGAGGGATGAGATCGCTGACTCCATGACAGGCTTCTAATTGACAGTTAAGGAAACTAGGCCTAAATCTCTGTTTCCAAGAACTGGGCAAGTCCAGTTGCTTGGGCAAGCCTAGGCAAGTCAGTTACTAGGAAAAAAACCCCAGACTCCAGCTCCCATTCCCTGGTAATGGTTCTGGAATGCCTAGAGATGGAAGTAAGATAAAGCTCACCTATCCCAGAATTCCCCTAATAAGCTTTAAATTAGGCCTGCGAGCTCACTTAGTGGTTTCTCTATCTTGGTAATGGGAGACCCCAGCATGCTGGACTTGTGCGGAATGAAACACTCTGCGTTTACATACCATTTGATTGGGGTACCATTCTTCAGTGAATCATGGACCCTTACATTGTACCATCAACCACCCTGATTGATGGAAGCTGAGGGGGAAGGTTCCTGAAATCGTGTTCTTGGTGGGAGCTTTATTCGAGGGTGCTCCTATAGCTAAGGAGAGCAAGGGTAGAAAAGACTGAGGTAAGCTGGATCCCTCTGCTGCAGGGATGGAACCGGTTTAGAAGGGCTAGTTCCCAGATGAATTAACCACAGTTTCCAACTCTGGCCAGCAGAGGGCAGGCTGGCCTGTGAAATGAGCCCCACCTCCACTACTAGAGCTTTGCTCTCACAGATTGATTGGTCCATTAGAATCAAGATGAAGACAAACTCACTGGATGAATCTTCACAAAACACTCTGCCCTTGGGGGCCAGAAATGTTTCCCAATATTTACTGCTAGGCCCCCTGTTCTGATGTTATGTAGGAAGGAGGGGGAGGAGTGTCTTGGTCACAGTTCACACAGTTGTCTGAAAAGAAAGTGCATGTTCAAGTGCATGTTCCAGGAAGGGAGCTCTCAGAGGCGCCCCCCCCCCCCCATGTTTGGGACACTGATCTGTAGGGGAGGCATGTGGAGGGGCCAACATCCTGGCAGATGGCAAGAGAGCAGGATGAGAAAATGACAGGCAGTACAGGTTCCAAGTTGTCCTGTGAGAACTTGGAGAGATCCCATAACCACGTTGAGCCCCATTTCTGCATCTCTGAAGTTCCCTTCATCTCTTCAGTGGTCAAACGGGAAAATATGTGAGGATGCTCTGTCAATGAGGGGCTTAATCAGCTGGACTGGCAGGCTATGCTCCTCCTAAAAAATCAGGGATTCGGTCAAAGAGTGGGAAGATCGCAGAACGGGAGGGAGCAGGAGGACAGGGGCACTCTCTCTGGAGGGGTCTGACCTCTTCTCTCTTTTCTCTTGTCAAACAACCTAGAAAACCTAGGCTTTTTATTTTTAATTTCTTCAGATGAGGTGATTCATTCCTAATTCAATACCCTTTTGTGGACCCTCAGTTTCTGCTGTCCTGGGAGGGACTATTCCTTCATGGCCACTGCTCTTCTTTCTTTGGCATGGCATCACAGTTGCAAAGTGTGTTTAGTGGCAGTTTTCTAATTTGACCTTTGCATTTCTAAAGTGGCAGAAATAATTTTTTTTCTCAGTTTTGGAGATAGGAAGCAAGGTTCAGTGGTACCAAGGCTGTCACAGTGATTTAGTAGTGAGGGGTTAGCACTGCCTCTTCCCAAATGAAACAGCCTTGTTTATTGAATGAACAAACTAGAAAACCAGGAGCAGGTACTGTGTCCCTCAGTGGGATGGGAAGGCCCTGCACACTCTGACCCCAAGGCTATAACAGGTGCTTTGTATTGCTTTGTGGTCTGATTGTTAAATCTAGGGCTGCCGCTAGGCTAGTGCTCTACCACAGGGCTAGCTTCCAGCCCAGTTCATCCACCTTTTGGAATAATAATCATGGCTTTGATTATTTTGTGTCTTCTGTGTATCGAGGTCTCTGTCAAGGCTTCTGTACAGATTATTACTTAGTCCTCATAGTGTGAGGCAGGTACTCAGGGAGGCTGGTGACCTTGTTAAGGTCCCATAGCTGAAGAAGGAGGAGAGACTGTGTCTGAGCTAGGGCTCTGACTGCAGCAGAACCCAGGAGACTGCTTGTGGGAAGGCTGAGCAGACATTCTGCAGCTTCCAGGTGATCTGCACTGACTCGCTGTATCTCCAGTGCGGCTGAGTTCTTACGCTGTAGGTCTTTGTGTACAGAGAAAGGCCTGGGTGTGGAAGGGAGTTTCTGTGTATGTGAAACACAGATTTCACATTCATTTATCTTTTATCTGTAAAAACAGCTCAAGATGACAACTAATTTTCAGTAACTACTTCTGTGGGGACCTTTAGGTTTCGGGTAACAAAAATCTATAAGTCTGTGAATATCCTGTAACAAGCTTGATATTTTAGAAACCTTAGGATTGTACTATTTATTATAGTGAAGATTCTAAGTCACTGCTGTCCCCAGCTAGCCCCAGAGGTCCTTCCTGGTCCATCTGGCCAAAATGCCTTCCATTTGAACTTTGGTGGAGGTGTGGACTGTTTCAGACATCTGAGAATGAGAATTGGTCCAGACTCAAGGCAGAGAAGGTTGGCCATGGGACATGACAAACTTCCCCACCCTGCCGAGGGGGCCTGAATCTCAGTGAGGGTGGATGGGGACCCATAGACACCTCCCCATATGGTTTCTCTGCCTGCTTTCTTCTAGAAGGAGTCTGCTTAGGGCTGGGGAGAGCAGAAATGCTTCCTGCTCCAGCTTCCATCCTGAAGACTGGCATAACTAAGCTTTCTCCTGGTTTCATCCCTAACTAGACCTCTTGAAGGGAACAGGCTAGGAAAAGAGTCAGATTTGTTCTCTGTTCTGGCTGACCTGTGTAGACAGTTAATATTGATTTCAGGTTCTTTCTTATTCCCATTTTCCAGAGGATGGCAGACAAAGCTGGTCTCTATAGCTCCCATGCCCCCAACCTTTTCTGGAGTCACTAGGACACATGAATGTTGTTTTTGGGATCCTGTAGCTGGTAAGTGTGTATACACACACACACACACACACACACACACACACACACACGGAGAGAGAGAAAACTTGTGAGGGGCATTTGTCTAAAATATTTGTGGTGTGTAGCAGAATTTTCCCCTATTAATTTAAATATTAATACAAGAAGCCTGTGATTGGACAGGGAAAAGGGAGGCAGAGCTAAGAGTTTCAGAGACAGAGACAGGGACAGAGAGGAGAAGGACGGAAGATGAAGAAAGAGAAAGACGATCCCGATTCTGTGTGGCTTTAAATAGCCACAGGTAGCTATGGCTCATAAAAAGGATGGAATGATTGGGGTAACTTGTCTGATTTAGGTGGGCAGCTTGTATCATTATCAGTGGCTCTGAAACGATTGTGTGGGCATCTTGTGAATTGAGAATTTATTGATATATAAGTCTGACTGATTAATTATAAGCTTCTAGAGTTTTGATTTACTGGGTTAAGGGGATTTGTGGCAACTAGCTGCAGGGGGTAGATGGCTGAGAAGGTAGGGCTTTGAGGTAGGCCAATTGGAGCAGGGAAGACACCACCTGGGGCTAGCCTAGAGGCAGCAAGACTGCCAGGGCAGAGAGTAGCTAGGGATATCGTGGGATGGTGCTGTTTTTTAAATATTTCCCACAACAATGGTGGTTATATCTAAATGAGACCTTGGCTAAGCTTTAATTTTATATTAAACTTAACTTAGCCAGGCTGTGGTAGCACACACTTTTAGTCCCAGTACTCAGGAGGTGGAGGCAGGTGGATCTCCGTGGGTTAAGGCCATTTAGTCCAGGCTAGCCCTCAAAGCAGACCTTCTTGCCTTCACTACCTAAATACCTAAATATTGGGATTGCAGGTATGTACTGATATACCTAATTTGTTTTTTTTAAAGGTTTGTCCACAGCCTCATAGATAAAGCCACCAAAGAGGGAGAGAAAGGAGTAAAGAAAGGGAGGGAGAATCAGTGAGGAGAGAAAAAGAAGGCATGGGGCAGAGGATGAACAGGCACACAGTAGGGGGTCAGAGGATGAACAGGCACACAGTAGGGGGCAGAGGATGAACAGGCACACAGTAGGGGGGCAGGGGATGAATAGGCACACATAGGCAGGGGATGAACAGGCACACAGTAGGCAGAGGATGAACAGGCACACAGTAGGGGGGCAGAGGATGAACAGGCACACGTAGGCAGGGGAGGGGGGTGTACTCCAGGAGTGCTCTGCTGAGGACTGGACATTGCCCTGGGTAGGGTCGAAGCTTGTGCCTCAGAGCTGTCTCAACAGGACTGATTTGACAGCTGCTCACAGGCTCCTTTCACACAGTAGGATAGTCTCCCTTCCGTGTCACTCTGGGCTACATTCCTTTCTGGGTCTCCGAAATCTCTAAACAACGTGTAAGCAGAGGCACAGCTGCCTCTGCCTCCATCCCCGTCTTCCTAGGATGTTTGTGTGGCAGAGCTTTGGAGGATAGCTGTGTGCGGCACTGTTACCTGCAGTAGAAGTCGGAACCAGGTATTCCAGGTTCTCAGAACTGTGTTTAGAGATCTGGGAAGTCCACATAAATAACAGAGCAGCAAGCAGTCTCCTTCAAAGGCAAAGCAAGGTACAAAGTAGTAGTATATTGTGCCGGAGAACATAGGCCTGAGTAAGGTTTGCACAAGAGCTGGGGTTAGTGTTTGCGTCCTCCTTTTATGGTCCAAGAGAAGGAAATGTTGGCTGCCAGGGGTAAGACCAGCATGGTTTCCTATTTTGATTGACAGGCTTGGTTATGTAATGCTTTGTTCACTATACATATTTTTATTAATTTGAGAACTTCATACACTGTATTTTGCAAAAAATAAATCCATTTTTCTTCTCCAATCCCTTAGTTCCCAACAAAAATGACTGTGAGATTAATTATTTAATATATGCCTTGGGTAAAAGCTTCAGCTCATTCCCTGACTAGGTCATAACTTACTCAACTCATTCAAATTATTCTATATCTTCCACATGTGTAGTTACCTCTCCTCAGCTTAATGCGTCCAAGTCCCAGGTGAATCTCCTCTTGATTCTATCCTGAGATCAGCTACCTGCTGGTTTATGTCTGTCTCCTCTGTGTTCCAGCCCGAGTCTCCCCCTTATTCTATCCCGAGTTCCTCTACACGGCTGGTTACCTCTTAGCTCCCTTGCTTCTGGCCTCTATGTTCCCAAGCAAGTCTTCCCATGTCTCTATTTCCCAGAATCCTCTCTCTTCCTGCCTGTGTCCCATGTCCTATTTCCTGCCTCAGCTCATTGGCCATAGGCTTTTTTATTGACAGGTGTTGCTTATAAGAGATTCTCTCCAGCTGAAGAGATGGCTCAGCTGTTAAAGGCTAGGCTCATGACCAAAAATGTAAGAGATTCTCTCTACAGTATTTTGATCATATTTACCCTTCTCCTCTCTCTAACTCCTCCCCCACCCACACCACCCTTCCCCTCAACGTTCCGCTCTCTCTCTTCTCCTAACCCACGGACTGTAATCAGCACTGCCCATTTACTCATGGGAGTGGGGCTATCCACTGGAGAATGGTTGAGCTAACCAGGAGTTCCACACTTAAAGAAAATTGCCTCTTCTTCCTCTGGGAGCCATCAAGTGGCCACAGCTACTCAGGAGTAGGAGCTCTTCCCACTCCACGTTGACTAGCTTGACCTTGTGCAGGCCACCCACAGCTATTGTGAGCTTGTAGTACCAGGAAGCATTCGTGAACCTCAAAAGATCGATCTGGAGCCAACCCGAGGCAATCACACAAGTCTTTCTTCACATGTTTGAGCTTGGGCTTAATCACCACAGACCCACAGGGCAGGTTTGGTGTAGAAGCCTTGAACTCGGGACAAGGTTTTATAGAAAATGGCATGCTAGGGGTGAGTGTTTCTAGCCTGGCAAGCATCTAATTGGGGGCTACTGTGGCCTTTACCATAACTGGCTGGTGCTGGGAGCCAAGCCATAAACTTAACCTCTGCTTCCCCCTGATTTGTGGTTGTTAGGCAGGGGCAGGCTTGTAACCTGAGGGTGCAGATTTGTTTGGGAAATAAACTGGAAATTAGTGCTAGATGCAGGTCTTGTTGGGGGTAACCTAGAAACTGGTGCCGGGTATTGGCCTGTTAATTTACTTGAGTTCAAACTTAGGTTCTTCAAGAAGGAGTCTGAACCCAAAAGATTCGGTCTCTCAAGCTCTCATGAGTGCAAAGCTCCTGTCATGTCCAGAAGACACAGTTTGTTCTGGTGTTCCTTATCCTTCACGATCTCTCTGCTTCCTCTTGCCGTGTGTGTACTAATGTTCCATTTGTGGCCGAGGACTCCACTGACATTTAATTTCTGTATTGTGAACAGCTGTGAGCTTTGTTTTTGCGTTAACCATCGTCTATTGCACAAAAAACTTTAAATATTTAATAATTATTATTATTTGTGTGTAGCATGTGAATTTGAATTCAGTGCCCTCTGAGGACAGAGGTGATGGATTCCCTTGAAGCTGGAGTTACAGGCAGTTGAAAGCTGTCTGATGTGTGTCCTCCCCAAGAGTGGTACATGCTCTTAACCACTGAGCTACCTCTCCAGCCCCTCCCTCCCTGAACGTTTAGCCTGAAGACACAGTTTGTCTTACTGCACATTTCCCTCAAACTAGTCCAGGGTGGATCAACTCAGTGCCTCTTGTTCTAGGATATGTTCCAGATGTGTTTGAGTACACAAGGTGATTTTGTAAACTAGGGATTTAGGGGCAGTTAGTTGTCTTGTTTGGAGAGGGGTGTGTGTATAGCTCAATGCAGGTACAAGACCCCGTTGTTAGAATGACTCCACAAACTGCCCACCTCAGTGGCCCACTCCTATATTCCTAGCACTTGCTCAGTTCAAGGCCATTCTGATCTACAGGGCAAGTTCCAGGACAGCCAGAGCTACACAGAGAAACCGTGTCTTGAAAAAACAAAAACAAACCTACAGTGGCAAATATACCCACTTCCACACCTCAAGTGGAAATTTCCCTTGAACTATCTCACTTTGCTCCCTGGGAATCGGAGACAGCCTGGCTCAGGCTCATACTGTGAAAACTTCCTTGAGACCTGTAAGAGACCCCACTTTGCCTCAAGGCCCAAAACTCTCCCTAGAGTCCCTGTCATACTGCTGTCTGTCCTTGGTCTTAGTGACTCTCCTAATACACTTACCCAAAAGGGTAGTCACCTCAGTGACCCCCTTGAGTCTCACACCTGAGACCGTTTACTTTTTAAAAAACAAAACAAAACACTTTTATGTGTATTGGTGTTTTGCCTGCATGTATGTCTGTGTGAAGATGTCAGATCCTCTGGAACTGGAGTTAGAGACAATTTTGAGCTCCCATGTGGGTGTTGGTAATTGAACTCAGGTTTTCTGGAAGAGCAGCCAGTGCTGTTAACCACTAAGCTATCTCTCTAGCCCAAGACCTTTCATTTATGTAAGCTTAAAACAAACAAACAAACAAATAAAAACCTGTTCCCTTTCATTACACTGCTCAGTCTGCAGAAGTTTTCTCAGCGATGCTCAGTCTGAGGGAGAGACTGCCTTTCAAGAATTGTCCAGTCTTTTGATACTACTATGACACTGTCATTTCCAAATGTGTTGGGTTACAGCCACAGCTATCTTGGGACACATTCAGCCTGTCGACTGAAGGTTCAACATGCCTGAACACAATCCCAGTGAGTGTCCAGAACAGCAGGAGACTCAAGCCCTTTTGAGAAACCACCACCTGCGGCTGGAGTCTTAACTAGGAGGCTTAGGTGAGTGTAGGACAGCACTCATTTAAAGAGAAGCCCTCATGGAGGCCCGGGGGAAGACTGCACAGGAGTTCAAGGCCAGCCTGGTCTACATGAGCTCCATGTCAGCCAGGGCTACAAAGTAAGACTCTGCTTCATTATTCCCAAACCCAGCAAGAAAAGGAACCAGGAGAATGAAGAGTCAGACTTTCATTAAGAAGATCAAAGACTGAACAAAACAGGGGTGGTAGACAATGATACTGAAGGCTAGAAGCTAAGCTAGGCCAGGGTAGGCCTAGGTAGTCAGAGTGACTGAGGTCATGAGGCCTTCCACTGCTGCCTTACACCTTCTTCTCTTCCCGCCCCTTTCTTTGACTCAGAGCTGTTTGAGGCTGGCATGTCTCTGGTTTAGCCCATTCAGTTAAGAACACCTATTATGGCCCAGCCCTGCAAACAATCACTTGTCTCCCTATGTTCGACAAGGTGCTGGAGTGACAATTTCTCTGCCAGCTCTAACATGAGGTGCTGCTGTAGTGGGTTTGGCCTAATTCTGCTTGTATTCTAATGTTAATTTGGGTCCCCCAAAACTGCTTGCAAGAGAATCCACACATAAGACACTGAGGGAACCTGCCCCCTCTCCCCCCATGTTAATCCTGATTGGTAAATAAAGATGCCAGCAGCTAATAGCTGGGGAGAAGAGACATGGGAAGGGGTTAGGTTTCCTGAGCTTGGGACCACTAGGAAGGAGAAAGGGGGAGAGCCACCATGCCTTAGAAAAGTGTGCAGGAGAGAAACAAGAGCCTCCATGGGATAGAGAATCAAGGAGAGCACACTAGGCTCTGGGCCAAGGGAACGTGGTCCAGAGGGCTGACTAATTGGAGTTAAGAGCAGTCAAGACAGAATATCGAAATTAGTAAGTAGTAACTCAGAGTTATCAATAGGAGGTAGATTCTAACAGTATGGAGGGTAGGCAGTTGCCCAGCTATTGAGCTGCTTAAGGCATATTAAAATATAAAGCTGTGTGTGTCTTTCTTTCGGGAACACAAATGGTCAGAGGCAGGAAGGAAACCCTTGCTGGGATTTATTAAAAATTCATACTACATGATGCTTTCTAGGGGCTTCTCTTGATGAATATATGCTCCCTCTCATCTCTGAAGCTGGCTTGGGACACTCTAGATGGCAAACCTTGGTGTGTCTGCTTCACAGTCAGGTTTAACATAGTGAGGGTGGGATCTGTTAAGTCTGTGCTGAGGTCCCTGGAACTAGGTTGGTCCCAGAGCAGAAGCCCATGCAATTCAAAGCCTAGGACAGCTACCTGTGTGTCTAAGCACAGTGTACTCCATGGAACCAGATATGTGTATTCCAAACCAACCTGCTTGAGGAGACTCCTAGCACCATGCTGAGGGAAGGGTCTAATCACATGCCTCAGAGGTCCTAATTCCACCACAAAACTCCTTTATTGTCATTTTTTTTTTATGTTCATGATTATGTGTGGGTATAGGGGTATGTGTGTGTGTGTGTGTGTGTGTGTGTGTGTGTGTGTATCAAAGGGCAGCTGTAGTGTTTTCTACCTATTGACATGGGTTTCAAGATGACCTGGAACTTTGTCACACAAGCTAGGATAGCTGGCCACCAAACCTCTCCTCTCAGCCACTGCTACTATCACAGGTCTGTGCTATTACACCAAGCTTTTCTACTGGGTTCTGGGGAATCTGAACTTAGGCCCTCATGGTTACAAGGGGGCACCGTCTACACTGACTGAACTATCTGCGGCTGTAGTTTGCCTTCCTCTTTAATTTCCTTATGCAAGATCTAGGTATATATCCCCGGTTGGCCTGGGCCTTGTTCTTGTGACTCTCTTTCCAAATGCTGGACTATAAGTGCATGTTACTATATGGCTTCATATTTATTTCATTACTGTTATTTTAAAGATGAGATGTATTGTCCTGGCTAGGCTGGAACTGGCTTTGCAGACCAGGAAGGCCTTGAACTCACAGAGATCCACCTGTCTCTCCCTCCTGAGTGTTGGGATTAAAGGCGTGTGCTACCATAGCTGGCTCTAACTGCTTAGTTGCTGTGCTTTGTGCTTTTCGTCCCCGTTTGGGAGCCTGGTCCACAGTGTGACATTTGGAGATAAGATCTTCACAAGTAGGGTGTGGTGGGAATTGAGTTGGGCAAGTGGGGTGTACCTTTGCAAGGACTGTACTGACTTTGGTTCTCTCTGGCTTGTTTCAAACTGTGACCTCTTCCTCCTGTGTGCTTCTGCCATTTGCCATAAGGTCCTCTGTGACACTCTGGATTATTCATCCAATCTCTGAAGCTCTGACCTTCATAAACCTCTGTCTATAAAAAGGTTAAAAGTGGGTGTGGTGGCACACACTTGTAATCCTAGAACACTGGAATTGGAAGCAGGAGGATCAGGAGTCCCAGAGTTTGAGTCCAGTCCAGGATACACAACTGTCTCAAATCTTTTTTCCTTTAGCTTACCTCATGCATTTTTTTTTTTTACATTAATGAAAACAGACTACAGTGTCTAAATGGATGTGGACAGGGACGTGACCTCCTTGTATTATATGGATTCTTTGATGACTGGCAGTTGTGATGCCCAATAAATCAGGCCTTGTGGTCCACGGTTCAAATCTCTAATCCCAGCTACTGGGGAGGATGAGGCAGGATGAATACAAGTTCAAGGCCTGCCAAAGCTACAAAGTGAGTCTAAACACAATCTGGGCCATTTATTGAGACTCATCTCAAAATAAAAATACAGGCTGGAGAGATGGCACAGCAGATAAGAGCACTGGCTATTCTTCCAGAGGGCCATGTTTTAGTTCCCAGAATCCACATGACAGCTCACAGCCACCAGGAACTAGAGTTCCAGGGGAATTCAGTGCAGTCTTCTGGCCTCCGAGGATACCAGGCATGCTCTGGTGCAAAGACACACACACACACACACACACACACACACACACACACACACGAACATATAAAGACTCAGTGGTGGAGCACTCACAAGGCTCAACCCCAGTGCCAACAAAACAAAACAAAGCCCACATACTTTTAGAATGAATGGTGAGATGAGAATTCAGGTCACAAATGGAGTCTACATCAGAAGAGTAGGAACCTAAAGCACAGGACTGGGACCATAAGCCAGGGAATGAATGAGGGACAGAGAGGCAGTCCTGTCTAGGTGTGGAGGCAGTGTCACACAGTCCACCCCATACTGAATTCTGGCACCCAGATTGATTCCTGAGAAGACTCCATTCTGACACTAGCCTCCCGGTCAGTCAGGCCCTCTGAAGTAACACCAGGAAGGTCTGATGTGTTCAGAGTCAGGACTCTGCACCCTGGATTTTCTCTATTAACTCCAATGGCAGTGCTCAGCACAGATAATAGGACTCAGCAGGACTCAACAAATGATTATTGAGCTTAAAAATCTAAAGAACAAAGAGACATTATTCAGGCAGGGAAAGAGCACTGTGGTTACTAGGGTTCTCTGGTTGCAGAGGAACTGCCTTTGGCTGATAAAATTAAGTGCTTAACTAGATGCACAAAGGAAGCAGTTTGGCTGGGGACTGGAACAAACTGGTTCACAGAATTCAGGCACCTGAGACTGCAAGGGTTTGTTGAGATCTTCCCCCTCTTCCCCCAGAAGAATCTGTTCATCTACCTCAGTGTTCTGTCACCTTTCCCAGCATGGAGAAGGCTTTTGATTGAAGATCTCACCAAGAACTGTGTAACAAGTAAGGTGGAGTTGTTTGAATCGGTTCTCAACCTGTGGGTTGAAACCCCTTTGGCAAACTTCCACCTCTAATAAAAATATTTATTTACATTACCATTCACAACATCGGCAAAATTAGTTATGAAGTGGCAACAAAAATAATTGTATGGTTGAGAGTCACCGCAACATGAGGGACTGCATTAAAGGGCCGTAGCGTTAGGAAGGGAGAGGACCACTGGTTTAAAGCAAGGTGTGTGGGTGTTGGAAGGGTAGCAGAATCTAGATGCCAGTGTCTCTGAGATCTGTGTTGACATGGGGAGTCTCCTGGGTGACCACCCTTACAGGGTTGCTGTCCTGTTGTTGCAGGACAAGATGTTGGGAACTTTTTGGCTGCCTGGGCCACTTGGATCTGATTCTCAGGTTCATTTGGCTTTTCTACTCTTACTTCACGAAACTGGTCCCTGTGTTTGCCTGGGTTGGAAGGTATCTTAGTCAGGGTTTCTGTTCCTGTACAAACATCATGACCAAGATGCAAGTTGGGGAGGAAAGGGTTTATTCAGCTTACACTTCCACGTTGCTGTTCATCACCAAAGGAAGTCAGGACAGGAACTCAAGCAGGTCAGGAAACAGGAGCTGATGCAGAGGCCTTGGAGGGATGTTTCTTACTGGCTTGCTTGCTTCTCCTGGCTTGCTCAGCTTGCTTTCTTATAGAACCCAAGACTACCAGCCCACAGATGGTACCACCCACAAGGGGCCCTCCCCCCTTGATCACTAATTGAGAAAATGCCTTACACCTGGATCTCATGGAGGCATTTTCTCAACTGAAACTCATTTCTCTGTGATAACTCCAGCTTGTGTCAAGTTGACACAAAACCAGCCAGTAAAGAAGGTCAGATGGGGAGCCCACGGAATCAGCTGCCAGCTGTCATGTCAGTGACCTAGGATGCTAAAACTAACTGCAGAAGACCCTTGTTCAGAGTCAGTGAGAAAGCCAAGGGCAGGTTAAGGGCCGTATATAAAGAAATTACATTCATCAATTAAAATGATTAAACATATTCAAACAAATTTGTACTTGAAATATTTTCATGAACAGGATTCTAGAACACATGTGAAACTAGAAAGTACTCACCCAAATAACTGCGCCATTTAGAGCTTAAGTCTAAGTCTTTGGGTAAGTTCAGTGGGGAAGTGATTCAACAACTTTCTCAGAGAATTGCTTTGGATCCCTGTCTGAGCCAGAGGAGCTGGGTGACCCCTCACCTAAGCTATGCTTGTCATCTGGAAACAGGATGTGGACCATGCTCTTACCTGGTTATGGGAAACGCTCAGTCATCATCTGCCATCTCTGTGAGACCTGTTGTCAGTCCTAATTCTTTTTCTGAATTCCTTCAACAGATCCACAGGTTGGATTTCAGGAGCATCATCGATTATTTTTAGGGGTAACTTTGTGTTTTAAATAATTTTTAAAAATAGTTTAGTTTATGTGATTGATGCTTTGTCTGCATGTATGTTTGTATAGGAGTGTCAGATTTCCTAGCACTGGAATTATAGACTGTTGTGAGCTGCCGTGCGAGTTCTGGGAATCGAATTTGGGTTCTCTTAACTGCTAAGCCATCTCTCCAGCCCCAGCGGTAACCTTTTGTTGTTGTTGTTGTTTTTGAGACAGAGTATCTTAGTTAGGGTTTAAGTGCTGTTAACAGACACCATGACCAAAGCAACTCTTATAAGGACAACATATGATTAGAGCTGGCTTACAGTTCAGAGGTTCAGTCCCTTACTAAGGAGGGAGCATGGCAGCCTCCACACAGAGATGGGGCTGGAGGGTCTGAGAGTTCTACATCTACATCCAAAGGCAGACAGGAAAAGACTGACTTCCAGGAAGCTAGGAGGAGGGTCTCAAACCCCATCTCCACAGTGACACACTTCCTCCAACAAGACTACACCTACTTGCAACAAGGTCACACCTCCTAATAGTGCCACTCCCTGGCCCAAGCATATTCAAACCACCACGAAGAGTCTCACTATGTAGCCCTGGCTGTCCTGCAACTCACTAGTAGACCAGGCTGGCCTCAGACTCACAGAGGTCTACCTACCTCTGCCTCCCAAGTGCTGAGATTAAAGGCTTGTGCTACTACAACTGCCAGAGGTAATTTTTATTTAGTCCATTCCCAAAAGGCAGAGCTCAAATATAGGAGGTTGTACACAGCAAGCTGGGGAGAAGTACGAGGATTAAAGACTTTCAAAGCAGAAGAGGGCCAGCAAGATGGCTTAGTGGCTCAAAGCAGTGGCCACCAAGCTAGGACACACAAGGTGAAAGGAGAAAACTGACTCCCAAAAGTGCCCCTCTGACCTTCACAGGTATGCTGGTGGCTGCCTGTGTACATACACATGCAAATAAAGAAATGCAACTTTTAAAAAAGCAGATAAACCATTATGTTAGTATGTAGCAGACTGGTTATGTATGCTCTCCCTTTCTGGCTAGAGCCTCTCAGTTCTTTACTGACTTTGGTTTTTTGAGACAGTGACTCAGTGTATCACCCAGGCTGGCCTGACATAGCCTCTGAGTAGCTGGGGTTACAGGATTACAGGTGTGCAGTCCTAGCATGTGTCCCTTCTTACTCCCTCTTACTTTGGAATGCCCTTTCCCCTCTCACTAGGCATGAGTTGAAAGGGTCTGGCAGCCTAATTACCCAGCCTTGCCTCTTTTAAGCCACAGGGAAGCCCATACAGTATCTATGTCTGGTCAGGGTGAGAAAGAAGGGTGCTCATATTTATTCGGAGACACATATCCCAATTTAGGGTTCCTTGAGGAATCCTTCCCCTGATATATTGTTTGGGAGTCTGCTTACCTTATTGTCAGTCTGTCCCTCTCAGAAAAGTTCTGAGAACTTTTCTGGAAGTCTTCTTGCTTTTGGGGGATGGTGATGGGGAGGCATGCAGCTCATCATTCATTTCTTCCTTCATGTTTTATTTCAGAAACAAGGTTTCACTTTGTAGCCCAGGCTATCCTTAGATTTCTGGCAATCTTCCTACCTGGCTTGAACCCCATAACCCCTCTAAAGTGCAAAAGCAATCATAAAAACAAGGAGGTGTGGGCATTGTGGCACGAGCACCATGTGGCAGTGCTGTAGGGCACACAGAGAAACTGTGTGTGTAGGTGTTAGCACTCTGGTTCCAGAACCCCACTGGGAATCTGGGGAGATCCCCTTGCAGATGATGGGGTTTCCACTCCTGTATTATTGTCTGCATTTTTATTCTGCTGCAGCGGAAAAGATACTTCATGTTTCAGTCTTTGAATTATAATTTGTTTCTTAGCCTAATGTGGTCTAACCTATGTTCTTTGTGCACTGGAGGATAACGTGTTCTGTGCTTGTTGGTAACAAAGCACATCTGGGCATCCCATCTGAAACAATCTTTCCAAGTCAGTTTAGGGTCTCTTTTTCTCTCCTCACTCAGTGTCTGATCACAGTCCTCAGCCCTTACCTCCCAGTCCCAGGGAGGGTCTGGCACCCAAAGTACAAGGCTCTACTCAGAGAGTCAGCATCAGGCATGACTGCCATGGCTGAACTACACAGATACAGCTGAGAATCTGTTCATGGACTATTAAAAAAAGCAACAAATGAGTGCAGACCACAATAGGGTTATGGCCACAGTTTTTCTTCTCTCTTTTTTCTTCATTGTGTTATGTCTAGTTTTTGAGAACCCCAGGAGACCACTAGGGACCACAAACACTGATGCAAGTACATGAGAGTCTTTTATTCGAATTCAAACCTGGGACACAACCCTCCCTGCTCAGCAGGTTAGGAACGTGACACTAGGGTCTGGAGGCTCGGGGGTTTACATAGGGGAATGCACAAGCTGGGGCTATTTTGAACAACTTTATGAGTCTATAAATTATTCCATACAAAGTTTACAAAATGAAGATAGGTAAAAAATGGCTGGGCATGGCAGCATACGCCTACAGTTCTAGCTATGAAAGAGGGTGAAATGAGAGACCAGGCTTAGTTACATCACATACACACACACACACACACACACACACACACACAGATACGAGCGTGCCTGCACACATCCACACCAAACAAACAACAAAAAATGACAATTTCTTCAAATGTGAAAAATAAGCAAGCACTCCACGTTGGAAGGCTGAAAGTATAAAGCTGAACATTTATACGTTAAAACAATTTCATGAAGCTGGACTGAATACACTGAGTAGAAAAATTAAACTTATGAGTGAGAAACATTGCTAGGCATGTGGGTGAGCCTATAATGACAAAGGACAGAATTCTGTAAGACAAAGCGATAGAACAGCACTTGAAAACACGCAAAGTGTGAGCAGCATGTGGTGGGCCCACAGCAATTCCAGCACTGGAGAGGAAGAAGCTGGGAGATCAGAGCAGGATTCTGGCCAGAGACCTATGAAGCTAGTTGTAGGCCAGCCTCAGCTTCAGAATAAGAGCCTGTGTCAGAACAAAAACAACAACAGAAAAGGAAGAAAGACCCCCCTCCCAAAACAACTCAAACAAACAAAAATATATAAAACCTGACAAAAAGAGAGAAGTAGGTAAGCAGATAACTCTAGTTTAAATAATTAAACAGAATTCAATACTGATTAAAAAAGCAATAGGTAAACAGGTTGAGGGCAGACAGGGACTGAAGAGGCCCATGTGATCCAATGTTCTCATCAGGGCAGATCTTCTTGGCCTCTGTCACTAAAAGCTGAATTTCTTAGATTTTTCTAAATTATGTGCATGTGTGAGAGCAAGGTGCCTGCAGAGTTCACAAGGTCAGCAGATACTCTGTAGCTGGAGTTTCAGGCACTTGATATGGATGCTGGGAGCCTCTAATCACTCCTAACCATTGTGTCATCTCTCCAGCCCCTAAACAAACATTCTAAAAATAAGCAATATAATCATCCAAATTACTTACTAATTGTACAGTTAAACACAAGCCGAGCTGTGGCTAAGAGAATGTGTATCACAATGAAAATTAAAACAGATGGAAAAGCTGAAAGACTGAAATAAGAATTTTCCAGAATTGATAAAAGATGTACTTTTAGACATAAAAATCAGGAAGTCATGAGAATAACACATCCTAGATTTGGACACATTGCAAAATAGGATACTGTAAGTCAATAAAGAGGAAAAAGCAGGCCACAGGCTCCTGGATTCAGCTTTACAAACGCAGCCAGATGATCCTGAGTCTGGAGATAGCATAACAGTCGGGGGAGGCAATCAGAAGCACAGTGCACTGTTAAATGATTATGAAGAGATTCTCAGAAAACCTGATACCCAGAGTGTCTATGAATGATCCAGGCATAGGGTGAGATGCAAGCAGGTCAGAGTGAGTAAACTGATAAGCAAAGAAAACTTGGAATAGTTACCACACACAAAACATTCAACATTCCAAGAGCTAAACAAGATAGAATTAAGATATGTGTATCTGTCTGTCTGTCTATCTATCTATCTATCTATCTATCTATCTACCTACCTATGGTGAGATTACTGGAGGGAAGGCTTTACATAACTCTTTAATGGAAAGAGGGTAGAAATTTAGGCTTGATTATGTGTGAGAAAATCTGAAGGTCAGCTAAGAAAGTAAGCAAAATATTTATAATTTCTAAGCAGTGCATGCATGTCAATTACAAATGTCAGGATTGGACTCTCTGAGAAATGGATTGGAAGTTACATTTGAGGATATACCCATCTCCCTTTAAGACAGTATTTATGAGGTCTAGAGTGGACTTGAACTCATGACCTGCCTCAGTCTCCTAAGTACCAATAATATGAGTGTGTCATCATTTCTGAGAGAGGGGGAGCAGAGGGAGAGAGGGGAAGAGAAAGATACTACCTTTTAGAAACATTTTTGTGCACACATGTGTGTATGTGTGTGTGTATGTGTGTGTATGTGTGTGTGTGTATGTGTGTGTATGTGTGTGTATGTGTGTGTGTGTGTGTGTGTGTGTATGTGTGTGTATGTGTGCATATACCTCAACATGCATGTGGGGATCAGTAGGTAACTTGAGAGAGTTGGATTTCAACTCTGGTTGCTGGTTTTGGGGACCAAACTCGGGTCAGCCAGCTTGGCACCAAGTTCTCAAATCTGCCAAGCCATCTCACTAGCCCAGTAGTATCTTTTAAAACAAGATTCTGTGTATGGGGGAGCTCACTGCTCTTTATATTTACTCATGTCTGAACTCATTAAAAGAATTTCACCATCATTTGTAGTTTTTCATTTTTATTAAACCCTTAAACCTTAGAGTAGTAGAGTTTCTCAACTAGGCTCTATTTTTATCTTCCATCCCCCAGCAGGCAGCACTGCCCTACTTTCAGTGATTACCACAGGGGATGGGGGAGGATGAGGGGATCAGGTGCTGCTGGCACCTAGTCAGGGAAGCTACCCAGTCCCACTTGCACACAGTGGTCTCCTCACTGCCAGAGATCACTGAGCTTAGGCACAGTGATGAGCTCAAGAAATGTTCTGTAGTGAAAAAAAAAAGAAAGTTTTTCAAAAATTAGATTTTCTTCTTTCCATTTTTAAAAAAGTATGGGACATAACTTATAACTTGGCAACCTTGTTCACAATATTTCTGTGTACATAATTTTGTACATAATTTTATACATAAAACAGAAAAAGTTACTTCTTCAGAAAGTAAACATGCCTGACCAAATCAGGAAAAATACTACAGTAAACAGGAAGCATTTTTAAAGCATTTAAAATTAACCTTTGCATCGGTGTAGAGGTGCACATCTATTACCACAGCTTAGTGCTGAGCACTTGCCCAGCATGTGTAAGGTCCCACACAGTCCATTGGCACTGCACTCAACAACAAAAATCTTGGTATTTTGCTAAGTAGTGTATACAGAAGCCAATTGCTGCGTTGCTTCTGGTTAGGATCTCTTGTGAGGTTAAGCCCCATGGACAGCCAGCTGCCTCCAGTCTCCCTCTCTTCAGAGAAAGGATGAAAGGCAAAGGGAGAAAAGTAGCTTGTGCTTTCTGGCTGCAGGACATTGGTGCTCCATAGTGGACTAAATTCTGCAGCTGTAACTGTGATGTCATGATTAACTTTCCACCTTACCCACTTGGACTGTGATTACAGTTCAATAAGTCAGTGTTCTCAAAGTTTAGTTTATATAAACCTCCAATTAAAGCACCTACCTAATTGGTAAGTGAATAGCAGCAAGCTTATTTCTTTTCTAAGGATGGAGACGTAAGGATGAAGCATCCTTTGGCACAGTCTTTTAAGAATTGGCTTTTGGTAAAGCTAATTTCTCTACATGACCTTGGCCTACTGCTGACAATCTCTGTCAGTTCCTTCCTTTTCACACAACAGGCCTGTCTCTTGAGAAAACCTTGTTTATGTGGATTCTGAGTAGTGAGAGAGAAAGAAACCAAACCAGGTTTTTAAAAGTGACAGGGCACTCAGGTGGTTCTGACTAGAAGGGCATTCTTCCAACTCTGTATAAAGCAAACTGAAGTACTTCAGGAACACAGCCACTGCCAAATGTAACATCAGCATAGCCGAGGCTCAGGTAGGATTGCTGAGAGTTTGAGGCCAGCCACTGAAAAACAACAAAGCCACAAACAAACCTTGGTGTGGTGGCTAGCTTTATGTCAACTTGACATGAGCTAGAGTCATCTGAAAGGAGGGAAACTTAATTGAGAAAATGCCTCCATAAGATCTGGCTATAGGGCATTTTCTTAATCAGTGACTGATGGGGGAGGGCCCAGCCCATTGTGTCTGGTGTCATCCCTGGAATGGTGGTCCTGGGTTCTATAAGAAAGCAGGCTGAGAGCACTATGAGGAACAAACCAGTAAGTGGCACTCCTCCAGGGTGAGGTTTAGTCTCTCACAAACCTGCAAGTAAGGTATTGGCTACAGCCACTCCATGGTTCCAGATTCAATAATAATTCTTTCTTCCTCTCCATTTTTTCCTATTCCTCTTTCTTCCTTCTCCTTTTTTTCTTTTCCTCATTCTTCTTTGAGACAGGGTCTCACTATGCATCCTTGGCTAGTCTGGAACTCGATATATAGATCAGGCTGGCTTCCAACTCAGAGATCTGCCTGTCTCTGCCTCTCTGAGGACTGGGGCTAAAGTTGTGTACTACCACACCAGGACACAAATTCCATTCTTTACAGGGTATGGCAGTGAGGGCCTCAGTTCCACTTTAGGTTCTGGACAGTAATCCCTGTTTATTTACTTAAAAGATTTATTTATTTATTATATGTAAGTACACTGTAGCTGTCTTCAGACATCCCAGAAGAGGGCATCAGATCTCATTACGGATGTTTGTGAGCCATCATGTGGTTGTTGGGATTTGAACTCACGACCTTCTAGAGTTAAGAGTCATCTCTCTAGCCCTAATCTCCATTTATTACACAGGCCTCTCTCACAACATTGCAGTTGGTTTCCTCCTGCAGGAAGCCCAACAGTAAGACTGCTCAAGGCAGCTAGAAGTTGGTCTGTCACCTTATCTCTGAAAGGACACCTATGGCTAGGTCCTACTGAAGGACAAAAGATGACAGAAGAGCTGAATACCAGCAGACAGGTCACCACCATCATAGAAGATTGTCTCATCTTAGAAGTTTCTAACTGTAAGTGTTTTTGTACATTAAAAGCTAATGACTAAGAATTCCTTAACTGAATTTAAAAGGCTTGGCTTTAGAGTTGAGCTAGTTGATGATCTTGTGTTCAGAGCTAAGTTTTCTTATGAGGTGTGCAAATAACAGAGTGCCAACTCCCTCATCTTTCTTTTGTGTGTGTATATTTTCAAAGTCTGATAGCAATTCTCTGAAATACCATCACTACAATGTTATTGATGGAGAAAAGAAGGTAAGAACAGAAAGCATGGTTCAATACCTAGGTTTCTGATGAAAATTCTTTCCAGCAATCAGCATCTAGTCTCAGAAATGAAAAAAGAAATGTGTCAATGATACACTAGCCAACTCAGAAGACTGAGAGCATTGGATGACAGCTTTGAAGATAGAGGACAGTAAAGACTGGAAGATGAGAGCACTTACAAATGATAAAATAGGAAGTTCAACTGCTCTGTAACTACTAGTAAGGAAAAGCTAGCTTTAACTCCCCCTGTTCCTTCCTTTGTTGCTAGGTATGTCTGATGACTGTAACAGTTGGAAGAAGGGTATTGCTTTCCTTGGCACCCACTCAAGTGTACATATACCTTCTTAAAATCTATCCATTCATCTTCACTAAGTGATGGTGTGAGATGCACTCTGCATCTCAAAAGAACAGCTTGGGTTGGGATGTACCTAAGTGGGTGGAGCATTATGCCCTGAGTTCCATCTCTATCAAGACATAGAGTGAGCCGGGCAGTGGTGGCGCACACCTTTGATCCCAGTACTTGGGAGGCAGAGGCAGGTGGATTTCTGAGTTCGAGGCCAGCCTGGTCTACAGAGTGAGTTCCAGGACAGCCAGGGCTACACAGAGAAACCCTGTCTCAAAAAACAAAACAACAAAAAACAAAAAACAAAAAAACCCAAAAAAGACATAGAGTGAAGTTGGGTTCAAGGTATCCTTAGGAACATAATGAGTTAGAAAGTAGCATGGGAAATATTAAACACTGTTTGAAATTTACAACAAATATGTAACTTAAAAGAGAGATTCAGTGACTGGAGAGATTGTTTAGCAGTTAAGAGCACTAGTTACTCTTCCAAAGGACTCAGGTTTGATTCCCAGCAGCCACATAGAAACAATTGTCTAACTCTAGTCCTAGAGCAATGGTTCCCAATGTGTGGTTCTCAACTCTCACAAGGGTCCCATTTCAGATATCCTGCACATCAGATATTTACATTATGACCCACAACAGTAGCAAAATTATGGTTCTGAAGTAGCAATGAAATAACTTTATGGCTGGGACCACCACAACATGAGGAACTGTATCAAAGGGTTACAGTATTAGGAAGGTTGAGAACCACTGTCCTGGGAGATTTAATGTCCTCTTCTGGCCTCAATGGGCACTGTATAGACATACATGTGTATTAACATACATGCAGGCAGAATACCCATGCATATAAAATAAAAATACAGATCTATGTATTTTTGAAAAGGTCCAGTTTTATTTCTGTCTACATGTGAAGATATAGAACATGTGTGGGTACCTTTAAGGCCAGAAGAGGGCATCAGATCTTCTAGAGCTGGAGTTACAGGTCGCTAGGAAATCAACTTAACGCCTTTGGAAGAATCAAGAGCTCTTACCCACACTGCTGAGCTATCTCTCCAGTTTATAACTTTTATTTTAAAGACTCAGAGAATCTTTAAAAAATTATTTTATTTATCTTGTATTCTTTAATCTTTTTTACAGTCCAGACTTTGTCCCCCTCCAGGTCTACCCTCCAACTGATCCCCATCCCATACCTCTATACCTCCATCTCTAAGAGGATGTCCCCATTCCCCCATCCCACCTCACCAGGCTTCTCCACTCCCCGGGGCCTCAAGACTCTAGAGGGTTAGGTGCATCTTCTCCCACTGAGGCCAGACCAGGCAGTCCTCTGCTGTCTATGTGTCTGGGGCCTCGTACCAGCCGGTGTGTGCTGCCTGGTTGGTGGCTCAGGGTCTGGGAGATCTCGGGGTCCAGGTCAGTTGAGACTGCTGGTCCTCCCATGGGGCTGCCCTTTTCATGTGCGTCTTCCAGCTTTCCCCCAATTCAACCATGGGGGCCCAGCTTCTGTCCATTGTTAAGATGCTAGTACCTTTCAGCTGCTTGTAGGGCCTTTCATAGGGCAGCCATGGTAGGCTCCTGTCTGCAAGACACCACAGCATCAGTAACAAACAGTGTCAGGGCCCCAGGCTGCCCCTTGAGCTGGATCCCAATTTGGGCCTGTCACTGGACCTTTCTCTCATGCTCTTCTCCATTTTTGTCCCTGAAGTTCCTTCAGACAGGAACAATTCTGGGTCAGAGCTTTTGACTGTGGGATGGCAATTCCATCCCTCCACTTGATGTCTTGTCCCTCCACTGGAGGTGGACTCTATAAGTTCCCTCTCCCCACTCTAGAACACTTCATCCAAGGTCCCTCCCCTTGAGACCTGAAAGTCTCTTACCACCCAGGTCTCTGGTACATTCTAAAGGGTCCTCCTACCTTCTACCTCCTGAGGTTGTTTCCATTCTTTCTGCTTGCCCTCAGGGCTTCATTCTTGTTTCCTCCCCTAATACCTGATCATATTACCCCTTTCCTCTTCTTGTCCTCTCTCCCACCCAGCTCCCTCCCTTTCTTCCCTCTGTCCCCCATGACTGCTTTCTTCTCCCTCCTAAGTGGGATCGAGGCACCCTCACTTGGGCCCTTCGGCATGTTAACCTTCTTGAGTCCTGTGGGTTGTGTCCTGGGTATTCTGTACTTTTTGGGCTAATATCCACTTATTAGTGAGTACATACCATGCATGTCCTTTTGGGTCTGAAAGTTACCTTACTCAGGATATTTTCTAGTTTCATCCATTTGATGTCCCCATTTTTAATAGCTGAGTAGTATTTCATTGTGCAAACGAACCACATTTTCTGTATCCATTCTCCCATTGTGGGACATCTAGGCTGCTATGAACATAGTGGAACATGTGCCCCTGTGGTATGGTGGGGGCATCTTTTGGATATATTCCCAAGAGTTTTATAGCTGGGTCTTCAGGTAGATGTATTTCCAATTTTCAGAGGAACCTCCAGATTGATTTCCAGAGTGGTTGTACCAGTTTGCAATCCCACCAGCAATGGAGGAGTGTTCTTCTTTTTCTACATCCTCAACAGCATGTGCTGTCACCTGAGGTTTTGATCTTAGTTATTCTGATTAGTGTAAGGTGGTATTTCAGGGTCATTTTAATTTGCATTTCCCTAATCACTAAGAACTTTGAACATTTCTTTAAGTGCTTCTCAGCCCTTCAAGATTCCTCTGTTGTGAATTCTCTGTTTAGTTCTATACCCCAGTTTCTGATTGGGTTGTTTGTTTTTTGGTGGTTAGCTTCTTGAGTTCTTTATATATTTTGGATATTAGCCCTCTATCGGATGTGGGGTTAGTGAAGATTTTTTTTCCCCCCAATCTGTAGGTTGCCGGTTTGTCCTATTGACTATGTTTTTTGCTTTATGGAAGCTCTCCAGTTTCATGAGGTCCCATTTATCGATTCTTGATCTTAGAGCCTGAGCCATTGGAGTTCTGTTTAGGAAGTTTCCCCCTGTGCCAATGAGTTTGAGGCTCTTCCCCACTTTCTCTTCTATTAGATTATATTAGATAAAACCAGAACTGGTTTTATGTTGAGGTCCTTGATCCACTTGGACTTGAGCTTTGTTTTTCGAGACAGGGTTTCTCTGTGTAGCCCTGGCTGTCCTGGAACTCACTCTGTAGACCAGGCTGACCTTGAACTCAGAAATCCACCTGCCTCTGCTTTCCGAGTGCTGGGATTAAAGGCGTGCACCACCACTGCCCGGCTACGGGTCCTCAATTGTATTCCATTGATCAACCAGTCTATCTGTGTACCAATACCATGAAGTTTTTTAAATCACTATTGCTCTGTAGTATAGCTTGAGGTCGGGGATGGTGATTCCCTCAGTTCTTTTATTGTTGAGAATAGTTTTTGCTATTCTGGGTTTTTTGTTTTGTTTTGTTTTGTTTTTTTTTCAGATGAATTTGAGAATTGGTCTTTCTATATCTTTGAACAATTGTGTTGGGATTTTTTATGGGGATTGTACTGAATCTGTAGATTGCTTTTGGTAGGATGACCATTTTTACTATGTTAATTCTACCAATCCATGAGCATGGGAGAGCTCTCCATTTTCTGAGGTCTTCTTCAATTTCTTTCTTGAGAGACTTGAAGTTCTTGTCATATAGATCTTTCACTTGCTTGGTTAGAGTTACCCCAACATATTTTATATTATTTGTGACTATTGTGAAGGGCGTTGTTTCTCTAGTTTCTTTCCCAGCCCATTTATCATTCGTATAAAGGAAGGCTACTGATTTATTTGAGTTAATTTTATATCCAACCACTTTGCTGAAGTTGTTTATCAGCTGGAGAAGTTCTCTGGTAGGATTTTTGGGGTTACTATCACATCATCTGCAAATAGTGATGCCTTGACTTATTCCTTTCTAATTTGTATCCCCTTGATCTCCTTTTGTCTTATTGCTCTAGCTAGAACGTCAAGTACTATATTGAATAGATATGGGGAGAGTGGGCATCCTTGTCCCTGATTTTAGTGAGATTGCTTCAAGTATCTCTCCATTTAATTTGATATTGGTTTGCTGTGTATTGCTTTTATTATGTTTAGGTATGGGTCTTGAATTCCTGATCTCTCCAATACTTTTAACATGAAAGTGTGAGACCTAAAGTAGCACCACTAACTCCATTTTGTTTTTCAGACACCATTTTGAGCCAAGTGAAGGGCCTGGAAAACTGAACTTTTTAACTGCAGATGCAGAGTGTTCCAGGAAAGTCCCCACCCGATCAGTTGGGCCAAATGTTCCAGGAAACTGCAAGGGCCAAACTGCAGCTGGCCTAATCTTGCTTAAACTTTACATATCAGCATGTAATGCCAGCATGGAAACTCCCCAACTGCCCGCTTATGGTTTTGCCTTTAAAAACTCCTCTCCCCGGAGCTCAAGATCACCATTTTGTGGTGGTCCAAGCTCGAGCTTGCAGTAAACATTCTCTTGCTTGTGCATTGGAGTCGAGTCCTGGTGGTCTTTTGGGGGTCTTGAGATTTGGGTATAGCAAAGGCATGTTGTATTTTGTCAAATGCTTTTTCAGCATCTGAGATGATCATGTGATTTTTTTTGAGTTTGTTTATATAGTAGATTACATTAATGGATTTTAATGTATTGAACCAACTTTGCATCCCTGGGTTGAAGCCTACTTGCTTATAGTGGATGATGTTTTTGATGTGTTCATGGATTTGGTTTGCGAGAATTTTATTGAGTATTTTTGCATCGATATTCATAAGTGAAATTGGTCTGAAGTTCTCTTTTTTTGTTGGGTCCTTGTGTGGTTTAGGTATCAGAATAATTGTGGCTTCATAGAATGAATTAGGTAGTGTTCCTTCTGTTTCTATTTTATGGAATAGTTTGAGGAATACTGGTATTAGTTCTTCTTTGAATGGTAGAGTTCTGCACTAAAGCCATCTAGCCCTGGGCTTTTTTTTGGTTGGGAGGGTTTTAATGACTTCTTAAACTTCCTTAGGGTATATGGGCCTGTCTAGATAGTTTACCTGCTCTTGATTTACTTTGGCATGTGGTTATCTGTTTAGAAAATCTCTATCTCATCTAGATTTTCTAGTTTTGTTGAGTATAGGCTTTTGTAGTAGGATCTGATGGGCTCTTTACTAGTTTGGCTAGGGGTTTATCTATGTTGTTGATTTTCTCAACAACCAGCTTTTGGTTTTGTTGATTCCTTGTATCATTCTCTTTGTTTCTATCTGGTTGATTTCAGATCTGAGCCTCTTCTATTCCTCTTGGGTGTGTTTGCTTCTTATTCTAGAACTCTCAGGTGTGCTGCTAAGTTGCTATTGTATGATCTTTCCAATTTTTTTTTACCAGGACACTTAGTGCTATGAATTTTCCTCTTAGCACTGCTCTCATTGTGTCCCATAAGTTTGGTTATTCTATGTCTTCATTTTCATTGAATTCTATGAAGTCTTTAATGTCTTTTTTTATTTCCTCCCTGACCAAATTATTATTGAGTAGAGAATTGTTCAGTTTCCATGGGTATGTGGGTTTTCTGTTGTTTTTGTTGTTATTGAAGACCAGCCTTAGTCTATGGTGATCTGATAGGATGCATGGGATTATTTCAATCTTCTTGTAAAGGTTGAGGCTTGTTTCATGACTGATTATACGGTCAGTTTTGGAGAAAGTACCATGAGGTGCTGAGACGAAGGTATATTCTTTTGTTTTAGGGTGAAATGTTCTGTAGATGTCTGTTAAATTCATTGGTTCATAACTTCTATTAGTTTCACTGTGTCTCTGTTTAGTTTCTGTTTCAATGACTTGTCCATTAAGGAGAGTAGTGTGTTGAAGTCTCCCACTATTATTGTGTGGGGTTCAATGTGTTTTGAGCTTTAGTAAAGTTTCTTTTATGAATGTGGGTGCCCTTGCATTTGGGGCATAGATGTTCAGAATTGAGACTTTCTCTTGATATATTTTTCCTTTGATGAATAAGAACTGTCCTTCCTCATCTTGCTTGATAACTTTTTTTTGAAAGTCCATTTTATTGGATATTAGGATTGCAACTTGTTTCTTGGGACCATTTGCTTGGAAGACTTTTTTCCAGTCTTTTACTCTGAGGTGGTGTCTGTCTTTGTTATTGAGGTGTGTTTCTTATATGCATCAAAATGCTGGATCCTGTTTGCGTACCCAGACTGTTAGCTTATGTCTTCTTACAGGGCAATTGAGTCCATTGATATTGAGAGAGATTAAAGACAGATGATTGCTAGTTCTTTTTATGTTTGTTGTTGTAGGTGGCATGTGCATGTTATTCTCTCCTTTTGGCTTTGTTGTGAGATGATTAATATCTTGCTTTTTCTTTGGTGTAGGTACCCTCCTTGTGTTGGAGTTTTCCTTCTAGAATCCTCTATAGGGCTGGATTCATAGTTAGATGTTGTTTGAATTTGGTTTTGTCCTGGAATATTTTGTTTTCTCCATCTATGTTGATTGAGAATTTTGCTGGGTATAGTACCCTGGGCTGGCATTTGCGTTCTCTTAGAGTCTGTATGACCTCTGTCCAGGCTTTTCTGGCTTTTAGTGTCTCTTTTGAGAAGTCTGGTGTAATTCTTATAGGTCTGCTTTTATATGAGACATGGCTTTTTTCCCCTTGCAGCTTTTAATATTCTTTCTTTGTTCTGTGCATTTACTGTTTTGATTATTATGTGACGAGAGGATATTCTTTTCTGGTCCAATCTATTTGATGCTCTGTTGGCTTCTTGTACATTTATGACCATCTCTTTCTTTAGGTTGGGGAAGTTTTCTTCTATGATTCTGTTGAAGATGTTTTCTGGTTTTTTGAGCTGGGAATCTTCACTCTCCTCTATTTCTATTATTCTTAGATTTGGTCTTTTCATTGTGTCCTAGATTTCCTGGATGTTTTGTGTTATGAGTTTTTTAATGTTTTGAATTTTCTTTGACAGTTGTGTCAATATCTTCTAAGTATCTTCTACACCTGAGATTCTCTCTTCTATCTCTTGTATTCTGTTGGTGATGCTTACATCTGTAATTCCTGACCTTTTTACTAGGTTTTCCATTTCAAGGGTTGTGTTTTCTTTATTGATTCTACTTCCACTTTTAGGTCTTGGGCCGCTTTGTTCAATTCCTTCACCTGTTTGATTGTGTTTTCCTGTAGTTCTTTAAGGGATTTATTTGTTTCTTCTTTAAGGGCTTCTACCTGTTTACCGGTGTTTTCCTGTATTTCTTTCAGTGAGTTATTTATATCCTCTTTAAATAATCGTCTTATTATCTTCATGAGGTAGGATTTTTAGGTCAGCTTCTTGACCTGTGGTGGGAGAACTGTGTTCTGATGTTGCAAAGCATCTTGGCTTCTGTTGTTTATAGTCTTACATTTGCCTCTTGCCATCTGGTTATCCCTGGTGTTATCTGGTCTGGGTGCCTGTCTGGTGCCTATCTCTTGTGTCCCTGGGTTGTTGCCAGTCTCCTGGTAGGTCTGTGGCCCTGGATGTAGCAGACCTCCTGTGGGGCCTTCAGAGGGGCAGACAAGCTGCTGATTTGTTGCCCTGGATGCAGCAGATCTCCTGAGAGGCCTTCAGACTGGTCTTCAGAGGGTCAGTCAAGCTGTTGCCCTGCATATAGTTGTTCTGGGAAGCCTCAGACTATGGGGTCTGTGGATCTGTGTGCAGCAGAACAGTTGCCCTCTGGGCGGTGGACCTCCTGGAGGCCTTGACACTGTGGTGTCTTCAGAGGAGCAAACTGGTGGTCTGTCCTGGCAGAAGATGCTGGCCAGAAGGGGAGTGGAATTCAGGGAGGAGTGAGGGATTGTGGGGTGATGGGTCCCAAGACCACTGGGCTCCCCAGATGGAGTGACTGTTAGGGAAGATCCCTTAACAGTTGTTCTGTGTGCAGTGGACCTCCTGGAGGCCTTGAGATTGTGGTGCTTTCAGAGGAGCAAACTAATGATATGCCCTGGCAGAAGGTGCTGGCCGGAAGGGGTCTTTAAAAATTTTTAATTTTATATATTTACTTTTTTTGAGATTTTAATTATATCATCCCCCTTCCTTTCCTTACTCCAATCCCTCACATGTATTCTTGCTCTCAAATTCATAGCTTCCTTTTCCTTGTTGTTACATATGTGTATGTCTGTATGCCACTCCCTAAATTATTCTACCTATCTCCTTAAATATATAAATACAATATGTTCAATTTGGATGTTATATATATGTTTGCTTTCAGAGCTGACCATGTGATGCTAATTGCTAACTGCTCTGCTCTTCTCTGGGGAATACTATTTCTCCAGCTCTTAACATTTCTTAGTTGCATATAGTTTTGTCTAGGGTCAAGGTCTTTTGAATTTCCCCTTCCATGCTAGCATGTCTATTGATGTCATCCCTGTTAGATAATGTTTAGGTAGGCATGTTGGTGAGACTTCATGGATAGTTTTTCTGACATTTCAAGGAGACATAGACTCACAGTAAACTTCCTGTTCATGTGGTTCTCATAATCATCCCCGCACAGACCCCAAGCCTTAGGAACAGGAGTTGTGTTGTAGAAGTATCAGTTGGGATTGGGATTACAACTCTGTAATTTGATCAGTTGTGGCTTTCTGTAATGGTTTCCTTCCATTACAATCAGAAGTTTCCTTGATGAGGGGTGAGGACTACACTTATCTGTAGGTAAATGTTTAGAATGTAGTTGAGGATTGTGCTGGTTTAGTAAAATGCAGTTGTGGGTTCTCCTCCAAGATCTATGACTTCACTAGCCCTGGGTAGTTGGCTAGGTTTCCAAAACTAGGCATGATTCCTCTTGCGGAGTGTGCCTTAAGTCCAATTTGAGAGCTATGAGTAACAAATTATATATATATGAGACTGTTTTGTCTGCATGTCTGTCTGTGCACCACATGTATGCCTGGAACCCACAGTGGCCAGAAGAGGGAGCTAGATCCTTTAAATCAGGAGTTAAAGGTGGTTGCAAGCTGCCCTGTGGGTGCTGAGAACTAAACCCTGGTCTTTGGGAAGCTTGGAAAGTGCTCTTTATTCTTGAGCCATCTCTTCATCTCTTCATCCTATAACGTTTTTTAAAAAGCTCATCTTCTGTTAATTTAAAAGTAAAAAATGCTTAAGTATAGTAATCATCCAGTTACTTTAACAAATAAATCTCAACTATGACTATTTTATTTGGAAAGTAGCAAATAGGAAATTCTGACTGTTTTAGAAAGGGCCTGTAAATGCCCAAAGTGGCCTAAATGTTCTACTTTTATACACTTCAGAAATTGAGATAAGGAAAAAAATTCAAAACAGGATTTTTTATTTGCATTTCAAGGGTTAAGTGTTTTAAAGTGCCAAATCTGGATTGAGCACATAAGAATTCTTACATGATCTGGAAGTTTATCTCTAATAAAAATCTATTGCTTAAAAAAAACAAGTTTAGGTAGTACTCACTATACGTGCACCCACACCATTAGCTTGGAGGCTTTGTGAGCCAGTAAACCAATCTCAGAAATATAATCAAAAGTATTTTAAAAGGTCGAGTAAAGAAGAGCACATTACTAGGAGAGGTATATAACAGGTAACAGATGGTGTAGGAAGCTAAAAGGATATCCCAGGTCAGCTTGTTCTCTTACAGTGGTTCAGATTCAAATAATTCTCAAAACTCAAGATACAGTACCCCAATATTTAATTTCTATAATGTACATTGTTAATTTTAACTTACAAAAATTGCAAAAGTGAAAGCACAGAGGCTTTCTTTCTGGCATCACCCCATGTGCTGCTAGCCAGCACTGTTTACTAAGAATTCACAGTAATTACATATTTTGCAGGTGCCAAGGAAGCCTGGTAACAAAAATAGTAGGATAACAGAGTTATATAAATTAAAAAGTGAGGGTGAAACCCCCAATGTATATAGAATTACAGCATTACATTTTAAGTAAGCATAACTAACAAGCTTTGTATGGAACATCTAGGCTGATGTTTGGAACTGTGTGACTTTTAAAAGCTAAGCATGGAGAGAAGCAGCCACGGAAGGTCACTGGGCTAGAAGTTTGGAGACATAGGGAGCTACTTTAGGGTTTCGCCTTCTCATTAACAAAACTAGACTAGATTATCTCTCTTGGATCTTTAAATTGAGCAAAAATAAAGTTCCTTCTGTCCACAATCAATGTGATTCAGGCATATTTAATTTAACATTTGTAATAAAGAAATGTGGGCATACAGCAGACACCATTTTGCAACAAAGTGTAATCTCTGAATGCTAGTTAATTATTCCTGGAACTACAAGCAGTCTTTTCTCATCTTAGCTGACATGTTTCTGACACAAGCAAGTACCTTCATTAGGTAGTATCTGAACAACAAAAACATTTTGTGCAGACTGTGGTTCTTTAATGCTTAGCAATTATACAAAACACACATAGGATAGTGACAATGACTCTCCTAAACCAAAGCTAAGGGAGCCTTTTAGATCTGTGATGTGAAATATGAATATCCTTTGGTTTTTGTTAAATATTCATATTGAATAATCCTCTTCTGCAAAGGAATAAGTTTATTCCCATGTCTTTGAGACAGTGGGATGTGTAGGCTGCCGTTCGTGGCCACTTGGGAGCTGACAATTTGTAGTAAACCTGGGATGAAAGACAGCAATGTTTTGACATTGTATAGTTGGTACGTAGTACTTTCTTGCACTGGCGATTTTTACTACCCTCTGGCTTTGCATTTTTCATTGGAAGGCATGTTTAACACGGGTACTTTGTAGGGTGTTAATAACTCATTTAAGATAGCTAAATTTCATGTTTGTCATTACTAAATTTATGGCTTTCACTGTAGCCTCTGAATATAAGTGCTTTCTAATGTGAAAAGGAAGAACTTTCTAGCTAGTTAAATAATTTAGAGCCAAATGATCATCCAAGTTTCTCTTGCTGAGTTGCATGAAATCATGCAAATTTACATGGTTGTAAATGTTCAGTATTTTCTACAAACAACTGTTTGGTAAACCTCTTCAGATTCCTTTAAAATAGGATGCTACAAGTGATCATGAGGTATGAAGGCATACTATAAACTCCATAATCTAAAAATTAATGATGGGTATGACAACTATTTTTATAATGGATATAATTTATAAAGGAAGTATGTTAATTTTTATTTCACTACGGTATTATAGCTATCAATTTAAGTGTTTACTATGCTGTTGGAAAGGTGGCTTGCCTAAGTCACCTAATAAAATGCTTATTGTTACTGAAAGAACAAAGTTATCTAATTTTTCTCTGGATAATTCAGTGATTACTATGTTTTGAGTTTCCTTTTACTTTTCCAAGATCTATTTTACAAAGCAGGAATGTCTAATGACTTAAAAAAATTAAGTCATGCTTATGCCAAGGGTAAGCTTTCCCATATTCTCAATATAATTTCCTTTAAAAAATAAAAAAATGTCATGCAGTAAACACACTTTGGTCAGAAAGTACATCACACTAAAGGTCAAAGTGTTTAGTAATCTGAGAAATCAGATTCATATAGTACTTAAAAAAATAAATGACATCTAGTAAAACCTAAATTTTTCATTGGAGATTTAGCTCAATATAGAAACTGAGAATTTACCTCTTTAAAATGGCATTATCTATATTGGTTATCATTAAATTATGAATTCTTCCCCATCTATATCTTATTCAAAGGATTTCTGCTATAAATAATATAATTGGAGGATCATGAATGAATGTATACTTTAATATAAGATTTCTATTGTGATTTAGAACAATAAATACCACACAGTGAAAAACTTATTACCAACTAACACAGCAGCAAAAGAAAGAAAAATGTATGTACACATCACCATGGACAAGGTCTTTATAATAAATTATAGTACAGTTCCATCACAGTATACTTCTACACAAAGTCACTACTGTGAACACTTAAAGAAATTTGTCTTGTATGTTTTAAATCTTGATCTAATAAAGTTTATACAATATCAAATAATATAAAAAGTCTAAAAAAACAATGAGTTTTGAGATGTTTATAAATTATTGTTTTATATATTTTACAAAACATAAGGTCAAAAGTGCTGCTTAAAAAAAAGTTGAAGTTGCTATTCTCGATAATGGGTAGAAATATGCACTGTTCCAAGCAGAAGCAATGTAAAGGCTCACACAGTTTCTCTGAGAATTTCTTTATGCTTCCACCAACCATGGCCATGTGCCAAAGACAAACCAATACCAAGAGAACAAAGAAATCTTTTTGAAAGATGATAGGGAATAAGATCTGAGAAGCTCTGCATGGAGCCATAATTAAAGGTCTGCTCACAAGTGAGTTCTAGGACCCTGAATATTTGTCACTGAATTGAGACCCAATGGGGAAAACTTCAGAGGTTGCTACAAGTTTTTAATCTTTCTCAAATTTCTACTCATATGTATCTGGTAATAATATACCCCAGGATTATTACTTTTATAGAATAACTATGATAAAACATGATCTAAAGGTGATAAATCATGTCATATACTACTTCCCACAGAAAAACAGAACTAATGATGCAGTTATTAAAGACAACAGTGAAGAAATCAGTCAGGAAGAAATGAAATATGACTGCATCTTAACCTGCCACTCATTACCATGCTAGCCATATTTTACACACTTATACATGGCCATGCTGAATTAAGTGACATATTATCCCCTTCCATAGAAAAATGAAATGGTAAAACAGCAGGCAGATAAAACCTAACAGAAAAAAGGACAAAAGGAATATAAAGAAAAATCTTTTAAATTTACTATGAGATCAAGTTGATGGGGCTGTGTGAACATGAACAGTACCTGATGTTAACACCACCAGGCTGTTCGCCTGACTCAACATGACCACTTGCTCCTCAACTGCTTTTGGACTGGTGGTGTTTTGTAGGTAAGATACCAGCGACAGATGATGACTTCTTTCCACTGAATACATTAAGTTTCTTAGTTGGTTCCACATATATAGATTGCTTGAGATAATAAAATCATCAGCATTATGATAAATTATGAAGGGCTCTCTAAATTTGGTAGAACAAGATTGGATGTGGAGACAGAATGGGTGTTGGTGTACGCTAAATACACACTTAATAATAATGCCTTTAGTCAATAATTAAAAGTCGATGGATATGGATGCTTGTGCAGAATCATCTCGCCCTCTGACATAAATTTCACAGGGAATCTCCTCCATCACTCTGTCTTCTAGAGCCTGTTCAGGGCATTCATGAGCTTGTTTGAAAGTGTAGCTGCTTTTTTTGAAGGTGCTATTAAATGTTTTCATTGGCTGTGGTTGTGCAAAATCATTTCGGAAGGGAAGTTCCATGGAACTGAGGTTGGTCCTGCTTTGTTTGACACTGGATGCTTGCGATCCACAGTGGTGGTCATGAATGCATCGGGAGGCTGTGGAGGAGCGCCGCAACTTCTGGTAGTTGTCAAGTTCTTCTGACAAATCTGCCAGATCTGCAGAAATCTCTTTCTCTCTTAGTGAAAATAGTTCATAATGAGGAGGATCAAATACTTCCTGGAACCCAGTTTTATTAAATGCAGTTTTGCAAGCCATAACCTTTTTCCGGGGCTGTTTCACTTGTACTAAAATAGAAATAATGAGAAGGACCAAGACAATTCCTGATGTAATGCCAATAATTGTCCCATGAGTTTTAGTGATTTGTTCAAATAGTCCAGCTTTTTTCTTTTCTGTAACAAAGAAATGTTGAGGTTTTTCAATATCCATTTACAGGAGTTCCAATACAGATTGGCTAAGCAATTTTAGGCAAAGCAGGAAATTTGGGTCAAATATATCAGACCATCAGATACTGAAAAACTGCTTTTTAAACAAATAGAAAGTACCATTGCCATGATTTATGAGTCAAGTAACAAATAATAATATAGTTAGCTAGGGCAAAGAAAAACTAAAGTACTTGATTCCCTTACTCAAAAGGTTCATAAGGGTCTACAATTTTCAAATTATATTAATATGGAAAATTTATAAAACAATCTTGATCAAGTTTCTGCTATAAGGCAGATTCAACAAACTACTATGTTGATTCATATCTGTGGGATCAGACTAACAATCCAGATGCACCACCATGGTCTACTGCTTTGGAATGATAAAATATTTGTATGTCAAGATTATACATCAGCTTCCCAGTGAGGAAGCTTGTTTGAACTTGCTTATTAAACTCTTAGAAAGATGAAAGATGGATAAATTTTATTTTTCCAACTCAAGTGACAACCAAGTTATAGGTAGATAGCTATCATCATCACATTTACTTTTCAAAGTATATGTTAGAAGTAAAAATAACATGGGCTGGAGAGATGGCTCAGTGGTTAAGATCACTGACTGCTCTTCCAGATGTCCTGGGTTCAATTCCCAGCAACCACATGGTGGCTCACAACCATCTGTAATGGGATCCTATGCTCTTCTGGTGTGTCTGAAGATAGCTACAGTGTACTCACATACATAAAATAAATATATAAATCTTAAAAAAAGAAATATAACTTGATGTAGAGAATAAAAAGCATTTTATAATGTACCACTTTTCCATCATTGTAATAATCTATTAGCTGATGTTATTAGACAGTGCTTCCATACTCACTGCAAGAACCTATTAGTTGGTCACATCAGTCCTTCCGTTCTTGAGGCTACCCTCTAAACTATCTGGTAAATACATAAAGGGTATTTATAATACAAAGTTCAACAATAATGTAAAACAGGGCATAAAATATGAAGACACACTTCTGAATAACTTGAAAATATACTCTACAAAGAAATGTTTTTGTTAAATATTTCTAACATCCAAGAAGTAAATTATCCTGTAAAAATGTTACTATGTCTGCAGCTCTGCTAAAGCAACTATGGTAGGCACACCTGTAGAAGGGGAACTTTAGGCCCTATTTATTTATTTATTTATTTATTATTTATTTATTCTTTAATCTTTTTTTACAGTCCAGACTTTATCCCACTCCAGGTCCACCATTCAACTGTCCCACATCCCACATCTCCTCCCCACTTCCCCATCTCCAAGCAGATTCCCTCCTTAACCCTCCCAGACCTCCCCACTCCCTGGGGCCCCAAGTCTCTTGAGGGTTAGGTGCATCTTCTCTGACTGAATCCAGACCTGGCAGTCCTCTGCTGTGTATGTGTTGGGGGCCTCATATCAGCTGGTTTATGCTGCTTGGTTGGTGGCTCAGTGTTTGAGACATATGCCCTATCTTATGAAAGGACCCCACTCCTCATAGACTGCCTTTGCATTGGACTTACCTTTACAGTGATTCTCATCCCAAGGGTATGCACAGTTTTGAACACCATTACAGACTAAAGAATTGTTGATGCACATGTTGCTATGGCAAAAGAAAGTGCTGCTTGTACAGGGAGCTGTAGGAAAAATGAAAATTAATGTTGCTAAGAACAGTGACATATTGACCACAAACCCATCTTTATTTATTTTGTACTTCAGAATCTGACTTTAGCTGGGTGGAGGTAGTTCTTTCAGGTAGAAATGTCACTTTTCTTAAATACCTTTTGCTTTTCAAGATAATCTTATTTTCCTACTGGTTTTCTGAGACAGAGTCTCATCCTATTACCTAGGTTGACCTGTAACTTGCAATCTTCCTGCCTCAACCTCCCAAGTGTTGACATTACAGGTGTTTAGTTCAAGAAAACCTTTAATGCTTTCTCATCTATGAAAAATGCCCTTAATTCTATCAAGAGTTTAATCCATTCAGTGTATTTCTGCAGTTTTTTTCTGTCTCTATTTCTTATGTACAGGTGAACATTTTTATGCTGGATCATGATACAATGTGCTTGCTTCTTCTAAGATGAAGTTCTACACTGCAGACAAAACTGAGCATACAGTACCATGTGATCCAGAGTAAACACACACACACACACACACACGGCTGGTCTTTGGTGGTACATGTCTTTAAACCCAACATTCAGAAGGCAGAGGCAGGTGGATTTCTGAGTTTGAGACCAGCGTGGTCTACAGAGTGAGTTCCAGGACAGCCAGGGATACACAGAGAAACCCTATCTTGAAAAACCAAAACCAAACCTAACCAAACCAAAATCCCACAAGTTTCTTTTCCAGGTGAAAGATCTAAGCAATGTATTGGATTAATAAATTTCTCTCCAATCAATGTCTTTGTCTTAATAAGTATACAATAAACTTCATTAAAATATAGCCAGGACTGTAATATATTTTCCTCTAAAGAGGTAATTTGGTGTGATTTTGGAACACCAGGCTATGGTCACTTCATGCACAGTATCAGCAATACAACTGGCATCTTATTGCCTCTTCTGATTCTCAGTAGAGGTTGGGGAAACAGGAAGTTATTGGGATCTCAGGAAGCCCTAAGGAAAACCTGGAAGTGTAGCTGAATGGAAAACTACCCAAAATTTCTTTGCTATGAAGGCTGCCTCCTCTATAAGGGATCTTTCACTAAAATTCCTGTGCAGCTGGTAATTAATTCCAGGTTAATTATCATGACCTATAGTCTGTTTCAAGAAACAAACATAAAAATTTCTGGGCATTGTAAGACACATGTAATGGTGTGGTGTGGCAGTTTGAATAAACAACCCCTATAGGCTCATATATTTAGTTATCAGGAAGTGGCAATATTTGAGAAGGATTAGGAGGTAAGGTCTTGTTGGAGGAGGTGTGTCTCTGGGGTTGGGATTTGAGATTTCAAAAGCCCATGCCAGGCCCAGGTTTTCTCTCTTAACTTGTGGATAAGGATGTAGGTCTCTCTAAGCTACTGTTCCAGTACCATCTGTGCTGTCATGCTTGCCACCATGATTATAATGATCTAATCCCTTGAAATTGTAGGCAAGCCCTTGATTAAATGGCTTCTTCTATAAGAATTGCCTTAGTCATGATGTCTCTTCACAGGAATAAAACCGTGACTAAGACAACGGTCATAATTGTACAAGATGGATGTTCTTGAATGTTAAGCACCACCAATTTACACAAACATGTAGAATTGGTTAATGGCAAATTTGATATGTATTTTACCACAATATGTAAAAAAAAAAAAGAACTACATACAAATAAACTACTCTATTAGAACATTCCTTACATAGATAATATATATAGTAGTAGTTTTGAAAGTATGTGTATATTGGGGTTAAAAAATCAATATATTTGGAAATCTAGACATGTTTTTCATAGTAATAAATGGAAGTGTATCTCTAGAAATATGGTTAGTTCTAGAGTTGGGAAAATACCAAGTAATGTCATTAAGTGTATTAAGAGTAACGACTGCACACTGAGGGGGAGAGGAGGCAAACTCAGAGACTCATAGAGTTGAAGCTAAGACTTTATACAACAAAATCCCAGGATTCTATAATAATAATAATAATAATAATAATAATAATAATAATAATAAATCATAATATAACAGTAAATACCTATAAGCTCACTGATATATATACAATTGTTATATAGCAATCTCTTCTGGGATAAAACCTCTACCTTGTAGGGAAGCTCTTAAAGATAAGGAAAGTAAACAACTCAAAGACTTGAGTAAGTCCTTGAAACCAAACAGATACACTAGTCCCTTCCCTCCCCAAGGTTATGTAAGTAGTAAGGACTGCTGAGAGACTCTCAGACCAGCTGAGCTGCTTTCCAAGTAGTTGAGCTGCCCGCAAGTTGTGTAATGTGTTCCAGATTTATAGCTTTGTGAGCTGTCACTCATGGTGGGGTGGGCTTTGGTGATTCAGCTGTCTCTGAGTCACTTCTGCTCTTGTAAGTAACCATGGTAAAACTCATTGGTTCATAAAGTTGAATTTTGGTAGCATCTTGACTTTGGTCTATCATTGATTTTTTATTTGGCATGAACAGACATTTGTTCATGTCTTCCTAGGAATAATGCACACAATAACTAAATACATACTTGAGGGAAAGACTAGACTAGTTTCTCCTCACAGCAAATATATAATTATAATATGAAGAAAGAATGATGGTAATTAAAAGTCATCATTAGGTAAACACTGGACAAATAACTATTGTAAGTTACAGACAGAATACTTCAAGGGATGCTAAAATTAGCTTTGAAAGGATATTTTCACAGTCCCCAAAAGACTGGTAAAGAAAAAGAGTAACTCTATAGTTGGAAAAAACTGGCATACTGTTAGGAAAATGGTGGAGTCAATATCGCAGCCAATTAGCATTACTAAAGACAGTTAATGTTCCATACCCACACTGAAGAGACACATTAGTATTCTAGATGAAATGTGTGCTCTCGGTGAATCATTTGGAAAACATCACATAAGCCCAAATGTGCAGACAGTTTATTAAAACACTAACTAGTATGCTTCATGTGTAAAGACTGGGTAGCTGAGATGGAGAAGACCAAGGATATTTAGCAACTGAAAGCAATGTGGGAAACTATATCATCAAAAAGACATTAAAGAAAAGGGAAAAAAGCCATTAAGGGCAAAATTATATTAAATGATATGTGAAGGTCTATAGATTAGCTAATAGTATATCAATGCTAATTTTCATCTTGTTTTTAAAGATGTTAATAAGAAAGTCTGAATAGAAGTATAAAATTTTTACTGTTTTTGCAAATCTCTGTAAATTCAAAACTATTTAAGAATAAAAGTTAAAAAAACAAAACAAAACAAAAAAACCAAACAAACCAAAATCTTCAACATGGTGTGTACATTTTTGGTGTCCATGGTTTGAGGAATTCAATAATAGCCAAGCTGATAACTTTCCCTTCTTTCTCTTTTTGTTTTTGGTTTTTTGAGATAGCATCTCTCTATTATGCAGTTTGGGCTGTCTTGAAACTCTCCTGTAGACTAGTCTGGCCTTGAACTCACAAACCTATGAGTTCAAGATCTGTCTGTCTCTGCCTTTGGAGTACTGGCATTAAAGGCGTGTACCACCATTCCCTGCCTGATAACTATTTTAAGCTAGAAAATCCCTAGAGAAGCCCCCAGTGTCTGCAATCTCTTCATACAGACCCAATGCTGCTATTTACACGCCAACACTTTTTTCCTGCATAACAGTCAAACTTTTAAAAATGGGAATCATATCTCACTCCTTTCAACGTGCTTTTGGACACATGATTATTCATGCTGATAAGTATTACTTTGGGGATAGAGAGATGCCTTGGTAGTCAGGAACACTTGTTCTTGAGAGGAGTCAAGTTCAATTCCCAGCACCCATCTGGTAGATCATAACCATCCTTAAAAATTTCCACATACTCTTCTGACCTCTAGTACATGATTTCTCTGGATAATTCACTAGTTTGTAATAAAATTAATGTTAATGCTTTGTAAATAAACATGTTTCACTACATGTTTAAAAGTATGAATGTTTTATGGCATGTAAGTCTCTGTTATAGATCATTATTTGTCTTATGTGCTGTAATTTGACTCCAGATTCTGCCTTAACCATCTTTACTCTTGTATTAACTCACAGACTTAGTGTAGGGTTTGCTCTAAGTCAGTGGGAGAAAAAATGCTCCTGTTAAGTTAAAAAGTGCAGTGTGACAGTTTACAACTTGATGTTATAAAATAAAGTACTTTTTCTGTCAAAAGGTAGGTATTCAGTAAGCATATTGTGAATGAGTGAACATTATGTAATAGATCTGAATTATTTACTTACGTTCCACAAAGGAAGTAAAGAGCATCCTAAACCTGCTAAGCCGACTCCCTTCGTCTGCCCACATTCGGATCACTCCCACTCCTGTTTTCAACATTACATCATTAGCCACAGTGCTGCAGAACTTGGCCTTCAGGTTTTCAATAGCACTGCTTCCATCATAGACTGCCACAAAATTTCTTTTGCATTCATTTGAGTGTTCCATTTGGTAATCTAAGAACCTCAAATAAATCTGTAATATCAGAACACAAGACTTTTAAAAAAAGATAAAATTTTCTATTTTAAGATCCACAATCAAAAATTAGACTGAATTGTATGTAACAGCTGACTGAAAACTAGGATGACAGAAGGATGATGCTTCAGTAGTTAAAGATCTAGGAACAACGGTCTCATTTTTCAGTTGTCTTACTCATGAACCAAACATTAAGAAATCTAAACTTTATATTTTATTTACAAAGAAGTGTTTATATTCCTATGTAATGTCCTTGTTATAATTATAATCCCATGGTATTAGCAGGTAAGGGAAATAAAAAGATTGCTTACGGTTGTATTATCCTAACAGTCAATGTTATTAGTTGGTTCTTTCAGTTTTTCTGTACATTCTATACTTATCTTTCTTTAAGGCAGCATTTTATGTAGCTCAGGCTGCCTTTGAATTTGAATTGACCATGTAGCTAAAGCTGACTTTGGGCTTCTGACCCTCCTCCTTCCACCACTTAGCTGTACACATAGAAGACCCTGGCAGCTGACCTGAATCCTCTTCCTCACTTTTTTACTCATCATAAACACATTTATTATAATTAAGGTGCTCAACCATTAGGAAAATGTAATAACTGACAAAAGTAGAGAAATACACAGTTATACAGACATCTGGTTGGTTTGTCTTTTTTTCTTATTAATCTGCCTAGTTGCTTAATTCCTCATTATATATATATATATATAGCACGGAAGTCTCTAAAACATAAAAAAGGATCTATATAGAAGATATAAAAATGGCCAAAACCATGGTCCGTTAATGTGCATTTAATTTTCCAAAGTTTTAATTGCTGTAATTTCCTGTAATCTTAAAATAATGAGTGAAAAGAAACAATCAAATCATCAATTTCAAATTATAGGCCATACAGTATGTGCCACTGCATCTTGCCTGGAATGAGGCATTCCTCTCTCAAGTGTGTACTCAGCACTTACTATGTTAATCCCACATTGTCTTCTCAGTTACCAACTGTCATTGTGTCACAACACGTATTCATGCCCCTTATTTTATAGCACAGTGATTGCAAACTGTGAGAATAATGGCACTTTAGACATGCAAGGGGCAGCCACAAGGTACTTCCTCCAAGTGAAAAGTCAAAGTACAATACAAAGTATAATTTTATTATGTACTATTTTATTATTTGGGATTTTCACATCATGTGCCCCAGTCATACTCACTTCCCAGTCCTCCTAGGTCTACCCCCACCCCTGAGACCTCTCTCCCCACCCCAAAAAAGAAAAAAAAAAAAAGGAAGCAAAAGACAAAATCAAGTCCAAATTGTGTTGCCCATACACTCACTGGAGCATGGTCAAACTCTCAATGGCCAGCTCCTCCTCCACCTGGACCCTTGTCAGAAGCCATCAGTTGTGGAGAGCATCCTTATCACAATTTTTAAGAGTTTTCTTTGAAGGCTTTCTTTCTAGCCTGTTACATTTATTTATGGAGGGGGATATGGTAGGGGTAGCGGGTTGTCACAGAAGCCTTCTATGCCCCTTTTTCTCAAGTCTCAAGACTGAGCCTGCAGTTACCATTGCAAAAGTGACTTCCTTGCCCTTTACTGTCAGTGAGAGCAGGGATCATGGATGTCCACACGGTTTCTGCCTTTGCATTACCTCTCTCTACTTCACACCTACTGTTCTGTCCTCTCCCCTGCATAGTTGTGATAGTGGCACTGGAAACTACAGTGTCACGCAGTATATATATATACATATTTGCCCAAGCAGCTTTACATGAAATATTTACTGCCAGGAGGTGTTGGTCTGGTTCAGGGTTTCTGAAGAGTGGACCATTGCTGAGACTTGTCTTGGATATCCTGCTGTTGCCTAGAGTCAGGGCATCTGGGGGCAGGTTCTACACCTCCTCATCCTTGATGTCTTCTGCCCTGAGGTTCACTTCTGCTTGCAGCCTGCAGGTAGTGCCACTGCCCTGCACTCTCCATCTTCCAGCAGGGCAATCAGCATGGAGCTGGCAATCGCTGATGGCTTCCTCTACTTCTTTTTAGTATCTCTAGATAACTTGACAGTGTTCCTCCTTTCCCCAGTTTTATTGGCAAGAATAAAAAAAAGTCCTCAGCTTTAGTATCCTAAGGTGTTATGAGGAGAAAGATACAGAAGGACAGAAAGAGGCACAGAGAGGAAATGGGAAGATCCTATATTCCAGACATTGCAATGGACTATTTATCAACCTATTAATAACTCTTTTAACCACAATATTCTTATGATAATCTAAAAGCTTTCAACTGGAAAACTTTAAACATGTAAAAGCAGACAAAATATATAATATACTCACAAAGCCATCCCCTAAAATCCACTAACAGTCAATTCAGCTAATCCTGTTTTATCTTTGTCTTTCACTACTTCTGCCCCTATTAGAGACACACACCAGACAGTAATTCCATTTGTAAATGGTTCTAATGCACTACTCTTTTTTTATTTTTTTTGGAACAAAGGGATGGAAAGATGGCTCAGTCAATAAAATACCTGCTTTAACTCCCACCAAAGTGAAAGAGCTGGGCATGGTGGGCCTGTAGCACCAACACTGGAGAGGTGCTTTAGGTAGCTTTCCAGAGTTGTTGGAGCCAGCTTGCCAAGCTGCCAGTGGAGACCCTGCCTTCAAAAGCAAAGTGGATGGCTACTGAAGAACTATACTTGAGGTTGACCTCTGGCCTCCACATGTAGGTGCACATACGTGTACACATACAAATCCTGTCCCATACCACAGTCAAAACAAATAAGGAAATTGCTATTATCAAATATATTGGTGTTAAAATTCCCAATCGTCTTTTAGTATCACGAATCATTTTCTATTATGTTTTGTTTAATCCTGTGAGTTTAGTGTATTTAGTATCTTTTAATCCAGTGGTTCTTCCAGTTTTATGTCCACTGTTTGTTATACTTCATGGTTGGTTTATCTTACAATATTTAAAGATGTATCTTTATTTAGGGGGCTGGAGAGATGGATCAGTGGTTAAGAACACTGGCTGCTCTTCCAGAAGACCTGGGTTTGGTTCCCAGTAACCACATGGCTGCTTATAACTGTAACTCCAGCTTCAGGGGATCTGATGCCCTCTTCTGACTTCTGAGGGCACCAAATATGCATGTAGTATACTTATATAAATGTAGGCAAACACATATAAAATTAAAAAGACTTTACCTATATTTAATTTGTACTGAATTTTTTTACTGAAAATTTAAAAGATAGGATTTTACTATGTAGTCCTGTGTGGCTTAAATTTGCTGAGGGTGGCCTTGAAATTTGATGAGGGTGGTCATCTTCTTGTCACTGTCTCCTGCATTTTGCAATTATAAGCATGTGATACCACCACAATCCAGCTAGCTTATTTTTGACACATAGTTAATGTTCAATACATACTGTACTATAAATTAGACAATATTGATAGGCATATAACCATTAAACATGTACTTCGTGTTAGAAAAATTCTTTGTATCACCTTTGCTGCAATACACAGGTAATTGTCAACTAAGTATAACAAATAAATATATGACTTACTTGATATAATCTCCTCTAGTCTTAGAAAGACAGTACTTAATTTTCACAGTTGAGTAATGTTGTCTGTGTATATATAGCCTTTCTGACCATTCCTATTATCTGTTGACTTCATTGTTTGGCTGTGGTGAACAGTACTAGAATAAACATGAAAGTGCAAGCATCTACTTGATCACTGATTTACTTTCCTTTGGATATATCTGGTAACAGAGGAGATAAATCCCACGGCAGTGCTATTTCTAGTGTTCCAAGGAAGTTCTACCATGGTGGCTACAACTAATATACATTTCCATAAACAAGGTGTAGGAGTTCCCCTTCATTCAGCCTCCTCAGTATTTGCTAATGACTTTTAAGTAGCAGTCATTCTAATTGGTCAAATTTTGATTTAAGTTTTTGAGATTAAGAGTGATGCTTAGCTGTTTTTCCAAACCTATTGGTCATTTGTATGCTTTCTTTTTAATAAAAAAGAAACCTCAAAGTATAAAATTCATCAATAATGACAATTTAGAATTAAAACACATAGTGAAAAGAACAAATAGCTGGCTTATTACTCTTTGACATTCAGGGACAATCAATATTCCCAGGTATTTCCAGTGCTTTCAAAATTATTACTTTAAACATATGCCTAAGAACCTTTATAATTTGAATAGCTAAAATTTTTGTTTAAAGAATAAAACACACAACTAAACATAGTGCTTACAAAGAATTACATTTTAGAGGAATATTCAAAGAAAAAAACAAAGTTTAGGTCTCTCAATAATAGCCTCTCATAGAATCACATATGAAGTGTCCACTTAAGTACTTATTTTGCACTGAAATTGTGTTATACCTTGAGATCGCATTAAAAGACTTACACAAAGTATTCTATATAAACTCATTGGTAAGCATTTTTCTTTTTTAAAACATGTAATGTGTTTACTTATACACACATGTACACTATAAACTAGGATCTGCAAATGAGGGAGATCATGAGGACTTTTTCTGAGATCGTGTGATTAAGATTATATGTTCTTAGTCTATCCATTTTCCTTCAAATTTTGTTACTTCATTTTTCTTTTAGACTGAATACTCCATTTTACATAATGAAATATGTACCATATTTTCCTTATCTATTCATCTGTTGCTGGGCAACTATTCTATTGCCTTGCTATAGTGAAAAAGAGCAGCAATAAACATGGGGATGCAAATATCTCTGTAGTAGGTATGGAGTTCTTTGGGTCCACATCCAGGAGTAGAATAGCTGGGTCAGATGGCAGTCCTATTTTCAGAATGTGTTTCCCGGAATCTCCAAACTGGTTTCCATAGTGGTTGTATTAATTTGCATTCATATCAATAATGTAGAGTTCCTTTCTTCACATCTTTTCCAATACTTGTCAAATCTATTGATATCTATCTGAACTGGGGAGAGGCAACATCTTAAAAGCAGTTTTAAATTGCATTTACCTAAAGACTAAGGAGGCTGAAAATTTTAGAAAATAGTTATTGGTCATTTGTATTTCTTTGAACACTTGTCTATTTTGTTCTACCCAATTGCTGACTTAGTATTTCCAAAGTTCTGTTTTGCATATTAGCTATCTGAGGTAAAGATTCCTCCCATTTTGTAGATTGTGTGGTTTACTGATGGTTTTCTTTGCTGTGCAGCAACATTTCTCTTGTAGACCCACCTACTGACACTTGGAGCTACTTCCTGTACTACTACTGAAGTACTTTTTGGAAAGTTCCTGCAGCTACTGCAGGGTCTGAAAGAGGATTCCCTACAGTTTCAACTAAAAGTTTCAACACTCCAGATTTTAAATTAAGGTTTTTAATCCATTTTAATTGATTTTTATACAACACTGATGACACAGATTTAATTTCATTCTTCAGCAGGTAGATGTCATTTTGTCAGCACCGTTTATTGAATAGGTTTTTAATTTTTTTTTTTAAAGTGTATGTTTCTGTTTCATTTGTCAAGGATTAGGTGGGCATAGCTTTGTTGGTTTATTCCTTGGTCCTCTGTTCGCTTCACTGATTGACCTGTCTGTACTAATACAGGGCTGTCTTTATCAATGTAGCTCTATAGTATAATTTAAAACTGAGTACTGTAATAATTCCAGCTGTATTTATTTGAGGTCTTTTGTGGTTACATATGGATTCATGAATTATTTTTTTCTAGATCTATGGAATATGGCATTGGAATTTTGGTAGGTATTGTACTAAATCTGTTAATTAATGAATAATTTTGCTAGCGTATCCATTTCATAATATTAATTCTGCCAACCCAGGAACATGAAGGGGTTTTCTATGGTCTTGTCTTTTTTGATTTCCCTTTTCAGTATCCTGTTTTCACTGTAGTGATTTATCTTTCTTTAGTTCAGGGTATTCCTGGGTACTTAAAATTTTTGAAACTATTTTGAATTGCATACTTTTCCTAAGTTCTTTGTTGGTATATATGAAAGCTACTGTTTAAAAAATATTTATTTTTTTATGCTCAAACTTTACTTATTAAATCTAGTTTTCTAGTAGATTCAATAGGATATTTTAAATGCAGTCACGTCACCTGCAAATAGGGATTGTTTGACTTCATTCCTATTTTCATTCCCTTTATACCCCTTTCTTGTTATTGTTCACACCTCAAGCACTATATCAAATAAGAGAATGTAAAATGGGCAGCTTTGTTTCATTCTTGATTTTAGAGGAAAAACTCTCAGTTTGTCTCCATTTAATAGAAGATGGACTATATGCTTAATGGTACATAGTCTTTATTATTTTGAAGTATATTCCGCCTATTCTAACATCTCCATAATTTTTATTTATGAAGGTATGTTGAACCTTTTGAATGCTTCTGTGGGTGGGATCAATCAAGATGGTTATGTAGTTTTTGTCCTTATGTCTGTTTATATGGCACATTACATATACTGATTTTCGTACCCATCTTTGCCTTCTGGAGATGGAGCTCACTCACCTGGTCAGAATATAATGTGTTCCTGAATTCTGTTTCCAAGTATTTTGTTGAGAAGTTCAAAATATATATTTATCAAAGAAATTTGTTTAGTTTTCTTGTTGTCTTTACCTGGTTTTTGTACCAAAATAATACTGGCATCATAGAATGAATGTAGTAATCTTCCTTTAATTTGTATTCTGTGGAACAAGGTCAGAAGAATTGGTATGAAAATTTTCTTGAAAGTTTGATATAATTCAGTGGGAATCTGTCTTGTCCTGGATTGTTGAGGGGAAATTTTTGATTGTAACTTCCAATTTCATTGCTTATATAATGGATCTGTATAAGTTACTTTTACCTTTTGGCTTTAATTTTGGTTGATATGCATTCATATGGTTTCTTTTGAGAACTCTCCATTAAAGCCACTAGCCTACAATACATACATGTCTATACATAAACAGATATATATGTGAGTACAGTGTGACATTTAGAAAGCACAAGATAATAAAAATGATGCATGTATGCATGTCCTTGCCAGATGTCAGCATTGGCTATCTTCCTAATCACTCTCCACATTATTTTTGAGACAGGGTTTGCCATTGAATCTTACCAATTTACTTAAGACTGCCTAGTTAGCAAGCATCAGGTTATCTGCCTCTCCAGTGCTGGGATTAATGGATATACTGGTGTATCTAGCTTTTGTGGGTGATGGCAATTATACCCAGGTTGTAGCAAGCATTTTAGTAACTGAACCATCTCCCTAGACAACACCCTCTCCCCTATGGTGGGGCTAGCCACAGTGTAGATGCACAGGTTAGAGGTTACCTTGGGTGTCATCACTCAAGAGTCATCTGCCTTGGGTTTTGAGATAACATTTCTCATTGGGCTCTGAAATTTGCAGAGTAGGTTAGGCTGGCAAGCCCCAAGGATGTGTTTTTGTTTTCCTAGTGCTGAGATTACAAGCCTGTAACATACCAATCTTTTCATTTGAGTTCTAGGGATTGCACCTAAGTCCTAAGGTCTTGTGGGAATGACTGAACTATCTTGTCAGACACTTGCTCATCATTTAAAACAGAATTGTATGTTTACTTCTATTAATTCAGTTCTAATAAGAGTTTTAAAAATGTGCTGTACTTGACTTATGCCTTTTGGGTGAAAAAAATTTTTTTTAAGGCCTCCTAGGCTGCCCTGAAACTCAAACTTATTCTGCATCAGATTCTTTTTTTTTTTTTTAATACTTTATTTACATTTCAAATGTTTCCCCCATTCCAGATCTCCCCTTTGGAACCTCCCTATTCCCTCCCCCCTACCCCCCCGCCTTCTTTATGGGGTTATTCCCCCACCCACCAACCCACCCACTCTCATCTTCCCTCCTTGGCATTCTCCTATATTGGTGCATCTAACACCCTCTGGCCCAAAGGCCTCTCCTCCCCCTGATGGCTAACAAGACCCTCCTCTGCCATATATGTAGACAGCACCATGGGTCCCTCCATGTGTATTCTTTAGTTGATGGGTGTCAGGCCAGTTGCCACTGTTGCTCCTTCCCTGGGGCTGCCAACTCCCTCAGCTCCTTTAGTCCCTTCTCCAATTCCTCCATCTGAGACCTCACACTCAGCTCTACAGTTGTTGTGAAGTAACTCTTGGGTATTCTAAACTTTTGGGCTAATAACCAATTATCAGTGAGTACATACCATGTTCATTCTTTTGTGACTGCGTTACCTTGCTCAGGATGATATTTTCTTTTTTTTTTAAATTTTTAAATTTTTCCTACTTTATTTACATTTCAAATGTTTACCCCTTTCTAGATCTCCCCATTGGAACCTCATTTCCTCCCTTCTCCCCCTGCCACTATGAGGGTATTCTCCCATCCACACTTGTCTTCCCTCCTTGGCATTTTTCTCTACTAGGGGATCTAACACTCTCAGGCCCAAGGGCCTCTCCTCCCCCTGATGGCTAACAAGACCCTCCTCTGCCACATATGTGGCCAGCACTATGGGTCCCTCCATGTGTATTCTTTGGTTGGTGGATCAGTCTCAAGGAGTATTGGGGGGTCAGGCCAGTGGACACTGTTGCTGCTTCCCTGGAGCTGCAAACTCCCTCAGCTCCTTCAGTCCCTTCTCCAAGTTCTCCATCTGGGACCTCACACTCGGCCCTACTGTTGCTGTGAAATGACTCTTGGGTATTTCGAACTTTTGGGCTAATAACCACTTAACAGTGAGTACATACCATGTTCATTCTTTTGTGATTGCGTTACCTCACTCAGGATATTTTCAAGATCCATCCATTTGTCTGCGAATTTCATGAAGTCATTGCTTTCAATAGCTGAGTAGTGTTCCATTGTGTAAATGTACCACATTTTCTGTATCCATTCCTCTGTTGAGGGACATCTGGGTTGTTTCCAGTTTCTGGTTATTATAAATATGGCTGCTATGAACATAGTGGAACATGTGTCTTTATTCCATGTTGGAGCATCTTCTGGGTATATGCCCAGGAGTGGAATAGCTGGGTCCTCAGGTAGTATTATGTTCATTTTTCTGAGGGTCTGCCAAACAATTTCCAGAGAGGTTGCATCAGCTTGCATTCCCACCAGCAATGGAGGAGTGTTCCTCTTTCTCCACATTCTCGCCAACATCTGCTGTCACCGAGTTTTTCTAGTCCAGTGTATTTGGAGTTCTGTAGGCTTCTTGTATATTTATGTTCATCTCTTTCTTTAGGTTAAGGAAGTTTTCGCCTATAGTTTTGTTGAAGATATTTACTGGTTCTTTATGTTGGGAATCTTCACTCTCTTCTTCTATACCTATTATTCTCAGGTTCTGTCTTCTCATTGTATCCTGGATATCCTGGATGTTTTGGGTTAGGAGCTTTTTGCATTTTGCGTTTTCTTTGACTGTTGTATCAATGTTTTCTATGGTATCTTCCACACCTGAGATTCTCTCTTCCATCTCTTGTATTCTGTTGGTGATACTTGCATCTATGACCCCTGATTTCGTTCCTAGGTTTTATAACTCCAGGGTTGTCTCCCTTTGTGATTTCTTTGTTTCTATTTTTGTTTTTAGTTCCTGGATGGTTTTGTTCATTTCCTATGTCTGTTTGACTGTGTTTTCCTGTAATTCTGCCCGTTTGAATGTGTCTTCTTTAAGGGATTTTTGGTTTTCCTCTTTAAGGGCTTCTAGTTGTTTACCTGTGTTCTCCTGTATCTTTAAGGGAGTTATTTATTTCCTTCTTAAAATCTTCTATCATCCTCTTGAGATGTGATTTTAAGTCTGAGTCTTCCTTTTCTGGTGTGTTGGGGTATCCAGGGCTTGCTGTGGTGGGAAAGCTGTGTTCTGATGATGCCGAGTAGCCTTGGTTTGTGTTCCTTGTGTTCTTGCCCTTGCCTTTTGCCATCTGGTTATCTCTGGTGTTAGCTGGTCTTACTCTCTCTGTGGCTTATCTTTCCTGCAAGCCTAGGTGTCAATACTCCTTGAAGACCAGTTCTCTCTAAGAGGAATTGGGGTTTGGAGAGCTGTGGTGCAGGGTCACCTCTGGGGTGCAGACAGAAACAAGAAGGATCTAATCCCCAGCTGTCCCTTGTTTCCTGTGTCCTGATGGCTATGCAAGTGTCCCTCTTGTTCGAGTGGATTTGAAAAGAAGTGATGGCCTTGCCTGTGCTTGAAGGTGTGTCGGCACTCCTGGTATACTAGCTCTCTCCTGGCACTCTTTGAGTATGGAGCCCTGTGTCACAGGATCCGCTCTCCAGCCACCGAAAGAAACCAGAAGCCTGTTCCTCATTCTCTGTGTCCTGGGTATTCCAGGTGGGTCCCTCTGAGGAGACAGGCTTGCCCACACTCCTGGGAGGCTATCTTTCTCCCAGCGCTATTTGTCTATGG
>JADRCH010000041.1:39456-61406 GCA_019843965.1 Rhynchomys soricoides | reverse complement strand
CCACACTCCTGGGAGGCTATCTTTCTCCCAGCGCTATTTGTCTATGGAGCCCTAGTGGCCCAAGCAGAGGTCTCCCCCTGCTTCAGATTCTTAAGTAAGCTGGAAGTACAGGTGTCTGTCACCCGTGGATGTCCCTGGGTTGTCTTAGCATCAATCTGTTGCTATAATCCAACAATGACCAAAATCAACTTGGGAAAAGGATTTGGTTTACATTTCTAGTTCATAATCCACCACTGAGGGAAATCAAGGCAGGAACTGAACTCATGGAGAAATGCTGCTTACAGGCTCATTCTCTAGCTAGCTTGCATTGCTCATGCTTAGCTACTTCTTCCCCCAGCCCTCCTAAGATTTGTTTGTTTTATTTTCTGTGTATGAGTATTTTGCCTAAATGTATGTCTAAGTACCACATGTGTGCTGGTGCTTAGGGAGGCCAGAGGCCCTGGAACTGGAGCCCAGTGTGGGGCTGGTAATTGAACCTAGGTCTTCTGAAAGCAAGCAGTGAGTACTATTAAAGTGCGCCATCTCTCTTGGATATCTTTTTTTTTTTTAAAATAAAGTCCAGTGCTATCTCCTTGAGGAATGTTGTCATTCACAGTGGGCTGAACCTTCCTACATCAATAAAAAAATCAAGACATTCTTTCTCAAACATGCCTATAGACCAGGCAGATGTAGGCAATTCCTCAAATGGCACTTTTCTCAGATCACTCAGGCTGTGTTAAGTTGACTTATGGCTAACCAGGACATTAGGTTTTAATTTATTTCTATTTTTAAAATTATTCTTGGCACTTGATTGAGATAGATCAGCGTGCCTGCCCCCCTACCCCATGCACCTGCCTGTCTCCCAGGAAGACTGCTCTAACCAGGGACACAGGTGAGATCTCCCCTGCCCAACTCCTATGACAGTCCCACCTGCACTTATGGTGGATCTGTGTGCCTGCATTCCCCCCCTCCCCCTGTCCCCAGCTCTGCCTGGTGCCAAGGAGGCCTGCTGTAATCTGGGACACACAACTTCATCTGCCTCCTGGGAGGCCTGCTCCAATCTGAGACACCCAGGCCAGTTAACACCAGAGATAACCGTATGTCAAAAGGCAAGCCAAAAAAAAAAAAAAAGCAACAGATCCAATGCAATTTGGCACCATCAGAACCCAGCTCTCCTACTACAGAAAGCCCTGGATATCCTAACACACTTGAAGAGAAGATTCTGACCTTAAATCCCATCTCATGAAGGTGATAGAGGCTTTTAAAGAGGTTATAATTCCCTTAAGGAAATACAGGAAAACACAATCAAACAGGTAGAAGCCCTTAGAGAGGAAACAAACAAATCCCTTAAAGAAATACAAACAGGTGAAGAAAATCAACAAAATGGTCCAAGACCCAAAAATGGAAGTAGAAACAATAAAGAAAACATAAATGAAGGCAACTATGGAGATGGAAAACCTAGGGGGAAAAAAAGGAACTATAGACCCAAATATCACCAGCAGAACACAAGAGATAGAAGAGAGAATCTCAGAAGATACCATAGAATAAATGGATACACTGATCAAAGAAAATGCCTAATGTAAGAAGTTCCTCACTCAAAACATGCAGGAAATTTGGGACACTATGAAAAGACCAAATCCAAGATAAAAAGGAATGGAAGAGTGAAAATTCCTAGTACAAATGGCCAGAAAACATCTTCAACAAAAATCATAGAAGAAAACTTCCCTAACCTAAAAAAGAAATAGCCATAAATGTACAAGAAGCCCACAGAACACCAAATAGATTGAAACAGAAAAGTATATCCTCCTGTCACATAATAAACAAAACAACTAAATGTACAGAACCAAAAAAGAATATTAAAAGTTGTAAGGGGAAAAGGCCATGTACCATATATAGGCACACCTATCAGAATTGCACCTGACTTCTTAACAGAGATTCTAACAGTCAGAAGATCCTGGACAGATGCCTTGCAGACCCTAAGAGACCACAGATGCCAGCCCAGGCTACTATACCTAGCAAAACTCTCAATCATCATAGATGGAGAAACAAAGATATTACGTGACAAACCAAATTTAAACATTATCTTTTTACTAATAATACAGCCTTACAGTGAATACTGGAAGGAAAACTCCGACATAAGGAGAGTAACTACACCCAAAAAAGCACAAGAAATTAATCATATTACAATAAACCTGAAAGAAGAGAACCGTACACACATAGTACCATCTCCAATAATAAAATACAGGAAGCAACAACCATTGGTCATTAACATCTCTCAACATCAGTGGACTCAATTCACCAATAAATCAACACAGGGTAGCAGATTGGATACATAAATATTCTGCTGTATTCAAGAAGCACACCTCAGCAACACAGATAGACACACATCAGAGTAAACGGCTGGAAAAAGGTTTTTCAAGCAAATGGTCCCAAGAAACAAGCTGGAGTAGCCATTCTAATATCTAGTAAAAACAGACTTTGAACCAAAAGTAAACAAAAGAAATGGAGAAGGATACGTCATACTCATTAAAGGAAAAATCCATCCAGATGAAGTCTTAATTCTGAACATCTATGTCCCAAATGCAAGGGTACCCACATTCATAAAAGAAAATTTACTAAAGCTCAAAACACACATGGTGCCCAATGTTGGGCTTGACCTCACTATTAAATTAATTGGAGATTCTCAAATGGAAAACACACACCGTGGCGTGAGATTAGGAGGTGGTGAAAATTGGTTTCTTAGCAGAGTTGTAGGTTTTACCAGAGCCACATGGTTCCTCCCAAAGCTGTATGGGTTTACGGCTAGGACAAAAGATATACTGAATTGGCATACATAATTCTGGAGTTCATGGAGTGAGCTGATACACAGTTAAGTCTCCCAAGCCGACTCAGACATGGCTGAGCCCTGGGACCTATTCAAAGGCTTCTAGCTACCTCAGAGTTTGCACTCAGAGGTGTTGGGAGCACCTGCTGTACAAAAAGACAGGCTGCTCAGAAGACAGAGAGAGAGAGATGGTAGAGGCTACTTGCCATCAGATAACTAAAAGATAAAGATATAGTGATATTGTTTAAAGTATACATGGAATACAGAAATCCAGGCCTTGATCTCAAATATAAAAAACAAAGACATGGAGATAGAGAGAAATCCTATTTCAACAAATAATCAGAAGGCATTAATCTCCATAGAATGAAGAATGAGAAATGATTCAAAGGAAATTTGAAAAAGTCTATGTCAGGGCAGGCACTTGGGTTCTTTGAACATGGGCTCCATGGGAATACTGAGATTGCGTAGCCTGATACGATGAATTAATAGCCTAGAAATAGGCTTATACAGTAAGTAGAATGGAATTTACTTAAAGCTAAATACTTAGAAAGGATGTTAATTCAAGTTATATAGAGAGAATACACAAACACACACACACATATCCACAAAGATATTAATCTTCATAGAAGGGAGAATTTAAGTATACACAGATAAATAAATTTAGGCCTTGATCTCACTATAAAAAATTAATTGTGTAAGAACAAGGCAGGGGATAGTTAAATCATTAAAATGCATATGGTTATAAGTTTGGTGGTTATGATACTAAAAATCCTGAGAGGTCCAAATAGAACAGGCGTAAAGAGAAAAAAGGCTAGTAATTTGAGTCAATCTATACCTTTGGTGATTTTGGTTTACTGGACCAAGGACATACTATTTTGGGAGAGAGGCTCTATATTTGTGTTAAGAGGAAAGAAAAAAGGCTCTGGACTTCTTCCAAAGTGATATGGATCAGATATGATAGGGAAAGACCCCCTAAAGATCTAGGCTAGAGACAGAAAAGAAAAATTTGAGAAGATCAAACAGGACAGGCAACATAATTTACTGATTGCTCCACATGGGAACATCTAATAATAAAAATAATATCTAGACAAAACTTCAGCTAAAATTAGATAATATATCTTCTTGGTTATAGAATTCTTAAGATTCATCATGCCGTCCTTCACATGCCATGAAGATCTATTACAACTGGTTATTGATCAAATTAACTCATAAAAGGATAGTTGTTTTTCATGTGCTCAAACTAGGAACAAAAATTCATCCTTAACTGATCTGGTCACCTTGCACAATCTATATGAATATCTAATAGTACTAAAATTTTGGTTATAAGATTCATATATTACAGAATGTACAGCTCTGACAAGATTCATCTGCGGGAATGCTAAAATGACCTGATGTTCTAGCTCCCTGCCTCCTGATGCTGTTTTCAGAGACTTGCTTTCAGAACAGCTTCAGGAATAGCTACAGATTCCTAATGGACATGGTTCATCCAGCCTTTCAAACGGACTCAGTCAAAACTTTAGTCAAGCCCTCAGCATTCTAAGCATATCGAGAGTAGATAACAGCTGCTAAAGCTAGCTTCCTTAAATCTAACCAATTTTTCTAATTTTCCTACCTCTCCCCATCCCTTTAAAGAAATTTAATTGCCCCAGTTCAGCAGGAAGAAGTTGTGGAGAGTTGGCAACCCGATCTCATGGGTTTGGGTGTCTGGTTATGGTTATTTTATAAATTATAGATAGGTTCTCATTTTAAGAGTTAGTTTGAAAACGGTTATAATTTTAAACAGGGAGGAAATATATGAGATGGATTACTAAATTTATTCTTAACAAAACATTGTATAGCCATAATCTTACATTGGTAAAAATCTTTATAATTGATATAAAATTAAAGTTATAATTTCTTACATTGGTACAGAATTTGTATATTGATACAGATTTAAGATTTTCATTGGTTTATCCCCTTCAAGGTTCAAAGAAGGTATTAAATATCATAATCTCTACATAGAGTTGCTCCATTTGTGACAAGATATCCACTGGGCAAGAATTGCCTTAATTCATCTAAAGAGAAAAATACTGTCCAAGAAAAGACACAAAGTGCAACATAGTTGACAGCTTAGCTCTGTCAAAACAAGGTAAGCTAGTAACAGGGTAAGCTAGTCCTTCATATTTTCTGCTTCACTTAAGGTCTGTCAGATGGTTCTGGGCCAGAAGGCTGAATTCCTCCAACATTCTGAGGAATAAGGGACTGTCCAGGTAGTCAGATGTTTCTACAAATTGGTTAAGCTATAAAAGCTATGTTTTTGTGCTTCCTATATATTCAGGTAATATTTAATTTGTTTTCGGATCTTTGATGGGGCTGAAGACTACTTATAGTCTCATAATCAAACTTCAGTTGTTTAGCATTGAGGAAGATGATTTAGATTTGAAAGGATGGTTTTCAGGTGGTAATACAAGTTAAAATCAAAATATAATTCAGGTACAAAATTATAAACTCTTTAGGTTAGGATAGATGTTAGAGTAATATACCTAAATTGACAAAATTGATAGACATTATTAATGTATAAAATACTTTATAGTTTACAAACTGTTATAACTATGTTCAATTTATATCCGAGAGAAAAGGTCTTTCTAATGGATAAAAAGGGGGATATGTTGTGGATTTTGCCTATTGTTTTTATTACCTTAATTGGGTTCCCCAAAAAATTACATGAGATTCCTGCATGTAAGATGCCACGGGTCCCTGACCCCAGTTGGTTCTAACTGATAAATGGCAGGACAGAGAGAGAGAGGTGGGACTTTAGTTTTCCTGGATAAAGGAACTGAGGGAAGAAGAGAAGACAGAATCGTCATGCCAGACAAGCAGAAAGATCAGGTCTGAGAAGTGTAGGACATAGAGACTGCCAATATGTAAGAGTTGGGGATCATGGCCCTGGAGGGCTACAGGCCTGGGTCTGGGGTGACCAGGATGGAATATAGGTTTTAGTAAGAAATAATTCAGGAGGGGAGAGTGTGTTAGCCATGGGGAGATTTGGAAGTGCCCAGCCATTGAGCTGATTAGGGCATATAAGGCTGTGTGTGTGTGTGTGTGTGTGTGTGTGTGTGTGTGTGTTTCATTTGAGAATCCACAATATTTGGGTGGCTGCTGGGGAGTTTAGAATAGATTAACCACCTATGGCTACAGATCCCCAACCATAAAATTATTTTTGTTGCTCCTTCATAGCTTTAATTTTGCTACTGATATAAATCATCATACAAATATCTATGTTTACTAATGATTTTAGGCAACCCCTGTGAAAGAATCCTTCAGCACTCTAAGGGGTCATGACCTATAGGGTAAGAAACACTGGTTTAATATGTGTATCAAGTTTGAAAAAGTCTATGCTGATGAAAAATACTTACTCACTAGATGGTATGATCAATACCACATGTTGTTTTAATCTTATGAGCCTTGATAATTTGTTTTACCCTTGGTTTATTAATTATTGAGGTAAAGATTACTATAAATGGAATTTTTGATTTTTTTAGTTTATGCTTTGTGTACTTTGAGCCCCTAATCAGCAAGATTTTAAATTATGTTTTTCTTATGAATTAGTGAGTTTGGATTCCTACTTAATAAATAATATGTATTTTTTGGAATTAACTGGCATTTATTACTATTCATTCATATGTATGTGAGATGCATACATTCAAATATGTAGAAGTATGCTTGTCTGGTATTGATATTTAGAGGTCAGAGGTTAATGTGGGGTGCCTTCCTCTTACTTTTTCTTATTTTTTGATACAGGGTTTCTTAATAATCTTAGGCCCACTATTTGATCTAGAGCGACTAGCTACTTGGATCTGCCTGTCCCTTCCTTCACCCTATCCCTCTGTCAGTGCTTGGTTTATAGACATGCCCAGTTCTAACAAGCTACCCTACATGGGTGTAAGGAATCCAAACTCAGGTTCCTAATGCCTAAACAGAAAGCACTTTAGCTACTGAGCCAACTCCCCAGTCACATTTCTTACTTTCCTTTCAAATATTTATGTATAGTCATCCTACAAAGAGGATTTACCTGGTTTTTAAATGTAGCACTCAGTTCATTTATTAATTTTACACAGAAATCCCTTAGCTTTTCCTTCATTCTTAAATCAGTTCAGATACAGAAATATAGGCTACCAACTATTATTTTTCTTACTTTTAAGATACCCATGTCTTTGAGATTCTATTTCTCTATGGAAGCTTTACAAGAGTCAATCTAAATAGCATCAGGCCAGCAAGATGGCTCAGTAGGTACAGACACCTACTGTGAAGCTTGATAACCTGAGTCCCAAGAAATTAACTGATTCTAGCATGTTGTCTTCTGTCCTCCACATGTATGCTATGACATACATGTTACTATATAAATTATGTATATGGCCTCACATATATAATAAATAAATACATGTCATCAATAAATGAATAAATATCCCTTTGAAGACAATCTTCCTATTCTCAAGTTGTTTAATTTTTTTTCTGTCTGTGGGTTCAATTTATACATCATTTAAGATTATATATATGTACATATATATATATATATGTACATATATATATATATATATATTTAGGAGCCACTGTTGTTAGGTCTTTCATCAATTCCTGAAAAAAAAATTTTTTTTCTTTTTCTTTTTTTAGTTTTTTCGAGACAGGGTTCCTGTGTAGCCTTGGCTGTCCTGGAACTCACTCTGTAGACAAGGCTGGCTTCGAACTCAGAAATCCGCCTGCCTCTGCCTCCCGAGTGCTGGGATTAAAGGCGTATGCCACCACTGCCCGGAAGAAAATTTCTTAAAATACAGCTATGTGTGCCTATTAACAAAATTCCTCAGCTCTTTGAGTAACAATTTCTTTTATTATTGAAGTTCTATATAACTTTTTAAAAAGTTAAAAAAATTATACCAGGTCATTTTTCTTTCTTATCTTTCTGTTCCTTCTTGTAGAACATAGTTCTTGGAAATCTAAAACCTAGGAGACTGAACTTTTTGTTTTGTCTGCTCATACCTCCAGATGGACTACAAGCAGAGCACTCACCTAATGTGGGATTGGGAGGTGACATTCAGTGGGGTTTTACAGATACAAGTTCTGTTTTGGATTAATTTTTGACAAGTGCCTTAAAGTTGTTGTGAGCTCAGGATACGACCCCTTTTAATTTTTGTGATTTTTGCTTCCTGGGTTGACCAGGGAATATTAATTCATCCCAAATGCAGAGGTAATTTTCTAGGTATAAAACTACAGGAGAGATCCCAGCCCCTCTCCCCAGAGAACAAGCCCTACAACATGTTTCCTTGTTTACCCTTTCATGTTAGTAGAACCTTAGGGTTCTGCTTGTAAGGGCCTCACAATAACCACACAAGCCCTAGGCTTGATTGATTGATTAATTAATTAATTTTCAGAGTTAGTGTTAAAACCAGATTCCCGGTATATCCACCTCTGAGCAGTAATATCACCAGAGGCATTTATAATATCAACTTTATTTTACTGTAGTAATATACAATTGTCTGTCTTTACAAGAATTACTGGATTTATTTTCAACTTATATTTTTTCTTTGAGGAATACCTGTCAAGTTTTGTCCAACATTTACAAGCGTTTTTGACCTATTTACAGGGGGTAGAGGGTGTGAAGAGTTGGCTTAGTGGTTAAGAGCACTGATTATTCTTCTAGAGGACCCAGATTCCCAGCCCCCACATGGCAGCTCACAACTGTCTGTAACTCCAATATCTGACACCTGCAGACATACATGCAGGCAAAACACCAATGCACATAAAATAAAAATAAATAAATTATTAAAGTGTTTTCAGGTTACCTATCATTTTCCTCAAACATAAATTTCATTTTCATGTTATCTTGTGGGAGGGTCAGGGTCTCAGTTATGTAGCACAGGTTGTCCCCCTAATCATATGTTCTTCCAGCTCTTCTTTCATTCTTTTCCTTTTTAAAAAACAAATATATAAATTAAGTCTAATTTTATCTCTGTTGATATTACTAGAAGTATAAATTAAAAATAAAAAGCAAAAGTAGTCAACAATCTATCTCAGAGTTATTTAAAAGCATCCTTTTGTACAGCACTGTCCATAATTTTTACATGATCAGCAGGGGGCAGCACAGTAAGATCAATGAACTGAGATTCAATGTTTTATTTCTCACTGATATGAACAACTCCCTAAAACATATTAACTTCTTGCAGGCTAATGTTCCTCATCAGAGAGGGAGGGAGGAAGGGAGGGAGGGAGGGAGGGAGGGAGGGAGTGTGAGAGAGAGAAAGAGAGAGAGAGAGAGAGAGAGAGAGAGAGAGAGAGAGAAACAGACAGAGACAGAGTGTGAATGTGAGTGTCTGTGTACATGTGTAGGCCAGAGGTGGACATGGAGTATCTTCTCTCTTGCTAGCCACCTAACTAGTTTTTGAGACAGGATTTCTCACTGAACCTTGAACTCCCCATTTCTGTTGGACTGGCTAAGCAGCAAATCTCTAGGATCCTCCTGTCTTCTCCCACTCCTGTGCTGGTGTTACAGAAGTGCAGTACCATAAAGGCGCCTGAGCTTTATATGGATGCTGGGAATCTGAACTCAGGGCTTCATGCCTACACAGTGAGCACTTTACTCACCATGCCATCTTCCCAGGCCCCAAAGCATGTAAATAAAACAAAACAAAACAAAACAAAACAAAACATTCCCAAAACAAAAAAGAGAAAAAGCCAAAAGGATCCCCAAGTGTTTGATCAATACTTGCATTCACTAGTTAGGACTCCATATATTTTTAAAAACCACAATCTTCCAAGATTAAGAATCTTAATATGGGGTTGATGAGATGGCTCAGCAAAAAAAAAATGTGCTATGCAATCCCAGCGACCTGAATTTACCCCCATAAGGAGAAAAGCAACTCCATGAAGTCGTCCTCTAACTTCCTCAGGTATAAAAATTAAAAACAAAACAAAAACCCCTCTCAGCTTATTTAACTACAAAAACACTAAGATCTTCATAGGTCTCCAATACAGTAAATGAAACAAAAAAACTTAAAGAGTTACAAATATTTACATGAATCAAACATTACATTATAGAAACCATGTCTTCTAATGCTCCTCTCTGAAGTCAATACACAACAAACAGTACCTTAGCTTTTGGGGTAGCTTTAATCGTCCATATGCAGTCAACCGCTTGTCCCGGCTTTGTTTTTTCTTCTTGGTCTACTTGGCTAGACCGTACTATTCCATCAGCTCCTGAGAGCTCAAACTGGCAATCTAGAGGGAAAAAAAAAAGATATTCAAAGAAAAATAAAACTAATAAAAAATGTCACACGAAGAAAGAGGTAATATACTAAACCTGGAATGGGATTTAAAATACCTCCAAGGTAAGTAAAGTCTGGATCTGTAACAGAAAAGAGAAGAAAGTTATTGGTACTAAGTTTTTCAGACCTAACTCAAAGTTATGTTTAAAGCTTTATTACATATCAACATAAGGGACACTTTTATTGACAGATACTGCATATCACTATTCATTTAAGACAATGTTTATGGGATTAGCATTTAATGAAAATTTGTATATTTTTTATTTCATCATGAATGCTTTATTGCTATTGAAAACATTAACTGCCAAATGTAGTAGCTAGTCCATTAACACATGGACAGATAAATAAAATATGGTATATTTAATACAATAGAATACTGTTCAGCCTTAAAATGAATATATTTCCTTTGTGTTGAGCTATATTAAGTATTTTCTAAAATGTCTGCTTCAATGAGTAGTGGTGATATTTGCAAATATAAAAATATCCAATGCTACTGACTTATAGTTCATACTTAATCAGCCAAATGTTTTTAAAAATATTATACAGATGCCTTAAAATTATTTCTCAGTTAAAATAGGAACCATAAATATAAGACGATATACATAATCTGGAAAACCTATTTCATATACATGGTTTACTCCAAGTAAGAGGATACTTAATTCCTATTAATACTGACAGTAATTGAAGATACTTTAGAACGTCTCCAAATTACAGACTGGAAAGTGAAGTAAACTATTATCTTAATTTCAAACACATTTCAGTGATTTTTTTTTAAACTATAACTAAGCTTATTCCTGTTTAGTTAGTAATCACCAGATCTTTTGCAAAAATAAAAATTCAAAGCAGAATTAAACTCTTAAACTGCACTGGGGAAAAGCTATAGGAGCTTTTTGGAAAATTAATCAAATTTATTTATTTTTTTCTTTTTAAAAATTTATTTTTATTATTATTTTTGGACAGGGTCTTTAATCATAGCTCTGTCTGTCCTGGAACTTACTATGTAGACCACCAGACTTTGAACTTAGAAGAGATCCACTTTACTATTATAAGTGCATATAGGTTGGCCTTAAACGTACTGAGTAGTGTATAACTGGGAATATGCCCTTAAATAACAGCAGAAACAGTTATATTTTAGCCCATTATATATTGGATTTTTAATGATATGAGTTGTTTTTCTTAGTTTATAGATTAAAAATTGGGGAATTCCTGTCTGACAGTAAAGAAGAAATATGACACAATAGAAAAAAAAACCCAGGAAACTCAATATAGTCCTAGATTTGCTACTATATAAGAAAAGTACTTAATTCCTAAGCTTCCTCATTTATAGAACTAGATATTATTTAATATTCATGATATTTCCATAAGTGTAATACCAAAGGTATTGAAGGTAATACCAGAAGCCCTGTAAGGTACAATAATAAAATATTCTAGAAATTCTAAGCATTTTACAACTTATCTGTACTTTACCTATAAAAAGTATAGAAATTTCTCATGATGGGTTAAAAAACCAAATCAAAACTAATTTTGTTCAAAGTGAGTGTCTTTACACATAAAAATTGGCTGATTTTAAGTTAATTAGTTTTGTGTGTGTGTGTGTGTGTAGGTGTAGTAACTTGCAGTAGTTTTCTCCTGACACCTTGTGGGAATCTGGGGATTAAATTCAGGTTGCTTGGCTTATGTGCGAGAACCATTCTACCTGCGAGCCATCTTTTTGGCCCTAAATTTGGCTAATTATTTTAAACATATTTTTTGAAAATATTTAAAATATTTTAAAGATGTCAGAGGTTTACTTGTGTATCTTCCTGTATCATGCTCCACTTTTTTAAAAAATTAGAAACAAGATCTCTAATTGAACTTAATCTCTCACTGAACCTAGAGTCTGAAGATTCTGAGTGGGTCAGAGCCTCTAGGATCCTCTTGGTCTCTGCCTTCCAGTGCTGGGGTCACGGGTGTGTGCTGCCACACAAGTTTTCATTTTTACATGGTTTCTTTTACATGGTAGCGTAGGCCTTCATGTGCACAACAAGCAGTTAAACCACTGGACCATCTTCCCAGGCCCTGAAAAAACATGTTTTTATTGTCTACTTCTTTTGTTTTAAGAACTCTAAATTTGTGAAAATATGACTCACATATACATTTTGTAATAGCATTTTATGACAGTAAAACATTAATTACTTCAGTTAATGTAGGCAGTAAACATTAAATACCCTACCAATTAAACAGATTGCTTATTTTGTTATAAATGACTGGTCTCAAATGTCTGTGACCTGGTTCAGAGGTATTTTGTGTTTACTCAGTCATCTTCCTCACATTAGTCATTTTGAGAAAAACGACTCACCCTATTTTAGTTGTAATAAATTCTAAATAAAGCACAGCATATGAACTATGTTTTTTCTTTTTTGGAGACAAAATCTTGCATGCAGCCCAGTCTGTCCTCAAATGTGCTACCTTCCTATCTCAGCCTCCTGAGTAGCTGGGATTATTAGTGGGTGGCACATTCCTAGCTATGCTAACCATTTTCTGATGTAGAGGTCAGTTAGTAATTGGCAATGGTTGTTCAATGATCACTATTTTTTTATTTTCTTTTTCTTTTTTTTCTTTTTTAAAGATTTATTTATTTATTTTATGTATTTGAGTACACTATTGCTCTCTTCAGTCATACCAGAAGAGGGCAACAGATCCCATCACAGATGGTTGTGAGCCACCATGTGGTTGCTGGGAATTGAACTCAGGACCTCTGGAAGAGCAATCACTGCTCTTAACCGCTGAGCCATCTCTCCAGCCATTTTTTTTATTTTCAAAACTAGGTTTCATCATCAAAAAAATGAAAGTCTATACACATTAAAGTGCTAGCTTCCTACTTTCTTGTTCCATACATTTTATTACTTGATGTTGGAACACAGTCCAAGAATGAGTCATATGAGAAGTCTGAGCACTTGTGAGAAAACAAAGAAACAAGACAAGAGACTCCTGGCTTGTTTCTTCAAAACATACAATTGTTCTTGTGTTTTTATGCTCCTTCCAGGTGCAGCTGATAGGAGTGAGGTTATTTCAGCTGTGTTATTCAGATACCTCCATGGAAAAACATGTTTTTGTCATGTGTGGATTGTCCTTGTAATTGAACACTTTACTCATGTGATTCTTCTTAGTACCCAGAGTATAAATTGCTCGATTCTCTGAATAAAGTTGGCTATTGCATGAGACTTTAATCCACCTCATTTTTAGGCCCTACTCTCCCAGGTTCATGTTGTCAACTAGAGTGGTAAACAACTTAAGATCACTTATACAATTGGACTGATACAACCTTTGCCTTTTGTTTCTCATTTTCTTTAGCACATGTCTCAATTCATCTTGGAGTCCACATGGTAGAGAAAATTGATTCCTACAAGTTATCTACTAACCTCTGCCCATGCACAGTGGCAAACATATATACAATTAATGTGACACACACACGCACACACACCATCACCTATCAAACCATGGAAAAACCTTATGTTTATATAATTAAGTGAAAGAAGTCAACTGAAGAGTCAACATACTATATGATTCTAACTGTACATGATACAGACAGGAAAACATAGCCCCGTGGTTGCCAAAAATTTAGGGTGAGGGAGAGATGTGCAGTGGATCACATGAAGTTTTTAGGTAGAGAAACTGCTCTGCATAATAACAGTTGATATATATTTATCATATGTACTTATCATCAGACATATAATATTAAGGGTGAACTATATTATATTGTGAGCTAACGTCTTTGGGTAATTATGATGTACCCATGGTGATGTACTGATACCACTTTTGGTAAGATGTGGATATAGGGGAGCGGAGGGATGTACTGATAACCACTTCCTGCTCAATTTTGCTGTGATCCTAAAATTGTTGTTGAAGTCCATTAAGCAAGTTTTCCTGTTTGAAAATGTTGTTCTTTCAGTATTAGATAGACAGCAGTGATGCAAATAACTTACATATGCTTACTGATTCAGATACAAAGTGGTTTTATTTTTTAAGGAAAAAAAAAAACTAGTAATAGAGCTTTACACATAGCATGAGCAATTTTGTAAAAAGCCTGTTGAATAAAGAAATCCATCTTAAGAGATAACTACTAAATTTTCATGATTTTAAGCATAAAGTGACAAGATAATTAGTTTCATTTGTGTATTTTTCAATTAACAAATTTCTCCTAGAAAAATGAAACAAAAAAAATTATACACTTGCTGCACAAGGTTATTTTTTCATTCTGTTAAGTTTGTAAGCTCCTTGGGTACAATAACATACTGATTTCTGAGTTTCTACATCAGAATATGGGTACTTTTCATTGGATGGGGCTTTGCAATTCTCACAGCATTTGATCAGGGTGCTTATCAGGTATAGGAAAGTCCTACATATAGTAGGCTGACAGTGTAATAGTGCCCAGATATATCCACATCCAAACCCTGTGAATTTTACTTTATATGGTTAGAAAAGAAGAGTGGATATTGTATTACAACACAAAATACAACAATAAAATTTTAAGGAGACTGGGTTTGAAGAAATGGACCAGCAACTAAGAACACTTGCATGATAGACCGGGACATCAGATTCCATTATAGATGATTGTGAGCCACGATGTAGTTGCTGGGAATGGAACTCGGGCCCTCTGGAAGAGCAGCCAGTGCTCTTAACTGCTGAGCCACCTCTCCAGCCCAAGTTATCCTTTTCTAACCTTTAGATTCTAAAATCGGTGATAATACTGAAAGGTAACTTATTTTTTAGGGACACTTAATTTGTTACCTGGGATGAATGAGTATTTTGCTCGAAATCCTAGTCCTTCAAGCTCTTCATCAGAACTAAATTTAATCCACATGAATCTTCCTGTTGACCTAATTAATGCAGGGCTTTTCATGCCACAGTAACGATCTATAAGAGGAGAGAAACCAAACGGCCCATCTCGAATTTCCAAGTGATCAAACCGACATTCAAATGATGGCTCTATATAATAGCGTTCATCAAAGGTCAGCTCTATCCGTTGACGAGGAGCAGCTATAAAGAAGAGTAAGTAAACAGGGCAGGATGAAGGAGATACATGTGTGGACAGACAAGGCAAACAAATCAATCCCTTTAGTGCTTCACATCAGCGAATTACACTGGGAACTATGCACGAAAAAGCCATAATAAAACTTTACAGGAATAATCACGCTATGTTGTAGAATTACAGTAACATTTCCCTGTGGTATATGATATTTATTAAATTAGCTAAATATACTTGGCTGGCTAAAATTAGAAGAGGTGAAAGGCTAATGCTTGCTTATTTCATAAAAAATAATGTACCATATGCACTATATCATATGTGACATAGAGAAAAAAAAGCTCATCAACATGAACAGAGTCCCAGTAAGGTACATCAGTGAACTTACATTCTTTATCAGAGAAGTTTCTCATCTATAGTTATGCACTTAGTTGAAAATGATTAAAAATTTCCATTAATATTTAACTATCATTTTGTTAATGTATTCAATATTTATAAATATTTTTATTTAACTAAAAAACTTTCAATTTTTGTTCCAACTTGTTTAAACAGGGCATTTAGCTAATGCCTTCAGTTTTACAGAGAAGTAAAAGTTCATCTGACAAAAGAAAAGGATTTGTCAAATACCTTCCAAAATATAGATACACTCCTTGTTTGGTGGATATGAGTCAGGATAATTTGGTGAAGCAAAATGACCTCCATTGCTGGTTCGAACCCAAATGCCACACTGGGTTGCAGGAATGTGCTTGATTCCAATATTTTGTCCATCTTGAACAGAATTTCAAATATCATTACAGCAAAACATAATAAGCACACTTTTATTTCCCCCAACACTCTAAAACAATTGCCTACTTTGTTGCATATCTAACTGCATAAGATTGCCAAACTGAGTGTAACCAACTGAGAACAGCAGAAATACAAGAAAGCTTTTGTATATTACACTTATTTTGAAAGCTTTATAGTAGAGGATAAGTTTGTCACCAAGTTTGACCACCTGAGTTTGATCCCCAGAAGCCTTATGGTGGAAGGGGAGAGCCTGCAAGCTGTCTGCTGACCTCCACCCACATGTGCAGTGGCACATTTCTTTGGTGAAGGTAAAGTAGAATTAATAGACTGAGGACACCAGGTGCCGTTGAGGTTGAAAATGGCAACTTGAAACTTTGGAGGTTGGCGAATGTTAACAAACTCAATGATAGTCCTAGGTTTCTTCAACTTGGTGTCTTGAAGTAACAGAGACTTGACAGGAAACAGATGTATTTTTGAGGACTCCAATATTTGCCTAAGAAAGGGTTAATCATATAGATCAGAGAGTCCCAAATGTCAGATCAAATCCAAGGTGAGAACCATGGTAAACACACCCTACCTATACCTACAGACAGCTTAAGATCAGCTGTAGTGCTCCTGTTAATACACATTACAATATAAACACATATATAAGTGTATGCATACAAGTTAAAATATAAGTACATAAAAGGATAACTAGGAATTTGAAGAAAGCTTTTAGTATGAAAAAAATAGATCGGAAAACAGAATAAAGTCCTAAGTAAAGACAGCCCATGCAATGAAATGAAAATAAACAATAAACCCAAGTTATCAACCAACCAACCACTAACATGTAATTTACATGTATCATGTAATTTCTCCAGAGCCAGGAAAGCAAATATATTCATAAAAAAAGAGCACTTTTTTTGAGACAGGGTTTCTCTGTATATCCTGGTTATCTTGAAACTTGCTCTGTAGACCAGGCTAGCTCAAACTCTCAGAGATCTGCCTGCCTCTGCCTCCCAAGTGCTTAGATTAAAGTGTGCCACCACCACCTGGTTAAGAAGCACTTTTTTTTTTTTTTTTTTTTGAGCAGGGTTTCTCTGTGTAGCCCTTGCTGTCCTGGAACTCACTCTGTAGACCAGGATGGCCTGGAACTCAGAAATCCACCTGCCTCTGCCTCCCAAGTGCTGGGATTAAAGGAGTGTGCCACCACTGCCCTGCTAAGAAGCACATTCTTAAAAAAAAAAAAAAAAAAAAAAATTAATAGAACCAAGCTTCACCAAATAGAGAAAATGAAAAACTCTGCAAGTTTAGGGCAGAGATAGGATATTAAGAGTTACTGGACTGTATCAGTGCCCTTCGATTGCTCATTTGGCAAAAGAGCTGGGTCACTGTTTCAGAGACAAACTCATTGAGACTTAAATATTTTTTGGCTCTTTCCATAAAGTTTTTGGAATTCTTAGTTTATGTAATAAAAATTGAGGAAGTCTCATCAGAATGGACAAAAATATGTGTGAAACTATAAAAGAATTAAATTTCATATTTAATTCATTATTAAATTTCATAATAAACCCACCACTTTGTACAACAGTAATGTGATGGTTTGTATATGCTTGGCCCAGGGACTGGCATTATTAAGAGGTGTGGCCTTGTTGAATTAGGTGTGTCACTGTGGGGGTGGGCTGTAAGACCCTAGTCCTAGCTACCTGGAAGCCAGTCTTCTCCTGTTTGCCTATGGAACAAACAAGATGTTGAATTCTCAGCTCCTCCTGTGTCATGTCTGTCTGGATGCTGCCATGTTCATGACGATGGACTGAACCTCTGAACCTGTAAGCCAGCCCCATTAAACGTTGTCCTTATAAGAGTTGCCTTGGTCATGGTGTCTGTTTCACAGCAGTAAAACCCTAACTAAAATAAGTAATAAAACCCAAGAAGGCTGTAAGTAAATAATATGGATTCCTGAAAGGACATAATAGAGAAAACGGAGGAAATTTAAAAAACTGAACAAAACCAAAATATTCCTAAACCCAAAATTCATATTGAAAAACTTTGATGAGAGGCTTAGTGAGTGCAGAGTTTTATGAGTTTGTTCATTTATTTATTAGTAAGATTTATTTATTTATTGGTAAGATGGGTTTTGAAATGTCACCCAGGCAAGATCAGGCCAGAATTGAATTTGTTAACCTCCTGCCTCAACCTCACAACTGTCATAAATGCACCACAAGGCCTAATTTTAGATGCTGCTTTAACCTGAATTATGATGCAGTTATATCTATAAGGATAGTCCAACAGAAAGAAAGAGAATGCTTATAATGTATAAAGGGGTGAACAGTAGGCATAATGTACCAATATCTCATGTTTCATGGCGAGAAATCAATAGCTAATCTTTAAAACTGAAATGATAAAACAGCAGCACCTATTTAAAGTATGTTATATAAAGATTCTGAAAATTAAAAAAAAAAAGCAGCAGCTATTTGTGGGTTAAGATGGTCTAGAGCAGTGGCTCTCAACCTTCCTAATGCTGTGACCCTTTAATACAGTTCCTCATGTTGTGGTGACCCCTGACCATAAAATTATTTTCATTGCTACTTCATGACTGTAATTTTGCTACTGCTATGACTTATAAAGTAAATACTTCTGGAGATAGAGGTGTGCCAATAGGGCCAGTCATGAAACACAAGTTGAAAAGCACTGGTTTAGAGGTAAAAGCTCATGCTTTGCAAGATGACATGGCTTCAGTCACCATAACTCAGTAGGAGAGAACCCACTCCCCAAAGCTGTTCAACCCTACAGATGGGCACTGTGGCACACACGTGTCCATCTTTTCCACACAAAATAAAGACAAAGTTTAAAATAGTTATTTTCATAAAGCAGGAAATAGAAAGAACAGAATGAAAAGCTGATTTTTTTCTAATTGTTTAATATACTTTGATTTTTTATCATTTAAACACATAACTTTGATGAATATAAAAAATAAAGTTGTACAGAAAATGCACTAAACTCTGACATAAAATTTGCTTCAAAAAAAAAAAAAAAGTCATACTAGCAATTAAAATCAGACCAAATGGCTTTGAAAACCGTACTGAAAGACTTTACTTGTTTACACTTGAAAAGACACTTTTATTTTTCTTAGTGATAGAATTGTGAATTTCATTTAATTTTTAGATGTAATTAACAGTGTACTAAAAGCTACCAGTGATGTTGGCTTTAAAAAAGTTTATCAGGGCAAGCTTTTTATAGACAATTTAGTTAACTATAGCTGATTTTGGCTAAACTGAGGTCCATCGGTTGACAGAAAGCTTTAGGTCATTGCAATACTTAAGAACAATGTGTTGGTTAATACTTTTTGTCAACTCAGCTAGAGTCATCTGAGAGGACACCAAAATTGTAAAAAGAAATGCTTCCAGAGGATTGGCCTGTAGGCCAGTCTATAGGGCATTGTCTTGACTAATGACTGATGTGGGATGGCATAGCCCACTGTGGGTAGGGTCATCCTGGGCAGTTGGTTCTTGGTGCTGTAAGAAAGCAGGCTGAGGAAGCCATGAGGCATAAGCCAGTAAACAGTGTTCCTCCATAAGCCTCTGCTTCAGTTCTTGTTTCTAGGTTCCTGTTGCACCTGGTTCCTGCTCTGGCTTCTTTTGATGATGGACTACAATGTAAGACTGTAGGCCAAAAAAAAAAATCATTTATTCTCCCAAGATGTTTTTGGTCAAGGTATTTATCACAGTAAGAGATCAAACCACAAAAAGGTTTATGACATAGCATTCTAAAGTTGCAATTCTTTCAAACTGCTCTGAACATGCCATGCACCACTATCCATACTTTACCTTGGGTCTTTTGGGCCACAGCAATTCCTTCCACTACAAGTACTGTTATTAGCAACACTAAAGAAAGAACAGAAAAGAACAGTTAAAACGTTGAACTGATATTACATTTTACTAAGTCTATAATGAAAATCTGACTACAATAAGATTAATAACTAAAATCACGTTTAATTAGATGGGTCGTGTTATGGAGGCCATGCTGGCTTTGAACTCAAAATCTTCCTCCCTTTATCTTCAAAGTGCTAGATTATAAAAATGTGCCACCACACTTGGCTTAAAAATCACCATTCCTTACCAACATTCACTACTGAGTCTTTAAAATACTAAATGTTATATCCTTGGGCTGGTGAGATAGTTGGCTCATTGTGTAAAGGTGCTTGTCACTGAGCCTGATGCCCTGAGTTTGATCTCTGGAATATGTATGGGAGAAGGACTCCTCAAAGTTGTCCTTTGACCTCTCATGACTACCATGGTGGGAGTGTGTGAACATGTGAACACATATGCACACACATATTCACAATGTAAATAAATGAATTTGTACATATTCACAATGTAAATAAGTAAATGTTATATTCTATTTACTATTTGATCCCTAATATAACCAAAGAAAAGATATAACTGTATAAACACTAATAAATACTATATGACATTTAAAACTATTTTTTAAAAAATGAAAGCAAGCTTACATATATGTGTTGTGCAGGATTTTGCTAAGCCTAACTATTCTATTTGCTCTACCTGGAGAGTGTTTACGCATTTGGCTAGCTTTGCAGTGTGTTCTACCAAAGGTCAACTGGATAACCTGACTTCTAAAAGTCAACTGAAACTGCTATTGTGCATCACTGTGCTGTGGTTTATGCTATAACAAGGAGCCATATTTAGACACTAAAGCTATTTTATTTCCCTGCCCCAATATTTGAGACACAACCAACAATCTACTTCTTTGTATTTTTTCATTTGTGTTTTGGAGATTTTAAAGATATTTTTATGAATAGTGCTTTCTTCCATTTAGTGAAAACATACTGCCAGCCTGCCCAAACTACTATGTGACCTGGAGTAGGTATTCATTTAGTCAGTATCACTTAGGAAGGGCAAGTTCTGTGAAGGCAGAGGTATGGCTAGACAAATCGGCAAAATACCTAACAGTATGGACTTGAGGAAATAGGTGAATATAGGAGTTTAGATTTTCCCTTATGCCACTATACGAGCTGTGGAGACTTTAAAGCTTATTTTCTTTCTTGCAAAATCAGGAAGCTGTACTAATATTAAGGGACTATTCTCACTGATGTGCATATCATGTCAAATGTACCAGCATTCTGCTACATTAATGGTAGATATTAGGACAATTAGAATCTTCAGAGTCAGTTGTCAAAGACTAAAGAGATGTTTACAGATTATATAATGGAAACACAGAAAGTAGAACTAATATTCATTTCTTTTTTTTGGAAATAAAAGAATAGAGTGAGGAAAACATTGGAAAGAGAGATATATTCTGCCAGACCTTATTGGACTTGAACTCATGTGGAAGAAATACAGTGATATAGCAGTTTAGAAAATGGAATATTAAGATTGGAGAGTAATTAAATACTATGTTGATGGATTTGGACTTTCAGTTACAACCACCACCACTGTAGGCATTAATTAATTTGTGGTGCTAGGAAATGAACCCACAGCCTTGTGCATGCTATCCAAGTTCAGTAACATTTAACTACATGACTAGTTCCTCACTATAATTTTTTGTCTTTATTTAACCTTTGTTTCTTCTGTAGTCAGGATTTTATTATGTAGACTTGGCTGGCCTGGAACTGCAAGGTAGACCAGGCTGACCTGGAATTCAAAGATCTGTTGGGATTAAAAGTTTGTACCGCTACACCTAGTTACTTGTTTTTTAAACCAAGAGAATATATACTGCATGTAAGTTTCAAACCAGTACCTTAATAGTTGTGTGGAGGCTAAACTTATAAAAAGACCATTTGAGAAGTAATGGAGACGTCCTGAAGTAGAGAAATGATTGTGGCATTGGAAGGGAGAGAGGCAAATGACATAATTAAGATGCAGGGTGAACTAGGAAGAGGGAAATAAGAGTGGCTGAAGACTTTGCCAAATGTGTGTGTGTGTGTGTGTGTGTGTGTGTGTGAGAGAGAGCGTGAGAGAGCAAGTGAGAGAGCGCGCGCGTGCACACAAGTTTATTAAATAGCATGCCTTCAGTTATTAATAAGGCCCTCAATGTACAAAGATAAAGTTCTTGTCATTTACAT
>JADRCH010000041.1:0-32797 GCA_019843965.1 Rhynchomys soricoides | reverse complement strand
AGAGAGAGAGAGAGAGAGAGAGAGAGAGAGAGAGAGAGAGAGAGAGAAAGTGTAAGAGAGAGGAAAGAGAGGCAACAGAAAGATCAGTGCAGAGGGAAAGGAAGGACACAGTTGTACCAGGACAGTTTTACAGAGCCAGGTTGTAGAGAAAGAACAAGCTAGAAACAGGTGAAGACAAAAGAAGCCAGAAGACTAGAACATATTGCCAAAGTTAGTATGAGGCCAAGCAGAACAATCCAATCAGAAGCTGAAAGAAGCCAGATTGAATCAGTCATTGTGGAGAGGAGTTTTGAGTCAGAATAGCTGAGTTGAACCAACCAGCCAGAGATCAGAAGGGTGAGCTTATTCAGCAGTATGTCTCAGAGGCAGAAAATGTTCTAGGTCTAGATAAGATTTTATAGAGGTTAGAAGCTTCCAAAACTAGACCTAGGTTAGCAGGCAAAGGCAGTAAGCCTCTGAGACAACAATTGCTTCAGGCAAATAAAAGTTACTTTTATATAAATATGACAGAAGTTTGACAGAATTGAAGTCCTTATACCTTCTAGTAGACAGGCTTATGGCAGAAATGGAGGCTTCCAGTACAGACTTCTTGGTATGAGTCATGTAAAAACCGTTGGGGACCAGGAGCTGCCTAACAAACCACACGAACACTGATCTCAGTCAGACAGGGATAGTTTATTGAGCATATGCCCTAGGACTGATCAATCAGGGCCTCACATCAGACTCGGGAGCTGACTGTGACACTGAGTCAAGATCTTGTAGGGCTTTAAAAAAATTTTTTATTTATTTATTTAGTATATGTAAGTACACTGTAGCTGTCTGCAGACACCCCAGGAGAGGGCATCAGATCTCATTATGGATGGTTGTGAGCCACCAACCATGTGGTTGCTGGGATTTGAACTCAGGACCTTCGGAAGAGAAGTCAGTGCTCTTAATTGCTGAGTCATCTCTCAAACCCCCCCCCCCCCATAGGGCTTCTTAAACCTGAGATCTACAAACATTTGTGTCAAGTTATTCCACCAATCAGGACGTAGGGATAAGGGATTTCCTTAAGTACATGACTTTGTTGCACATTTATCCTGTTCCCATTGGTTGGGATATTCAACTGTAACAGGGGACTTGCCTTTCCTAATATTAATCTTAACTTGCCAACTAGGATGTCAGTTACTCACCTACAAGTCTCTTTCTGCCATGCAGGATTTCAATTCCCAGGGAGGTCTTAGGAATTAAATTTTATTCAACCCCTACTCAAAATGAAGTCTTATTCCAAATAGTTTCTTATATGTTTCTATATGTTGGGTGTTTCTCTTATGTTGGGGTCCATCCCAGGGATAGCTAATAAAAGCAAATACCATAAAAGCTCATACACAGGTGTAGGAAGTGCTGTTGGGTGGCTGGTTCAGGTCCAAGCTTATTGTGGCTGACTATACAAAGCAGTTCTAACTGACTACTGTTGTGGTTGGTTTCCAAGAACACCAAAGCACAGAATATTCTAGTAATAGCAGTAACAGCATATGAGAAAGTTTTCTTATGACATTAAGAACAGTGCAAAATGGCAGGCTAGACAGGTAATAGTTACCTAGGCCTTAACAAAACCAGATTATCCTAATATTGAGGAAAAATTGAACCACATTAGAAGGAGGTATTTGCCAAACCAGCCTAAATTATCTAAAAGAATTTAGTGAGGTATTGGGGTAATCTTCACATTGTCTCTGTATTTTCAATTGTTAATTTGTACCAGCAGAGAACTAAGTGCTAGCAGGATTTGGTATGATCATTTGTATGGCCCATCACTGGTGTCTTAGGGTTTTACTGCTGTGAACAGACACTATGACCAAGGCAACTCTTATAAGGACAACATTTAATTGGGGCTGGCTTACTGGTTCTGAGGTTCAGTCCATTATCATCAAGGTGGGAGCATTGCAGCATCCAGGCAGTCATGGTGCAGGAGGAGCTACGGGTTCTACATCTTTTTCTAAAGACAAACAGAAGACTGGCTTCCAGGAAGCTAAGACAAAGTTCTTAAAGCCCACATTCACAGTGACACACCTACTTCGACAAGGCGATACCTACTCTAACAAGGCCACACTTCCTAATATGCCACTCCCTAGGCCAAGCATATACAAACCATCACATTCCAGTATCTGAGTTCACACTTGATATGGGCTTTTCCAAAGGGCTTGCATCACTTCTTCAGCTCTTCACTCTGTTGCACTCTAGGCTCTAATTGACTCCACTCCGCTGCTGCTGCTGTTCATGGGGTCATCCCATTGTACTAGCATCTCTAATATGCTGGGGTCTTCTACTGCAACTAGGCTTCACCAATAGGCTCTCTTCATAGTGCCAAGACTCAAATCCTTTGCATGACCCCTTTAGTCCTGGGCCATCAACTGCAACTGAGGCTGCACCTTCACCAATGGCCTTCCATGGCTTCTCATACTGCCAAGTTTCAGTTGCTCATTACCCTTTCATGCCTTCAAAAACAGTACCACCCTAGTGACATTACTAAGTATAGGTGAAGCAAGAGGTACAATCCTGGCTATCTCTGGAACACAGCTTCTTTGTGTTCTCAGAAAACATTTCCCAGAAGAATTCACTTCAGTGATACTGGTCTTTTCTTAATCGCCACTAATTTCTTAGCTCTAGCTAACCAGCATTAACTGTCCCAGTAGTCTCCTTTTACTCCTTTCCTCTATAAAGTCAGAGCCAAATGGCCAAAGCTACTGAATTCTGCTGTTTGCTGGGGCAAGAACATTGTCCCCGTGTTATATTACATTTTCACCAGCTTTCTGTTTTCCAACTCCTTCACTGCCTAAGCTTGGCTGTCCTGGAACTTGCTCTGTAGACTGACTTTGAACTCAGAGATCTGCATACCTGTCTCCAAAGAGCTGGGATTAAGGTGTGGTCCACCACACCTGGATTTAAGTTTTTTTCTACTGGGAATTTGCCTTATACCAGGCTCACCTTGAACTTAGAGATCTGCTGGCCTTTACCTCCTGGGATTAAAGGCTTGTACTACCACTCAAGGATCTAAATTTAGCAGGATAGGATCTTCCCCCAAGGTCACCACTCCCTTAATTTAATATCCTTGAACATAGGATTCAGCTCCATTTCACTTCCTGGTGCACCTTTAATACTTGAACCATATATTTTATATTTTTCCTTTCTAAACTCGCTATGCTTGTTCAAAACGCTCTTCAGGAGACTTAACAAGAGAACACAGTTTCTGCTGGGCTTTTTTGAGACTTCCTTTGTCAGTACAATTAATCTAAATCTCTTACCTTAGTGTCAGGTCGACTCTTCTGACAATGGCAAAAAGCAGCTACATTCTTCACCAAAATACCACAAAAGCAGTCTCTATGCCATATACGGAAATTCTTCTCCACTGAAACATCTTGGGCCAGGCCTGCACAGTTCAAATTACCCTCAGCAACAAAGTCTTCCATATTCCTACTAGGATGGTTCATTAAGCCCCACTTAAAGGATTACACTGCATTCCAAATCCAAAGTCCCCAAATCCACATTCTTCCAAACAAAAGCAGGTCTATCACAGCAATACCCCAGTTCCTGGTACCAGCTTCTATCTTGTTAGGGTATTACTGTTGTGAATAGACACCATGACCAAGGCAACTCTTACAAGGACAACATTTAATTGGGGCTAGCTTACAGGTTCAGAGGTTCAGTCCATTATCATCAACATGGAAACATGGCAAGGTCCAGGGAGACCTGGTGCAGGAGGAGGAACATCTCATTCCAAAGGTAAGCAGGAGAAGACTGGCTTCCAGGCAGCTAGGATGAGGGTCTTAAAGCCCACACCCACAGTGACACATCTATTCCAACAAGGTCACACCTCCCAATAAGGGAGAACATAAGGAGAAGATAGGAGAAGTGGGGATTCAAGAGTGTGCACAGAAAGCATGGACCAGAGTGGAACAGTAAAGTAAAGAGCAAGCTATATTCAGGTCATAGGCTAGATAGTTGGGTTAAGGTAGATGAGCTAACTGGTAGACTGCTCAAGCAAAAGGCCTAAGCCTTCATGCCATTATTAATACTACTGGTAGGTCCTCAGAAAGTCCAGAAATAGTGGATTTTCAGTATACCTTCCCAGGTAAACTGCTGATTTTCATGTTAATGAGGAGAGATTAAAAAAAAAAACCAAAAGTCACAGAAGCCAATGGCTTCTCAGAGGGAACACTGGACAACAAAGTATGAAAGCCAGCAACTACTGGTTGTTGAGGAATAACTAGTTAATAGCTATCAGATCTTGACAAACATCACCCAAATGCAGGTAGAAGAAACACATTTTTTTATGTGTAAAGTCGTTTACTGTGAGTTGTATGCCACTAAGAGACTTAATGACTATTGCTCAACACTGGAGATAAATTTGTTAGCATCCACCTGAATTTTTAAAAATTTATTTTACATCCAGATTGTCCATCCTCTGTCCTCTTCTCCCAGTCCCTCTCTCTTCTCTCCTTTTCTCCTAAGGAGAGGCTTCCCATGTATACCAACTTGCCTTGGCATATCAAATTGCAGTAGGATCAGGTGAATCTTCTTCTCCTGTGGCTAGGCAGCTTAGTTAGGAGAAAGGGATAAAAAGGCAGGCAAAAGAGTCAGAGACAGCCCCTGCCCCTGCTATTAGGAGTCTCACATGAAGACGGAGCTGCACAATAGTTACTTATGTGCAGAGGGCCTAGGTCCATCCCATGCATGCTCTCTGGTTGGCAGTTCAATACTCTGGTGAAATATTTTTATCCTACCTACCTGTCCATTAATCTAATGGAAAAGGATGGGAGATTTTGTCAAGATTTGATTGCTATTAACTAGTTATTCCTCAACAACCAGTGGTTGCTGGCTTTCATACTTTGTTGTTCAGTGTTTCCTCTGAGAAGCCATAACTTACCTATGGGCCCAGGTACATTAATTCTGTATGTTTGCTTATAGTGTCCTTGGTCTCTCTGGCTCCTTCTATCCTTCCTCCTCCTCTTCTACAGGATTCCCCAAGCTCTGCCTAATGTTTGGCTGTGGGTTGCTGCATCTGTTCCCATCAGTTGCGGAGTAAAGCTTCTCGGATGATAGTTATGCTAGGCACCTGTTTGCAAGTATAACAGAATATCAACAGCGTTGGGGGGAGCTCTCTCTCATTCTGGTCTAGTCCTTGGTTGGTCATTTCCTCAATTTCTGCTATATCTTTACCTGTACATCTTGTAGGCAGGTCCAATTGTGGGTCAAGGTTTTGGGATCCACCTGAATTTTAACTAGAGTTTGCTGAATGGTTATGACCAACATTATTAGTACTGGAATGAGTCCAGAGGTTCTTGGTCAACTACTGGAATGTGGGTGGGTATGGTACTATAGGAACATGGCTTTCCGGTGGGATTAATTATATTACTGTTTCTCCCTTTGGGAAGAAAGAGCTTGATTATATATCTATAAAATTCCTCCCTAAAGATACATGTGGGTTGTAGCAATCAGTAAGCAGCATAGCGACTTTCCAGGAAGGAGTATTATTATTACAAAGAAAAATGTTGAGATTTGGAAACTATCATAGGTTGGGTAGCAATCCCAACCATTTGAAGAACCTTGGAACTCTCAGGAAGAGAAATGAAAGTGTCAAGGTTAATAAGGAACAGAATATACCATGTGTTGTGGTTTGAATGAGAAGGCTCCCACAGGCTCATATATTTGTTTGGTTTGCAGTTGATAGTCTGTTTAGGAAGAATTAGGAAGTATGGCCTTGTTGGAGGAGTTATGTCACAGAAAATGGGCTGTAAGTTTTCAAAACCCACACCAGGCTCAGTCTTGCTCTCTCTCCAAGCATGGAGCTTATGGATCAGACTGTCATCCCTCAGCTACTGCTCTAGCACCATGCCTGCCTGTCTGCTGCCACACTCCCCACCATAATGATCACGGGCTAACTCAATTAAATGCTTCCTTTTATAAGCTGTCTTGGTCATGGTGTCTCTTCAAAGAAATAGGACAGTAACTAAGAGACCATGCCAAATATCTATCTGATTAGCTGTGATAGTCAGGTTTTGTTTTGTTTTTTTTTTTTGTCACTATGGCAAATACCTGAGGGAAAAAAGGAAGATTTATTCTGGCTCATGGTTTCAATGATTTTAGTCCATGAGTAGACAGTTCCATTGCTTTTGGTCTGAGGGTGCATATAATGGTAGAGAGGGTGTAGTAGAGTAGAGTTGCTCACCTCATAGCAGCCAGGAAGCAGGAAAAGCAGAAATAGGGGCTAGGACAAGATAAATTCCTCAATGTCGAACTCCAGGGGCCTCCACCTTTATCTAGGTACTACTCAAGTACTATTTTCTCAATAGCTCATTCAGAATAAGCTTAGTAAATAACTCATTAGTAAAACTTTATGTGATGGTTTGAAGAGAAATGCCCTGCATAGATTCTTGTGTTTGAATGTTTGTTCATAGGGAGTGGCACTATTAGGAGGTGTGGCCTTGTTAGAGGGAGTATGCCACTATGGAGGCAGGCTTTGAGGTCTTATATGCTCAAGATACAACCAACGTGGACCAGTCTCTCCTTGCTGCCTTTAGATCAAGATATAAGCTCTTAGTTCCTCTTAAGTTCAGCACCATGCCTGTCTGCTGCCATGTTTCCTGCCATGATGATAATAAACTAAACCTCTGAACTGTAAGCCAGCCTCAATTAAATATTTTCCTTTATATGGAAAACATTTCCTTGCCACGGTCATGGTAAACCCCAAGGCACTTTATTATTCAATTACCTCTCAAGAGTGCCATACATTTTTGTTTGTGTAGGAGTACACTTTCTTTTAAGTTCATGTGTAAGACAGAGGTTGATGTTAGGTGTCTTTCTCAATCACACACACACACACACACACACACAATTATTTACTAACTTCATATATGTATAAACTGAATTTTGGGTCATTTTTACATCCCCCATTACTCTCACACAATCATACACCACCTTGCTGAAACCCTGGTTCTCCTACTAAGCCTCCTTCTACTGTGCTCTCTCTCTCTTTCAACCCAATGGAGGTTAATTATCATTGTTTGTAAAAGCATGAGTAGGGGGTTGTGTTAAATTGCCTTTTAAATAATTAATGCAGTGACTCACAACTGGCCAAACTATGGAAAATAAGTAACTGTGGAACGTTTGCATCTAACTAGAACTTCTGTATATCACCCCCTCCAAGGCTTAGGGAGCATCATGGAAAAGGAGGTCCAAAGAACAGAAAAGCCTGAGGTTAGGAAGGAGTACTGTGAAAGAGTGTCTTCTGGATATGGTGACTAGACTCATAAACTCACCACAGCTGCGGTAACCTGCACAAGACTGGGCCTATCACTATTTCATCATGCATAGGGGAAAGGTTCATGAAGACCTACCTCTTACTGAAGAATTCTAGGAAGTTAATGGGTGCTGAGGAGAAAACATCACTTTCTTCAGTGGAATGGCTTATCAATAAATAAGTTGTTTACCTTACTTTTTTGAGAAAAGGTCTCAGTCTGGGGGTGGTCAATTTCACTAGACTGGCTGACCAATAAGCCCCAGCAATCCTTCTGTCTCTGCCTTTCCAGTGCCAGGATTATAGATATACTTCACTGTGCCTTATATGGCAATCATAGTACTTACTCATCAAGCCCCTGGGTTTATATCCAAACCAAAACACTAGTTCGTCTTCAATGGCTTAAACCCTGCCTTATTCCTTTTGTGTAAGATGTCTCTTTTTGTGCAACTTAAGACCTCTCCATAAATCAGAGGAGATGAAACAAAAGGGACTTACCCAGTGTGCTTGGTACAGCCAAGTAGACAACCGAACTTGTGCCTTTTTTGTTACATATGTGTTGGTCTAGAATATTGTATGAAAGAATCCTTAGGATCTCAAGTCTGATAATACTGACTGTCAGTACAAATTTACTAAGAAAGATTTTAAGCCTATAAGAAGGTCGTATTTTGATATTTTGCAAACTGAGGAAACAACAGCCTTTGGTACAAAATCCAAGGGTGATTTAAAAGAACAGAGAGAAAGAGAGAGAGAGAGAGAGAGAGAGCGAGAGAGAGAGAGAGCGCGAGCGAGCTAGCTCTCGAGTGAGAGCTTGTGCTGGCTGGTAAAGATAAAGCTTTGGCTCTGAGTCCTATATAGATGATGAATGGCAGCATGAAGGAAGGGCTAGGCTTGACTGGCTGATATTGAAACTTTTTTTTTCAGTCACAGTTAACTGGTTAGTTCTGGTAAACAAAAATAAGACTATTTTAGGGGTTATTTTTTTAAAAAATTATTTATTTTGTGTGTGTTTTGCCTTCATGCATGTATGTGCACCATGTACATGCTTGGTGTCCTCATCAAATCACCTGGAACTGGACATGCAGATGTTTGTGAGCACCACATGGATTCTAGGAACTGAACCTAAGTCCTCTGCAAGAACAAGTGCTCTTAGTCACTGGGCCATCTCTCCAGCCTCTGGGTTATTTATCTTGACGGTTGAAATAGGAACATACTCAGGCAAGGATCAAAAAATTTAGTTTGTGGTTCCTCTCAGAATAGAATAAAAATGAGCACCCTATATGTGCCAGCAAATGGTTACCAGATCCACTTTAAATTTAAGTTTAGTTAGCCTACTGGGATCCTTCTACAATAATTAGATTTTTAGTAAGTTTACCCAGGTGTTGTTAAGGCTATTAGAAAGGATATATTATATTCTTCTATTAGATTGTGGAGTGGCACAACTTTTTGGATGTTACATCTGATAATATGTTATGGTTTTTAAAATGTGCAGGTACTACCTTGTCATTCTATTTCAGGTCTGAGAAAGGAATTAGTGAGGTAGTATTTTTCAAAGTTTAATGTCACCTCCAAGGTTATCAGATCAGACAGTGGTGGGTGAATGGGGTTTACTCTTAGCTATCTAAAGGTTTATTGTAGGTCTCAGGAATCTGTCTCATAACCAGCTACCTATTAATATTGGTGCTGCTAGACCTGGGGCTATACTGTGAGGACTACTGCAATTGGATGATCATAATATCCTGAAAGAAACAGATAGCTTGCTTTTTTTCTTCTTTGATACTGACAGAGACAAGTCTGGACCAATAATACATGGGGCAGGAGGTAGCCTGAATTGGTTCTTATAATGTTGATCAGGTGAATTGCTTTACTCTGTTTTCTTAAGCCCCTACAAACATTTCTCATTGTTTCTGACTAACCATATTTGCTATGAATCTTTGCATTTAGAAAAATCACCTCCATAAGTTAGGTGTAGAACCCTAAGTCTTTTAGTTAGGACAGATGACATTGTTCTATCTTTATGACATAAATGATGGACTGGGTGTTAGGTCTATCTTATACTTTTATAAATTACAAAATAGTAATAGTTGTACTCTATTTATATTTGAGAGAAAGGTTTTGTTTTTTATTAGAACAGAAAGGGGGAATGTTGTGGGTGGGCCTGGGCTGTATGTATTTTGATGCTAATTCCACTCTCCTGGGAGGGGCTGAGGACTAGGAGTGAGTCAAGTACTCAATGACTTCTTGTGAACCAATCCCCTAATGAATAAAGGAGACAATCACTGGGTGAGTAAGAGGGACTTCCGAGTTGGATAGGGGGAGAGAGAAGGAGGAGAAGGAGGAGGAGGAAGAGAGAGAGGGCCCCTTTGGAACAGGGATAGTGCAAGGGCAAGATGTAGCTGCTAGAGTTTCCCCTGTATCATGGTGGATTGCCACTGGAGGAATCAGATTTAATAAGGCTTATAAGATTAGGTTTTAGTTGTTGTGTCCAGAGACTGAGTTGTTATTGTTTCTGGAAAAAAAAAAAAAAGAAAAGAAAAGAAAAAAGAAAAATCACCTCTACAATGTCTAAAACCTCCTTCTAAGAACCTCTTCCAGATTAAGTTTACTTGACAGACTCCTCATTTTTACTTCTGTGACTATTTACTAGCTTTCTAACAATAAAAGTAACTAGCTTGTTACTTTCATTAATTTTATACTTTTGTATATTAGCATTAGAACTAGAAGAGGTAGCAGAAATAATAAAATGAATAGGCTACTATCATACACTGATTATGCAAACAAAGTAGAGATAAACAGTCAAAGCAAAGTGAAGGCTGTTATCAGAGACCCCAAACCACTTTATTTTATTCAGTTATACTTTCTATTTCCAAGGTCATTCATAACTCAATGTGGATATTAGGTCACCAGTCATTACAGTGTCCGTATTTACTATGACTGCATCATACTCATCATGCCTTCCTGCATATGCCTATGGCATAGAATATCCTCTTTCCTTTAAAAACAGAAAACTTGCCCAGATCTAAAATTATATTAAAATGAAAAGTATATTATAAATAACAAAGTAACAGTTTCCTTAAGATGCATACATCATTGTATATTTATATCTACCAGCTAGACAGAATCACATGATCATATCTAATCCTAAGAGACTCTGGGAATATTTATTGTGAGAAACTGTGTTTTAAACTAAACTTCAGATTATTACTTAAGAAGAGTAAAATTGCTGTGTGGTGACAATCAGAAGTTTTGTACTATAGTACTTTCTGGACTACTGTGCATAAATCAGCTAGTTATCTTTTAAACGTGTGATTCAGATCACACCATAGCTTTTCATAAAATCTTCTAAAAGTCTCCCATTTTATGTAACATAAACCCATCAGCCACACTCTTTTGAGGTCCAGTGTAAGCTGGCACCTGATGACTTCTCCAATCTCCTGATTGCTATTTACAGTCCACAGATCTTCCCTTTAAATAAATGTTAAGTACTTCTGGTCTTAGGGATTAGCCCATGTTGTACGTCTCTAGAATTCGTCTCTGAATGGCTGATTCCTTCATTCTTACTGATTTTATGAGGCTTCTCCAATTTCTAAATAAGCTCTCTGTCTTTATCATTTTACTCAACTGTCACTATTATTTGTCTTACTTGTATACAATAAGTATCTGATATTTTTTCATGTGTATGTGTGCTTATTTAGTTTCTTCTTACTAAAAAGATGGGCCATGCTTGTCTGGTTCACTGACATATCTCCACTGCCCAGAAGACTAGCCTGGTCCATAATAGCAGTCCATACAATTCAGAAGAATGCATGAAGTGACTAAGCAGGAATCTGATTGCACATAGTACTGAAAGAGGTATACTAATTGACAAATTCACGCTTCTGTAAAAAGGAACATGTACACAGCCCAGCTTTTTACTTGCACATAAATCAGGGAGGATATGAAAATAACAAACTATTTTTTCTTTCATTTTGTTCAGATACCAGATAACACATTTGGTTTATCAACTTGGCTCAACTTATCTTTGCTAGCAATTACACATGTCTCTTTCTAGGTCTTCCTGTTGTAAGCATCTAAGCAGTAAATATAAAGTTTGTTAACACAATCTAACACAAGATTACAGAATCTTCTTCTTCTTTTTTTTTTTTTATAAAAAAAAAAAACCCAACTATATTCCAAAGCACAAAAACATTCCCAAACTTAAATCTCATATATTATTAGTGGAGAATGAAGACAGTTAGTAAATATTAGATCACTGAAGCCTATACATGGTGATCATCCTGCCAGGCACATTAATAAGAAAGTGACTGCAGCAGAAGTGCTTTCCTTTTCTTGCACAATGGGACACTATGCTGTTAGCGCTCTGAGGGCAGTTTGTATGCTTCATCTTGATCAAAGGAGTCAACTCTCCACAACTATAGAAACTGTAATCAAATTTTCATGTGATCAAACAACATTTGAAAGAATAATTGCTATCATTTAGTGTTGTAATTTCTAATATTATCACTCAACCTAGTTTAAGCAGAACAAAATTAAACTTTCAGTTAGTATATGGTACTCTGTCATAAGAAATACGCTGAATATGTTGAAAAGTGGGTGGCTTCCCACCACAAAGATAGCAGCCCTCCTCTTAACGGTTCTTGCCTCTGAAGGGTTTCTGCTATAAGGAAACTTTAGGAATGCCTGGTGAAGTCATCCCCTAAGAGCCTCTTTTCTAACTCTACCTAAAGTACTCAAGAAACACATTTAAAACATCAATAATTATTTTAAAGGAGAATAAATAAAAAGATGATATGCTGATCAGGTACAGCCTCTAAAATTTGAAATACTGTTTGAAAAATGGGTATGAAATTTGTGGTCCATTATTTTCCTATCTTATTCCCAAAGGACTGAAAGTGGTTTTGATTTAAACTGGCTTTGTAATATACACATTCTTCCCCCTTATGAAACACCAGTTTAAAAATTTAGATTGGCTTCTACTTCAAGATTCATCATAATTAAACCATTATTTAATATGAAATTTCAATCGATAATTGAACTATTCCCCCCCCCCCCGTGTGTGTAAGTATTAACAGGGCTGTTTTAAGAAAGAAGCTTTACTGTTAAAGGGACAGCTTCCCCCTGTATCTTTCCTGGATGAGGTTTAAGACTAAAGAACAGAAGTTAATACTCAGTTCAGACAAGACTTTTAAATATATATGGCTAAGGCATAGTTAAGCTCCATTATGTCATAAACTTAACCTCAGATTATATAGCTTTGAATATCAATGGGTCTAATAGGATTTTTCTGGAGCAAATGTACAGTATTTGAGAAAAAACAATTGGTTCATAATTCCAAGGAAAGATTTTCATAGGATTATAATGCTAGCTACCATAGACAGAAACTTGACTCAAATTCTGTAATACCTGGAGTGTTAATAGCAGAAGGAGGTATACACTTTCATTACTATTAGAAAGGCTTAAATAATTTAACAGAATGACGCATTTGTCCTAATTGCTGCAAAGTAGACAAAGAATAGTGGCATTTTTAAAAAGTAAAATTAGGGGCTGGCAAGATATCTTAGTTAATAAATACATTTGCTGTCAAACCTGACAATTTGAGTTCAATTCTCAAAACCAACCTCCCATGTTTTGACCTCCATATCTATGCTATTGCACGCATGCATGCATGCGTGCACACAGACACACACAGACACACACACACACAGACACAGGACCGTAATTTAAAAAATTATTTTCCACTCACAATCTCAGTCATTTCTGGTAGTTAACTGGAAACTAACCATTATATTTCAAACCAAGGATTTGAGTAAGTAGCATCTATAATTATACAAGTGTTAAATGGCTACTGAAGAGAAGAACCTCTTGATGTGAAAAAACTCACTTATAAGACACTTGAGGGACGCTTTTTCATGCCTTGGAACACAAATGAAAAGTAGCACTGAAAAAGAGTAGTTGTCTTAAGGTACAGTTTTGATAATATTATTTTATATAGGAAATATATGCATTTGATTTGAAAAACAAATGATTCAATATGTGCAGTAAAATCCAGGCTATCCCTTTTTCTTTCAGGCTCCAGATAGCCTTCTCAGGTTCAAAAAATTTTCACTTTTAGTCTTTCTAGATCAAATTCTAACGCTTACAAAGCACAGTAAAGAAGAATTAAAAACAGATTGTTCTCTTCCTGGCAAGCCCACAACATTACAATTTATCGAGCTGTAAAAATAGTTCAGGTTGAATAATATTTGAAAAAAACAATAACAGCCAGATACTATACTGTTTTCACTGGAGCTCAGTCATCATCACGGAATCTTTTCTGGATAAGCGCAATAATCCCTGCAGGCCAGAGAGGGCAGTATGTACCCACTGAAAAGGCACAGGCAGTAGAGCTGCAATTCCTTGAGTACCTATGGAGATTGCTCTATCCAGTTGAGTTTCACTGAGTTCTGCAGGTAATGCTGTGTAACACATCCAACTGATTGTTGCGGGAGGCTACTCTCATATGGACCTGTCATGATGATGTTGACAACCCTACTAAGGTGGATTCACAATTAGAATGAAGAAAATTCCCCTAAGCAGCAGAAATCCATTTGTGCATGTGGTTCATTTATTATTAAAGACTGAAACAAGATGTTAATTTCTAAGGAAATAACTATATAAACCAGGAGTTAAAAGTAGCTACGAAATTTTGGATTAGTGTTTATATAATCAAAGAATCGTTAAGAGTTTATGAATTAACTGAAATATTCACTGGCTAGGTTATCAACCGGTTATCTTGACACAGTCTGAGCATACAAGTATTGATATACATATAGTTGGGTAGGTAAATATTTAAATTAAATGGTTGTGACGTCAATTAGTAACTTATGAATATTTGTCCAATTATGAAGTTTCTCTAAAACGTTGTTAGTTCAAGAACAACGAAAAGTTCCACTGAACTTTCTAATAAAACAAATTTGAAAATAAGATGTTAACACGTACCAGGAAAACACCAAAATTTGTAATTGTGCAAATATTAAGATTCAGGGCTAAAACTGTAAGTGCCAATATTAACACTGTCTTACCTTCTCTCTCAGTATAAGAGGATTATAAAAAACAACCCATTCAGATATTATTCATTTGCAATTAAATCATTAGGGGAAATGGAAGTCATTTGCTGAATGGCGGTGCTTTTTCCAGAGATTTATGAAAGGGATCAATCCAGGACGAGTTCTGGAATAAACTTTGCCTCTCAATGTAAACCATCTAGAAATATTTATCTGAAACAGCACCTCCGTGGAGAGGCAACCCTCCGAGTGGCTTTAGGAGCTCGGTGCTGTCGGCTCGCCGACCGCTGCCGACCAGTGCATCCTCCGCACAGGACCCACAAGGCAGCAGGATTCGGCGATCGCGGGAAGGCGACTCGGGGCGCGGGGCTCGTGCAGGGCCGCCGCGCAGCCCGGAGCCCGCAGTGGTGCCGCAGCCTCCCGGCCGCAGCAGGTGGGACCAGCGGGCGTCGCGGGGCTTCTCGGAAGCCGCTGCGGTGCGTCGGAGTTGAGGCTTTCGTGATCTGTGCGCAATCACTTTCCGCGGTGGCAACCGGGGGCCACGGGCCTTCGCTTCGCACACTTTGCGAGGCGCGGAGTCGCCGGCGTCCCCGGACCTCCGCTCCCCATGGAGTAAGCTAGCGGCGGCGGCGGCGGCGGCGGCGGGCGGCCTGGACCAGACAAAGGGCGCGAAGGCGGCGGCGGAGCGGAGCGCGGCCTGGCCCGCAAGGGGGCGCTGCCCGCACCCGCGCTTACCTTTGAGGACCGCGCAGAGCTGCTCCAGGGCCATGTTCCTCAGCGTCGGCACTCCGAGAGCGCCTGAAGCGGCGGCGCGGCAGTCACGGCCCGGCGAGGTAGCTTCGCTCGGTCCCCATCGCCGGCTGCCGCCGCTTCCTTGCAGTGGGCGAAGCGCCTCAGCCCACCGTGCCGGGTCCCCGACGGCCGCCGCCTCCCGGCGCGCTGAGGAGAGCCAGCGGTGACCGCTCCCTCGGCGGGCTCCCTTGAAGTGGCGCGCGCCGGGAGCCCCGGCTCATTTAAGCAGCGAGCGCAACGCCGCGTGCCGCCGCGGGACCACTGCGCACGCGCAGCCCCGCCCGCCCGCGTGCCCCGCCCGCCACTCGCCTCACGGGCCTCGCGCGCAGCCGACCCCTCCCTGCCGGTGTCTTCTCGAAGCCCCAGGGGGGCCCCCGGTCCTGTCTCACTAGCCTCTCTCGGAGGCCCTCAAGCTCAGGTGCTTCCTGATCTCGGCGGAGGCCCTGGACCTGCCAGGGTGAGTTCACCCGGCCAGCAGTAAGGGTTGTTGCACTTACTTCTCCCAACAGTTGCCAGGCACAGCGCTGCTTGAGGAATCATCACTTCTAGTCCTCGCCGCCACCGCCACCGTGGACTGGAAGCTCCACGGCAGCCAGAGAAGTGAAACTTTGTCCTAGCTGCATAGATGGGAGGCACGACTGAATCCAGAGGGTAGGTCTCCCGAAGGCCACCCCTAACCACTGCCGTGCAGACGGGCTGCTGAACGCCACTGGAAAGGAATTCCACGTGTCTTAACAACTGTATAGTTTGTGCATTATCTCGTTTTCCTCCAGCACTTGTGCTTTGAAATTGCCTTTCTGGCAGAGCTTCCTAAGCTCCATCCTATTAAAATAGAAATGACTTGAATGCAGGCGGGCTACAGTCAGTCTGTATTTTACACATTGTATATTGATTGGTTTGAGTTATGTGCATAAAACAATGACTGTGTTGGGCGGGGCTACGAGTATTAAGGCCCTCCTGTAACTGGTCTGATATATAAATGTTTATCTGGTAAACTGTAGCTAAGTTAGAATGTCCAGCAACTAAGCAAAATATTCCAAGGATGTCACATTCTTACTTTTCTTGGATCGCTCTAAGAAAGGCACAGAAGTATAAGTAATTCACAAGTTTATAAATAAAAAAGAATTAACACCAATTAGCATAAAGTTGTTTAGTCCTTTGCTGTGTGCTTCAGTGGTTGTGAAAGGTGCATGATTTGAGGTTTTAAAATTGCACCCGAGAACCAATGAATAAAGCATTTTAGAACCTTTTCCATAGGGACAGCAATTAATAATTCAGTCTAAGTCCTGGGCAATAGTGGATGAAGAAATTGGGAAGCCCTTTGAGTTTCTGGGTCAACTATACATAGTTGTTGACTGAGGAAAACAAAACCAGCCTATATGGTGTCATCAGAGAACACGCCATGAAAAGGGGTTGGGGGGGAGAATGGGAAAGATTTGAATGGCAAATGAAGAGGAGGGATGTAGGCACATTTGTCAAGTCTCAGGTTAGGAGCAAGTGTGAGCACTGAATTTGGGACAAGTGTTATTATCAGAAACTACAAGGTAATGTGGACTTTGAATGTGGAGATGCACTCATTTCTCCAGTGGTCTTGGGATGTCTGTCTCTTACCCCAGTTGGCACGTGTCAAGCCCTTCATAGGAGATTGTGAGCACGTAAGCTGCGCATATCCTCCTTTAGGCTTTCAAACACCTCTAGACTAATTACAATACGAAGCCCAATGTAAACAATATGTAATAGTAATTATACAGTATGGGTTAGGGAGTAATGCTGGGGAGAAATCTGCACATCCTCAGTACAGATACTTCAGAAGATTGCTTTTTCCAGTACTGGTTCAACCCTTGGATGCTGAGTCGTCAGGATTTGGAGGGCTGACTGGACTTGCTTGAATGCTAGGCTTGGGAGTTTGTACTTTGATTCCTAGGCCAGGGCAATCATTTTTATTAGTGGAGTAATGGAGATTAATCTGGTGGCTGGGCTGAGGGGGTAAAAAGGGGTAGGTTAGAGAAACGACAGTAATCCAAAGAGTAGATGCCAGGTACTCACTTAGCTTTGTAGTTCATACTGATAGCGTCGTGCTGATGGACTCTAGAAAGGCTTCTGTCTGATGGCTTGGGAGTAGACTTCAGTTGAGAATACTAATTTGGTGCTCTCCCCTCTCTACCATAAGTCACCCGTCTTTTAAATGTATTGTAGTAAGTTTTTCAAGGAATATAGTAAAGCACAGATCATAGCGGAGATTTCCTTGTTGCCATATGTTAGCTAAATCAAAAGGAGAGCACTTTGCCTTCTCTGAACTGCATTACTATTTTCTGGGAAGAACACCCAGTAGCAGCCAGTTTACTCCCACATTACCTGAGGACTCTTGTTTTTGTAGTATCACTGCCAGTCTTAGGCGTATACACAGTCTCTGCAGATTCTCACAGGATTATTCCTGAAGTTCAGACTTGGTTTTCTCTCTTTAATAGTGTTGTCTAGGCTGTGCTTGGTGGAACACACCTTTAATCTCAGCAGAGGCAGGTGGATTTCTGTGAGTTCAGGTGAGCCTGGTCTACATAGTGAGTTTCAGGCTAGCCAAGGCTACAAAGACCTTGCAAAACAAACAAACAAACAAACAAACAAACAAAAAACAAAACAAAAAAAACCCCACCAACAGCAACATCAACCAAAAAATCCAAACAAAAGAGGGATATGCCATTGACTTACTAATGTCATGACTGACTTACTAATGAATCATTAAAATTTAATAGGCATGTTAGAACATGCCTATAAACCCAGCACTTGGGAGGCTGAGGCAGGAGATGGAAGCAGCAGTATTTTATCTGAATGTTTGAATACTTAGTGGATTTTGTTGTTTCTTAGTGTGTAGTTTGGGAGCTCTAACAATTTATTAACAGATATTCTGTAAAGGCAGGCTGCTATGGCTAAAGATGGTTAGTGAAGGAATGCTTGTGGTTCCTAAAACTCAGAATTTAAAACCCTAACCTGAAATGTGGATTTATTTTGTGATGGGGAACCGGATAAATACTGAGGGTCGTTTAAGATTGTAAGGGCAGGACTCTGAACTGGGGACACGGGTGTCCCTGAGAGAGGGAAGAAAGCTTGTTTTCATCACTGTCACCAGGAAAGGCCATGTGAGGACAAGACAGAAAGAGAATCCTCATAAGCTGAATTGGCCGGTGCTTTGATATGGGACTCCGGCCTCCAGCTCTGTGAGAAAATGCAGGCCACTGTTTAAGGCACTTAGTCTACAGTACTTTGTGGCAGCCCAAGCCGACTAATACAGAAACACAACTGAGGAAGACGAAGGGATTAACTTACCAAACCTGATATACAGAAAGTCTATTTGTATTAATAATGTATGTATCTCACACTGCCCTGCAGTAGCAAGTGTGGCTGTAGTGATGATGTAATTTAGTGAAAAACCAAAATTACGTAGGATCTCATTGAGAGATTTCAACTGTTATACAGCTATGGTGCAGAGAGGTTTAGGGAAGAAAAGGGGAGAATTACAAATGCTTTAAAATGTTTTGGGTAGCTAAGATCCCATGCCATGGGTGTCAGGCAGGCTGGAAGACTGTGAGAAAGGCACTAACAGGCTTGGCTTTCATCGTGGGCACTTTTTTGCCTCCAAGACCATCACTCACCCTCCACACAGGGTTTATTCTGTATTCCTCCTGGTAACTGTAATTTTGATTCTTAAAAGTAGGGTGTGGATTTGTTTAAGATTTTTATTAGTATCCATCCATAAAGTTTTATAAGTTACTTCACAGAGATAGGGTGCATAGTGTTATATTTATTCCCAGTTCCTTGATTAGTATTACTTTTGTATGTGCTGGATTTTTTTTCTAACATGCCCGTAACCTTAGCGTTTGAGAGGCCTAGGCAGAGAGGACTGGAAAGCTAAAGGCCAGCCTGGTGGGTTACTGAAGGTTTCTACTGCTGTGATAAACACCAATGACCCACGCAGCTGGGGGTGGGAGAGGCCGTTCCTTATTCTTGTAGCCTGCAGTCCACCATCCACAGAAGTCAGCTCAGGAATGTAAGGCAGGGAGCGAGGCAGTAACTGATACAGAGACAGACCATGGAGGAAGCGGAGGCCAGGGGGAATGCAGCGAACTTGCTAGTTCCCCTGTCATCTGAGTTTGGACTACCTGCCCAGAGGTGGCACAGCACCACTGTGGGCTGGGCCCTCCTAAGTCTTTTATTAAGAAAATATCCCATAGACTTGCCAATCTGATGGAGGTATTTTCTCAGTTGATGTTACCTCTTCCCAGATGACCCTAACTAATCACCACTGCTGCATAGAGTAGTCCAGACTAGTCTGAGCTGCATGGCCTGGGAGCTTCTGGGATTTGTCTGACTCTGCCCTTCACTTCTGGGATTCCAGGCATGTGCAACCATGCATGGCCACATTATAAAAATATATTTTTAAGATTTCTTTATTATTTTGTGAATATTTTGCCTGCATGTATGCCTGGGCATCTGTATTCAGAGCTCATGGCCATAAAAGGGAACAGGATCCCATGGACTGGAGTCCACCATGTGGGCTCTGGGAATTAAGTGCTGATCCTCCAGAAGAGAAGCCAGTACTCTTAACTGCAGCCATCTCTCCAGCCCTCCAGTCCAAATTTTAAAATTCTTTTTATTTGTGTCCATGTGTGCTTGTGTACGGATGTTACAATACACATGTGGAGATTAGAGAACAACTTCTATGAAGGGGTGATCTTTTCTCATGAGGGTTCTGGAGATCACACTCAGGCTGTCAGCCGTGGTGGTTACCTTTGCCTGCTCAGCCATCCTGCTGGTCCTGTTTGAGCCTTTTTATGTGGGTGCTTGGAATTGGACATCCTTGCCATGTCTCTAGACCTCTAGTCTTTGCAAAGTTTGTATTTTGTTGTATGTATGTATGTATGTATGTATGTATGTATGTATTTATTTGTGGGGTGTGTGTGTGTGTGTGTGTGTGAGAGAGAGAGAGATAGAGAGAGAGAGAGAGAGAGAGAGAGAGAGAGAGAGAAGAATATGGACCATCTTCCTCTGTCACTCTGCCTATTCCTTTAAGGCAGGTCTTCTCTCTGAACCCAAGGCTTTAGTGTCTGGAGCTCAGTTTTACATGCATGCTGGAATCCAAATGCCAGTCCTAATGTTTGAGAAGCAAGTGCTCTGAGTTGTTGAGCCATCTCTTAAGCCCCCAAGAAAGGGCACTGATATAATCAATATAGGGTTTCATGTAGGTGGTCAGGAAAGATAGCTGCACACATGAAGAATGGTGGGTATGGGATTCTTAAGATGGTCATGCTTACTCATTCTTAAATTGAGCTATTTTTGTATTGTTGAGATTTGAATATATATTTTTTTGTTTTGAAATTTGAATATTATTTCACATTTTGGGTACGAGTCAACTGTTAGGATTATGATTTGTGAATATTTTATTTGCCTATTTATCATCTAGTCATTCTTTTGAAAGGATCTTTGGCAAAACAAACATTTTTAATTTTGATGAAATAAAATTTATCTTTTTATGTGGATCATATTTTTGATATTTCTGTCGTAGTTAGGGTTAATATTGCTATGATGAAACACCATGACCAAAAAGCAAGTTGGGAGGAAAGGCCTATTCAGCTTACATTCCCACCAGGCTGTTCGTCATTGAAGGAAGTCAGGACAGGAACTCAAACAAGGCAGGAACTTGGAGGCAGGAGCTGATGCAGAGGCCATGGAGGAGTGCTGCTTACTGGCTTGCTCCTCATGACTTTCTCAGTCTGCTTTCTTACAGAACCCATGGCTACCAGCCCAGAGATAGCACCACTCATCATGGTCTGGGCCCTCCCCTATTGATCAGTAATTGAGAAAATGCCTTATAGCTGGATCTCATGGAGGCATTTCCTCAACTGAGGCTTCTTCCTCTCTGATTACTCTAGCTTGTGTCAAGTTGACGCATAAAACTAATACAGTTTCTAAGAACTCTGCTCCCTCCTTTTCCCTCTCTCCATGTATATATGATGTGCACATGTTTGTGCACATCTAAGCCCAAACTAAAGGCCTCACACATGCTGGGCAAATGCCTACTGCTGAACTACATACCAACTATGACATTTTTACAATGGAATATAATTTCATCACAACTTGTGTGTGTTCCCCCCTCAGCTTACTAACACTGGCCGGGACTTGTAGCGTTATTTTAAAAATCCTGAGGAGACATCCTTACTTTGTTTCTAATCTTAGGAGGAGATCATTGTTTCTTACAGTTTTAGCCAGAGATTTTTAAATGCATGTCTGTATTCCAAAGAAAAATTTTAGATTATTATAAAAATTAGGAGTGGTTTTATTCACTGAAAGGATTTAAAAATTTTTTGTTTATGTGATGAATCAACTGCTTTTGTTTTTCAAATACTGAATCGCTTTTGCATTTGTAGGATGAGACCTTGGCTATGGTCCATCTATTTCTGGATACAGTTTTCTATTATTTATGAAAAATTTTTTTGTGTATGTCTGTGCAATGATGGATAATAACCTGACATTTTATTTTCTTGTAATACTTGTAATTATTTTTCATATTGAGAATTACTGGCTTCTCTTCTCAATATTCTTTTCTTTCATATTTCTCCCAAAGGAGTGGATAAAATAGCGTCTCTTCCTTAAATGTTTACCAGTGAGGTAATTCCCCCTTAGTTTGCTTTGTAAAGTTTTCTTTCTTTTAAACCTAAAACCACACTTAGAAAGCACTGACTTCTTTTGGATGACTTAATAACTTGTTATCTTTCAAAGAATAAATGAGCTACGTCAAGTTACTGGTGCCCGGGCATGGACTGTCCCCAGGCCTCCTTCCTTACCCCTTTACTATCTGCAGCCCTGGCAGTGATGTCTTCCTTTTCTTCATTATTACGGCAATGCACCTGTTGTTTCCTCACTAGCTTGACCATAGTGTTTTCCAGTTTATTGACTTTTAAAGAATGCGTCGACTTTGTGTTTCATTGATGTGTGTTTTAATCACTCTTTTTGTGTGTGTGTGGTGTGTGTGTGTGTAGAATATTATATGTAGGTTGACTTTTTAAAAATAGTTATTATTGTGTGTATGATGTATGCATGTATGATGTGTGCACGAGCCCTGGTGCACATGTGGAAGCCAGAGGGCAACTTTGTGGAGTCAGCTCTCTTGGGCTGCCCTCTGGCTTGCAGGCTTGGGTGGGAAGCCCTGTTGGAGCTAATCCCACCACACAGCTTTCACATTGCATCTATTATTTTAAATCAGTAACTACAGAGAAATGTTGATGCTATTGATTTAAATGGTATGGCACATTCATCTATTTTTCCTTCTAGGTCTGCTAGTTTTTACTTTAGATATTTAGTTTATGCACACTTAGGATTTTGATATTTTTATACATGAACATAATGTATTCTGATCTTATTCCCCTCCCAATTCCACTGACCTTTTTGCTTTTCCTATTAGGGCCTCTTCCGTTTTCATGGCTTTGTCCTTTTTTGGGTAACACTTTTAAATTAGGGTTGCATATATCAGCATGGTGAGGATTATTTACAGAAGCAAGTTAATAGTGGCAAAATCCCGAAGAGAATGTCATCCCTCCCACAGCAACCATTACTGCCAGCAGCCTCTTACTGAGCCTCCTGAGCCCTACCCTGTAAACAATCAGGAAGTGACCAGTATTCTTGGATGAGTGATCTCTTTAGATGAGGCTGAGAGCAGAATGCTGTTGGTACATTCAGACATCAAAATAAGTCCTGTGTTTTTAAGATTTTATTTTCAAGGTAGCAAAGTACTGGGCTTCATTATGGCATCTTTGTGTGTGTGTGTGTGAGTGTGTGTATGTGTGAGTGTGTGTGAGTGTGTGAGTGTGAGTGTGTGAGTGTGTGAGTGTGTGTGAGTGTGAGTGTGTGAGTGTGTGTATGAGTGTGTGAGTGTGTATGTGTGTGTGAGTGTGTATGTGTGTGTGAGTGTGTGTGAGTGTGTGTATGTGTGTGTGAGTGTGTGTGTGAGTGTGTATGTGTATGGGTGTGTGAGTGAGTGTGTGTGTGAGTGTGAGTGTGAGAGAGAGTGTGTGAGTGTGTGTGTGTGTGTATGTGAGTGTGTGTGAGTGTGTGAGTGTGTGAGTGTGTGTGTAAGTGTGTGTGCGAGTGTGTGTGAGTGTGTATGTGTGTGTGTATGTGTGTGTATGTGTGTGTGAGTGTGTGTATGTGAGTGTGTGTGAGTGTGTGTGTGAGTGTGTGTGTGTGTGTGTGTGTGATTATACTTTGTCTTTATTCAGCACCTCCTTACGCCAACTGTCCTCCCTCAGTCCATTTGCCTGGTTCTTGCTGGTCTTCCTCTTCTAGTCTCCTGTCTCATACATTTCATTATTCTTTTTACTTACTTCTTACTTCCCATAAGTTTGTTACTCCTGCTAGATATTCTAGAATCAACTAGAAGGAGTATTCCATATTTTTCTTTTGGAGTCCATTTTGGCGATATTTTCCTAAGAATCAATCAATTTTGTATAAACTTCTAAATTCACTGGTATAAAATTATCTCTTTAAAACATTTTTTAAAATGTACACTTTTTATTGTGCTATCTTTTCCAATTCACAATTCACTATATTGTTTCTTTGCTCTCCTTTTTCTTGATAGAGGCTTTTGATCTAATGGATTACTTTTGGGTATAAAGTCCAGTCTCTGTCCTTGTTGTGGACAGGTCAAGAGAGGAGTCCATCTCATCTTGGAGTGCTTGTTCAGAGCACATCATATCTCCATTTCCAGTCTGTCTCAGCTCCATTCCATACCTTTTGGGGTAGTTGTTGGTCAAGAGCATCTCCTTGACTATTATTTATTTTTCAAACTTAAAAATAACCAGGAAGGTGGACAGCCAGGGTGCAAGTCATTTACAAGGACTGTTTTACCACCAAGGCCTCTGGAACATTATTTAACTTTTGAATTTCCATTGAAGTAATATTTAGGTATTTGTAAGTATGAGAGGAAATATGAGGGGCTAATCTGAATCAACAGTGCTTTGGCAATGTGTTTACAGTATTTTCCAAGTGATTGTTAAGTCTCTTATTTTATGTGTATGAATGTTTTGCTCACATGTATGTCTATGCACATTTGTACCTGGGGCCTGTGGATGTCAATAGGATGTAGGATCCCCTGTAACTGGAATTACAGATGGTTGTGAGCCACCATGTGGGTACTGGGATTTGAACCTGGGTTTCTGGAAGAGCAGCTACTACTGAGTCATCTATCCAGCCTGATTGTAAATCTTAAACAGTTGTCATTCCTCATAGGTGGAGGACCTCTGAAATAGAATCAGTACAGAGAACAGCAGGAAGTGATGACTGGTTACTAGACCATGAGCCAGAAGGGAAGAAAAGTTACATGTTTCCAGTGCCTTCTATATACACACTGCTAATCTTGGGCTCTAAAAAAATGTTCTCCATGGCAGGTCGTGGGTCTCATTCTCCTCAGGGGACATGAGGGTGGAGGAAGCAGAAGCGGTGAGCAGGGTTCAGATGGCTGTGTGACAGAAGGACTTCTGAAGACAGCTTCAGTGAGACAGCTCTACTTTATTGTTCCAGGAATAGGGTATATAAGGGCTCTAAGCTCTCTAAAGGAGAAGGCTGATTGGTCATAACCAAGTTCCCAATTATCATATGTGTGAGAAGCTACACTGAGACTTTTGTGCTGAGTCATGTGTCTTCTTCACTGTATGTACTCAGGGCTTGTCTGTTGTCTCAGCTCCCTTTGGCCTTGTGGATTTGACTTCATGGACTGTTATTGGCCAATGGTAATTGTTTCTAGCATCTCTGAGATTATAGAGCTGCTTAATGGCTGTGTGTGTGTGTGTGTTTTGGGGGTGCTACTGCAGAAATAGAGGTCCTGAGGATGAGGGAGCCGTGGTCTTAACTTCTAGGTCTTTGTCCTCTAGCCTTATATTAAGGGCTCCTAAGGGTGGAGGGGTATTGTGGGTTAGGTAGTAATTTCTGCCTAACTAAATCACCTGCTTTTCTAGAGCAGCTAAATCAGCTACTGGACAATTCTCAGGGTCTCCTTCCTCATTTGAGTCCTCCCCTTTAACCTCCTGTACTTTTTCTTCTAATGGGTTATCCTTAGGCTTGGGTATTTTCCCTATGCATTTCTTGATGACAGCTCTCATGGGGAGGAAAGAACGGGGCAAAAGATAGCTTTCCTGGACTTCCGTTTTATGAGCCAGGTAGACAACACGGATCCATACACCAGGGTCAGAAATATCTGCCTTTCAGGACCCATGGTGCAAACTGAAGTACCTCATTCCAGAATTCTAGGCCCTTCTTTTGGGAGAGTTTTAAGTCCTCTTGATTAAGAGTAAGGCCCTAAGGGAATGAACTGGAAATCCCTCTAATTCGATGTTGAGTTCTCCATTATAGGAAGCACTGGAATTGTCAACTGTGGTCAATGTTCCGGGGCAATTTTGCAACAGTGGGATAGAATTCGCTCCAGTCATCACAAGCCTGTCCCCAGGTCCAAGAGACTAGCAAGTGTCCCTAAGACTTCTAACTGGTTGCTGTGTGACCAGTTGTTTTTTTTTTTTTAAAATGAGTGATGCAAAGGTTATTCCCTACATCCAGTTGGGTTGTCAGGGTCTGAAAAGAGGGTAGGAGGACCTCTGACCAATCTTGGGGAGTTGCCTTGACCGAGAGGCTTCAGTTCCACAAACCGTATCTGGACCCTACGCAAGGGTGCAAACTGAAAGTAAAACAAAAGGAGGGGAGACAACCAATCCTCGGTGGAATGGTTAGGTGAAAATGCCGTCCCTGCTAGGGGGTGCTCACACACACTTCATGCTCCAGGGGTCCCTTCTAGGTGCTAGCTGTGGGTTTCCCTTCTCCTGACAGATCGTTGGCCACCAGCCCAAGAGGGCAGAGGGAGAAGTAGGGAGCAGGGTTTGCACCAGCAGAAGGACTTCTGAGACAGCTTCAGTGAGACAAGTCTACTTTATTGCTTGCGGGGTAGGCTACCTAAGAGCGTTAAGGGGGTGGTGGAGAAGGCTGAAGGGTTATAACAGAGTATCTAATTATCATGTGGGCAATAAGCTAGAGCAGGACTTGTGAGCTGAGTCATGCTCTGCACAGGGTCATCCTCCAAACAAGGTCAGGCGTCTGTGCTCAGAGACATTCTCCAACCAAGGCCAGGTAGAGAAAGGGAAGGCCTATGAGAAAGGGGAATCCTCCATTTAGCGCCGAGCTGGGAGAGCTATCCAGACACGGTGGACTGTGACCTTTCTAGCAGGGTTCTCCAACAACAGGTGTTATTATCCTTGTTTGACTGATGAAGAAACCAAAGCTAGACAAGACGTGACTAATTAAAAGTCATAAAGTTAGGGTGGGCTCTGATGCTAGTTATGTTTGCTCCCTCCAACACAACATGTGAAATTATCACAAAAACCTCTGTTGAGCCCACCCAGGGATGACAGCGTTCCTTTGCTGGGCAGTGGTGGCGCACGCCTTTAATCCCAGCACTTGGGAGGCAGAGACGGATGGATTTCTGAGTTCGAGGCCAGTCTGGTCTACAGAGTGAGTTCCAGGACGGCCAGGGCTACAGAGAAACCCTGTCTCGAAAAACCAAAAAAAAAAAAAAAAAACCACCAAAACCCAAAAAACAAAAAACTCTTTTAAAGCTCAGTGTAGTGACACTTTTTTTTTTTTTTAAAAAAAACAACACCAAAAACCCTGCTATACCTAGTAAATGTTATAAAAGTTGAGTTTGGTAATACAGAAATATTGTCAGCAAATATATTTTAATTGTCACTAATCTTTTATCTATGACACTATTCCTAGTTTTAGAATTCACGTTTGACCAACTGCCAGGTATGAAGTGTAACTGTCTTTGTGAGGTCAGGGTTGATCCATTTGGTGAACTTGAGTCCTGTCCGTGACTCAGAGGGAAGAGACCGGTCACACCATCTCAGTCCTCATCTACAGGACTTAACCCTTGTCATCCTTTACAGCTCCAAAACAATGATTCAGTTGCTTGCCACAGTGTTTCCATTCAGTAAAGAGTATTTATTAAGATTTATTAACATGCTTAGATAGAAATAAAAAGGAGCACATGCCCTCCAGTGAATTGCAGTGAGGAAAATAACACAAACCAAACTGTTCCAGAGGAAGTTTTATATTTTACAGCCATAGCATGTCTTAATAATCAGAATATTGTTAGCTTTGATAATAATCTCATCACCTCTCTCCTGAAATAATTTTAAAGTAAATTTTGGCAATGTAAAGTGAAACCTGAGGTCTGTATAAATGAGACAGACTTTTCCCGTCTTTTGAGGACAGAACTGTGATGGCACATTGGTACCTCCAGAGTTTGCCTTTATCAGCTTTCTTTCAGGAGATCAAATGATTTACATTACTATACAAGGATTAGTATTCAAATACCAGTTTTTAGGATACATTTACTCTTGGATAGCATTATAGCTAGTCAAACAAATTAATTATATAAGGTATGTACCAATAATTCAAGTTTTCCAAAGAGTGTGTCCTTATGTCTACGGTGCCGATCCATTCTATACAAAAGCGATGCTGACAGCTGCTGCTGACGAGCACTTTGTGTATGCTTAGACACTGAGCTAAGCACATCATGTACATCATACAATGTATGTCTATGGTAGCTCAAGTGAACAGGCATATTAGCCTCATCACAGAAACAAAGCTGAGGTTTGCAGAGAGGCTAAGCAGCAGTCAGATTCAGATAATTGTAAGTGTAGAACCAGGCATCTAAGGCAGTCTGTCCTTCTGTGATTCCAAAGCCTGGCTAATTAGTCTCATTCATGAGAGCTCTGATCTGCAGTGAAGAATGTCAGTTGAATAACTTTATCTGCCACATATGTGTGAGAGTATGCAGTTTTAAGATAAAAAGCAAGATTAATTGAGCCAGAACAGTTTCCTGGCTCCAGGTCACTGAAACAATTTCTATTCCCATGCCCTTCCACCACCACCACCTAACAACATGTAAACACAAATGCACCGAGTACATGCAGCACATACCACAGAGGAACACAGGTGTTCAGGGTTGTGGAATAAAGAACCCAGAGTAGTATATACAAAGTGCTGAAAACAGACCTTATGAGATATTCACGCCATATTTATTTCAGTAGTTTCCAATGATTGACAAGGAAGGCATAATTTATAAATATCTCAAATCCATTATTTTTTTACTAGGAGTCAAAATTCAGTGTTTCACCAATCAAGTGATTTCCAGGATGTACTACTTAAAGCAAAGTCACATAGCATCAAAATGAAACCGATGTGCTTCTTGTCGTTTTTCTCTATCATCAGCTTTCTGAAAGAGAATTTTAGAGTAGTTTAAATGCTAAGAAAATAATAAGATTCATTTCTGACACCAGTTTAGTACATATCAGACATGACATAGTGTAATAATATTATGAAATATTTTATAGATCTAGTAGCTATTTTAAAATTAAAGATATATTAACTGAACTTAAAAATCAAGAAGAAATGTTTGTACACACTATCATTTATACTCTACTTGAAAGTGAGAGTAAACATCAGATGCTAGAAGAACATAATTTCTATTAACACTGATGTTAACAAACCAGTCTAAACTAACTATATTAAGATGATTATTTTTTAGTTAACCTTTTGATTTAGGATATATTTATTGAATGTTTCTCCTAGGAAAATAGAGGGATTTTAAAAAATTACTTTTCTATTTTGTTCTTTAAGAACTTTAGAACCTAGAAAGGATTAAAAAACCAAAACCTACATCACAATTGACCCTAATGATGCAACTTATGAGAGATTGCTTTTGGGTTTGAGTGGGAAAAGGGTGAGCTTTGAAAATATTATTTATGGAAATGGAAAGAGGCATTTATTTTAAGCAGGGAGTTTTAGCACGAAGAAGTGGCCCAGCCATATCCACTGGGAACAGTGGACGTCATGAAGTCAGCACAGCTGTCTGACACAGCTCTAGCACAGCTGAGCCGAATGCTGCAATCGCTGTCCTCCCATCTCTCGCTGTCCTGTCTCTCACTCTGTCCTCCCGTCTCTCACCCTCTCTGTCCTCCCGTCTCTCACTCTGTCCTCCCGTCTCTCACTCTCTGTCCTCCCATCTCTCACACTCTGTCCTCCCGTCTCTCACTCCCTCTGCCCTCCCGTTTCTCACTCTCTGTCCTCCCTTCTCTCACACTCTCTGTCCTCCCGTCTCTCACTCTCTGTCCTCCCTTCTCTCTCACTCTCTGTCCTCCCGTCTCTCACACTCTGTCCTCCCATCTCTCACTCTCTGTCCTCCCGTCTCTCACACTCTATCCTCCCGTCTCTCACACTCTGTCCTCCCGTCTCTCACTCTCTGTCCTCCCGTCTCTCACTCCCTCTGCCCTCCCGTTTCTCACTCTCTGTCCTCCCGTCTCACACTCTCTGTCCTCCCGTCTCTCACTCTGTCCTCCCGTCTCTCACTCTCTGTCCTCCCGTCTCTCACTCTCTCTGTCCTCCCGTCTCTCACTCTCTGTCGTCCCGTCTCTCACACTCTCCATCGTCCTTCTCATAAGTCAAAAGAGCAGCCTAGATAAAATAGTAACTTTAGTTAGCAAAACATGATTTTGGTAGGCATGACAGTCCAAATAAAAAAGAAACTCTCCTTTGTGACAGAGAAGCCTTTTGGAGGGCATTGCTAGAACTTACTGGCTAAGTATTTGATATTACTTTCTTTTCTTCTTTGTGTGGAGGTAGGGAATGAACCTGTGCCCTCGACCAATGAGCTATATCACAGCTTTTCAGTTTTGAAGAGCAAAATACTACCACAATAAACGAATCAATGTTTATATTGAAAACCAAACCTTTTCCTGCCAATGTAAAATGGCGATTACTGCCAGGATGAAAATGCAGACACCAATGAGGGCCACGGCAGTCAGCAGGACAATGTTACTTGGTGTCAGGTACAACTTGGCACTCCAGCTGCAGATAAAAAGAACAATTAAAACTGTAAACTTTAGCATGATAACAAGGTTAAATTGAGAAAGAAGAGCAGAGTAACTTATAAAAGTCCATTTGTTAAATAATTCTCTCATCTAACACCAGCAATTAGTTTACAGAAGGTGAAGAATAGTGATGATTCTAATGTGTTCAAGGCTTTCTTAAAACTGAACTAAAATGTTCTTTTTCATGTATGTTTTTGGGGATTACACCGAAGGCCTCACATACGCAGGTCTAACACTTTACAAGTGAGGGATACTTACATCTCTTTGAAGTAGAATTGTTGATATTTAATATGCATTTATATTTGAGCTTGATCTTTGGAATTCAGTAAACTTACCAATAGTACTTTAGACAATAAAAGATGTCGTTTGAAAAAAAAAAAAATCTGTTGAGGTTGAAACTTTCAACTCTAAAGGCTCTGTAAGTCACATCGTTTCACTTTGCTTTGGTAGGGCCACATAGGTTTAGTGAAAACTTGCCACTGGGTATCTACCAAAGTGAGTTCAATCCAGGAAGGATATTACCTTCGAGGGACATTGTGAGGATATGGAATGACAATCAGCTGGGAATTTGGAATGATTGCTGTCCACTCTTGTTTTCTTATAGACTGAAAAGAGAATTTAAGAACACTTAACAGATAATACATATAAAAACCCCAATTATTAGTTTAAATATGAAAAAATAACAAACCCCCAAGTATTTTGAGAATTTGAAATCCGAGGAAAGGAGTAATATATTTGTTTGTTATAAATCTACTCAACAAATACTTATTGGACAGTTTTAGCAGGCATTATTCAAAGTGATATGTGTAAATACCGATTGGACCTAAAATTCAAGTCAGAAGTTTGGGTAAGTAAAATAATGCTACTTTTTATGTTAGCAGATACTTATGCTGTAAGTGATAAAAATATTAAGAGCTAGCAGGTTAAAAGGATAAAAGGTCATGAAGAGGGCTGGGGAGATGGCTCCGCGGTTAAGAGCACCGACTGCTCTTCCCGAGGTCCTGAGTTCAATTCCCAGCAGCCACATGGTGGCTCACAACCATCTGTCATGGGATCCGATGCCCTCTTCTGGTGTCTGAGGACAGCGACTGTGTACTTATACACATAAACCTTTTTATTTTTATTTTTATTTTTTTTAAAAAAGAAGTCATGAAGAAATGGAAAAACTATATAATACCAAATCACGGTACACTCTAAAATAAGCTTAGACAGGTCACTAAGAATCAGTTTTTAAATTATTTATTTAGATTATTTAAAGGCTACTTTATTAAATATCTGAATTCAAATCCAATTATATTGAAATTATTAGATTTAAATGTTTACGTGGTATTAAAATAGACTGTAAACAAACTAAATGTTTACTTGCCTTCTCTCCAGATGGACGGGGAATACCAACAAAAAGATGATCCAGGAAATTGGCACTTCGGCCTAACCCAAGGACATTGTAAGGTAGCTGAAGAGCTAAGTGTGCTGACTGGCTGAGCTGTCCAGCTAGATTTATGAAGGCAAACAAACAAACAAACAAACAAAAACACCTTTGGAAACACTGCATTCATCAAGTCTTAAAGTCCTAAAATGTTAAATCCAGGTATAATATATGAGATGAACATTCAGTTAATTAATATTAGTGACTTACAAAAAATATTTGGAGATACAATTCCCATATCCGTAACATCCATATCTATATCTTATAACATATAGTGAAACAGTTTTTAGGACATTTTAATCACTTGAAAAACTCAAAACCCAAGGCTGGTCCTCTTGTCAGCAATGCTACACTTCCAGCTGAAGGCAGACACTGATCTGCCTTCTGTCTTTTCCACAAATCTGACTATCCCGACACCAACATGAAGACAGTACAGATGTTTGAGGTGTTAGATAAGCCAGTTATTCCAGTGTCATCATTACACATTATACACATGTACTAAGATGTCACATTGTACCCAATAGTATGTACAGTTAAATTTTGCTGTATCAATCCAATGTAGTGTATACCTGTCCCATTTCATACTCATGCAAGGAATTATATGAAGATTCAGAGTTCTCACATTCTAGTGAACAAGTTGCTTCCTGGGAACAGCATCGCTTATGAGTTTAATCTGTTTATCCTATTGACAGTGTCCCTTGCCTTACAGAAGCTTTGCGGTTTCAGAGGTTTAGTTCGTTATCAGCATGGCAGGAAGCACACTGGCATGTAGGGAGACACTGTACTGGAGAAGGAGGTGAGGGTTTGCACCTGGATCCACAGACATCAGGAAAAGAGGCGGACGCCCTGGGGCTGGCTTGGGTTTTTGGAACCTCAAAGCCCAATCCAAATGAAACGCTTCCTGCAACGAGCTATACGTACTCCACACCTCTAACCCTTTCAAACAGTGCCGCTTCCTGATTACTAAGCACCAAATAATGAGCCTGTGGGGCCATTCTTGTTCAAGCCACCTCACCTCATACACATTTCCAACACTGACAGCAAAGCATACTACTGAAAAGTCATTAAAAATGCATTCAACAAATACTTGGGTGTTTTTGAATGGATAAGAACCAAATTAAAATTTAGAGCCAGTCCTCAGTCTCTAGCCTCATGGGAGGTAAGATAGGGAACTGCTAATTGATATAAGGTCGGCCCTTACCCTATGGCAGATACCATAGGAAGGTCAAGATAAAGTTTGATTGGTGGACTTTATTTCCAGCTTGGAGAGTGAGGCTAGCTATTATTTTCAGACTTAAAA
>JADRCH010000040.1:17857523-17870612 GCA_019843965.1 Rhynchomys soricoides | reverse complement strand
CCCCCCCCCATGTTAATTGTCCCTGGGGATTCTGACTTTGGATTTAGTTTTGAGCTGCTAGGCTTTGAACGTGACCAGTACAGCCCTACTCGAGCTTGTGCCTCCTCACACCTTTCCATCTGCCCCCTCAGTGCTCTTGGCAGTTTCAAAAGCAACTATTTCCAAGGAATTTTTTTTTGTTTTGTTTTTTGTTTTCATTACTCCTCTTGGCAAGATTTTGTGTAAAGATTCTTTTTATGACTAACCAGACAGCCAAAGAGAATCTTGTATCATTTGTTTTCTTGTTTTTGTTTTCTTTTTTTGAGGCAAGGTTTCTCTGCATGGTCATGGCTGTCCTAGAACTTGCTCTGTAACCAGGCTGGCCTGTAACTCGAACACATCCTCCTGCCTCTGCCTCCCAAGTGCTGGGATTAAAGGCATGTGCCACCATTGCTGGGTGCCAAAGAGTATCTTAAAAAAAGATTCCTTGTAGTTTTTTTTCCTTTCTTCTTTTCTCTCTTTCTCTCTTTATCATTCCCTTTCTTCCCTCCCTCCCTCTTTCTTCTCTTCTTTCCAGGCTGGCCAGCATGAGATTTGCTATGTAGACCATGCTAGTCCTGGGTCACAGAGCTCCAGGAGTCTATTCCTTCTGAGTGCTAAGATGTGCACTACTATACCCCACCTTCTTGCTTTTTTTAGTTACTATTCTTATTGCTTATTGGGTATGGTGTTGGGTGTGAATGAGGTGTATATATGTTGGATGTCTTCTATCCCTCTTTGCTTAACCTTTTGAGACAGGGTCTTTTTTCTTTTTTTTTCTTTTTCTTTCTTTTTTACTATTTTTGAGACTGTAATATAATTACATCATTTCCCCCTTTCCTTTCCTCCCAACAAGCCCTCCTTTATACTCTAACTAGCTTTTAATTCATGGCCTCTTTTTCATTAATTGTTGTTACATACATATATGTTTATGCATATATTTCTAAATACATAAATATACCGTGTTTAGTCTGTATATTACCAGTATGTAGGTTTTCATGGCTGACCATTTGCTATCAGATAATCAGTGGGTGTGCTTCCATGAGGAAAACCATTTCTCCTGCTCTTGGTTGCCTGGAGTTCCTTGGGTAAAGTTGAGGCCACCTGAAGAACTGTTGGTTACTGCCAGACTGTTTGTGCCATTGTTGCACCCCCTAAGGTTATTATGCCATGCCACTTGTTGTGGTTTATAGCTGTCATAGCTGGTAGGATTGTTGGTTGCTTCCCTCCTTTTGAAGCGTCCTTTCATGGTACCTTCTAGTACCAAGAAAGCTAGTCCTCAGGGAGGAGGCTTTCTGGTCAGTTCCAGCTCAGAGAGAAGCCTTTGGGCTCTATGTCTAAAGTACATGGTGTCTTCATTAATAGGGACTTGCCTTCCACCTCTGTTGGTGGGGAAGACCAACCAAGGGAATAGCAGTAGCCTATTCAACAGCCCTGACAACTCAAAAGAGAGCATTATATGGTTGGTGCTGGAGGTTTTGTAGATGGTCGTTGGTTTTTGGAGGGAATATTGGTAGTTCTGATTAAAAACAATTTCATTTAAACTATATATGTATTTATTTATATACAGACTTAAGTGTATTGTAGTTTTGTAGATCTTTAATAGTAAAATAATTTCTTTTCAAACTCCCTTGTTGTTTTACCCTTCTGTCCTGAATTTCTCTCCCTCTCCACTCCCTAATTAGAGCCTTAATTTCCTATTTAGAGCCCCGTCTTCCTCTCTCCCCATCAAATCACTTACACTCCACTCTAACCCTCAGTATTGTTTCTTTACACCACCAATGGTCCCTTTTCACTTTCCTGATTTCTGCAGTCTAGGCTGTGTACTCATCTGAAGAGTTGGAGCTGTGCACCTTAGAAAGAACATGTGATGTTTTGAGACTGGCTCTCCAAACCTAAAGCCCACGATTTTGGCTAGCTGGTTGGCCAGTGAACTCCCTGGACCTACACCTCAGTGCTGGGATACATGCTTGCACAGCCTTTACAGTGGATGCTGGGAAGTCAGACTCAGATCCTCATGCTTGCACAGCGGGTGCTCTTAGACACTGAACCACTTCCCCTGGCACCTCACCTAGTCATCTAAAATTGTATTTATTTTCAGAGCAAACGTGGATTTATTACGAAAAAAGTGAGGAAAACTCCCGAGCATGCTCGGGGTTCTGATGGTTCCTTTTCTTTAAAATAACCCTGTTATATAGCCAGGGTTGGCTTTAAACTGCCTCAGTCAGGTATGCATTACCATGCCTAGCCTAATAGAAGTTTTCTCTACCTTGTCTTCCATTAGACTGTGAGGTGGGGGCACAAGAGAGAGCTCAGTTGGTAAAGTACTAAGTCCAAACCCTTTTCTCAGATTTTAAATCTTTTGGTAAAAATATAGCTAAGAATCAAGAATGATGGAGATTTTGTATTAATCTTTATGCCCAACCAGAATATTTTGATTTATTGAAGTTGTCTAAAGGAACCAGAAAGATATCTCAGTGAATTTGATTTCAGGAACCCACCTAAAATAGCCAGTCTTTGGTTGCAAATACATGTAATCTCAGCACTGGGGATATAAAACCAGGCAGAACTGTGGGACTTCCAGCCCACTTATCCTACTTGGCCAGTGCCAGGTCAGTGAGAGACCCAGTCTCAATAAGCAAATGGATAGCTCCTGAGTCATGACATTTGAGGTACCTCTGCTCCCTACATGGATGCACACAGATGCTCAGATTAAAAGCATGCACCACCATGCCTGCTTACAGTGTTAGTTTTAATGTTAAGATTTTAAACTTTGAAAAACTAGTTAGGTGTGGAGGCACACACCTGTATTCAAGAGATAGAGGCATGAGGACTGTTCCAAGTTCCAGACCATCCTGTCTGCATGGTGAGATTCTGTCTCAAAGAAACCAAAACGAGGAATTTATGATGGTAAGAAATGAACAAGAGAGCTTTGTCTGTATTTATTTAATGTTAATTTATTGATTAGGAATGAAAATATTTTTAATGCTGGCACAATTCATGAAGCATATAGTAGGTATTTAATGACTAGATGAATGAGTACAAATGATACCTAGCTGAACTCCTAGTTTTTTATATACTAATAGCATAAGCTCGGTCTTTCACAAAAAAGCACGTTAGAAAATAATTTTCTTGGTGTAAACAATAATATGCCGAGCAGTGGTGGTATCTTAGTTAGGGTTCCCATTGCTGTGAAGAGACCTCATGACCACGGCAACTCTTATAAAGGACAACATTTAATTGGGGCTGGCTTATAGTTTCAGAGGCTTAGTCCATTATCACCTTGGCAGGAAGCGTGGCAGCATCCAGGCAAGCTTGGTGCTAGAGCTGAGAGTTCTACATCTTGATCTGAAGGCAGCAGTGTCACTGGGAGTGACTTGAGCATATATGAGACCTCAAAGCCTATCCCCACAGTAACACCTCCACCAAAAAAGCTACACCTCCTAATAGTGCCACTCCCTGTGGACCAAGCATCTAAACACATGAGGCTATGGGGGCCATACCTACTCAAACTACCACAGTTGGTGCATGTCTTTAATCCCAGCACTTGGGAGGCAGAGGCAGGTGGATCTCTGTGAGTTTGAGGCCAGCCTGGTCTACAGAGTGAGCTCTAAAATAGCCAGAGCTACACAGTGAAACCCTGTCTTGAAAAACAAAAAACCAAAACTTGTAAGTATGCACTCTGTGTGAGTGTGTGTGTAGATAGATTGATAGGCAAAAACCTCTGGAGATAAATAAAAATAAATATATCTTAAACATAATTATACTCATTGCCAGATGTGATGACTATCTGTAATCCCAACATGTAGGAGTTAGAGGCAGATTAGGAGTTAAGCCCTCACTGTGATCCGTTTTACCAACTGAATCATCTCCCAGCCTGAAATATGATTCCTATACCACACAGTTCACCTGAAATGTACAATTTGAAGGCTTTTGATTGATACAGCATTGTGTAGCCACAACCATAATCAATTTTAGAACATTTCTATTACTCTGTGAAGAAACACCATACCCACTAGTAGTCAGTTCCAATTTTATTTCCCTGAGCTCTGTATTAATCTACACTGTTTCTGTAGATATGCCTGCTATGGATGTTTTGTAAGTGAAATGAAGTATCTGGTCTTTTGTGACTGATGCTGTCCCCTGTGCATAATGTGTTCAAGATTCATTCATGTTGTAGCATGTTCTGTACTTTATTATTATTATTTTATTTTTTATTGATAGCCCAGTATGTGGCTCCACTACATTTTACTTAGCCATTCATTAGTTGAGGGATATTTGGATTGTTTCTATTTTTAGCTATTTTGAATAATTATGTTGTGACTGACCATGTTTTGTTTTTGTTTTGATATGTATCTTAGTTTCTCTTGGATAAATATGTTGTAGTGGAATTTCTGGGTCATATAGTAACTGGGTTCCCCTAACCCCCTTTGGTTTTTGAGACAATGTCTCTCTACATAGCCCTTACTGTCCTCAAACTCAGCTCTTCTGCCTCTAAAGTACTGGGATTAAAGACTGCATCAACACGCCTTGCTGCTGCTGCTGCTGCTGCTCCTCCTCCTCCTCCTCCTCCTCCTCTTCCTCCTCCTCCTCCTTCTCCTCCTCCTCCTCCTTCTCTTCTTCTCAATTTTATTATTTTTCAGAGACAGTGGCTCTCTACATTCGATTGGCTTGGAACTTGCTAGTAGCCTAGGCTAGCTTGGAATTCATGATTCTTCTGATTGATGATTCTTCTGAAGTCTAGATTTGTATAAGGAAAAATATTTTTAAAGTGTGCTGCTAAAAGTACTTAGGTAAACTGGGCATGGTGTTCAGTTAGTAGCTTTAGTAACTAGGCTATGGGGAACCCTGAGTTCAGTCTCTACCACCATGTAATCTTTGTTCTTGGGAGGCAGATCAAAAATTTAAGGTCATCCTTGCAGCCTAACGAGTTCAAGGTCAGCCATACGACACTTACTTTAAATAACTTTGTCTTAGAAAGAAAAAAATGCTTATACAAGGAAAGGTGTGTTGGAAAATGCCCTGTTTGTTTTTAGTTTAAAAAGAGCCACAACTGGTTGGGTGTGGTGGTATATGCCTTTAATCCTAGCCAGATCTATGTAAAAAGACTGTCTCTAAAAGAAACAAACAAAGAGTCACAGTTTGGGGAATTAGATTTTTTTTTTTCTTTTTCTCTTTTTAAATGGTGCCCTGCCTGTCCTAGAATTGGCCTGTAGACCAAGCTGACCTTGAATTTGCAGGTATCCAACTGTCCTGTTTACCAAGCACTGGGATTAAGGTTGTACACCACCATGCCCAACTAGAGTCATTAAAAAACTATTTTTTATTTTATGTGCATTAGAGTGTTCTGCTTGCGTGTATATACATACATGCTCAATTTGTGTGCCTGGTCCTTGCAGAAGTTGAAAGATGATTTGGATCTCTTGGAACTGGAATTATGGATGGTTATGAACCACCGTGTGAGTGCTGGGAATTGAACCCAGATCCTCTGGAAGAACAAGTGTTCTTACTCAGTGAGCCATCTCTCCAGCCCTCTAACATTCATTTTAAAGAATTAACTGGTATAACTTAAAATGAAGGATGACCTGTTTATGATGTCATCTAACAAGGTCATTGTGTTGTCATAGATAGGACTATGTAACTCCTGTAACAGTGATAAAAGATGAATGGAAACATCCCTCTTCTTCCATGAAAGTAATTACTTTATTGATTTAGCAGATATGGGAAAGAAATAAATCTTGAATCTTTTCAATGAAGTAGTTGCTCTTTGAGGTTAAGTAATCATCTAACTAGTTAAAACAAAACCTTTGCTTAAGGTAAACAACCTTTTCTCATTTTCATCATGTCAGCAATAATTTAAAATCTTTAATTTATTTCATTTTTAATATTTTTTGGAGACAGACTCTCACTATGTCACCCTGGCTGACCTCCAACTCACAGAGCTCTATCTACCTCTGTCTCCTGTGTGCTGGATTAAAGGTTTGTGCCACCATATCCAGCCTTAATTTTTTTCAATTAATTATTTTAAAAATGTAGACAGTGTTTCACTTTGGAGACCTGGCTGGCCCAGAACTCACTGTATAGAACAGGAGGCCTGGGAATAATGCCTGGAGAACTTCCTCTGTCTCCCAAGTGTTGAAATTAAAGGTGTGTATCACCACACCTGAAAATAATAATTTTTAACTTCTAAATTACTAAATTTTGCTTGAGTTGGAATGTAATATTTAACTAATTACTCAGCCTGAGAAACCCTCTTTCTATTAGACCCTAAAGTTTATTTTCTCTTTCTACAACCTTTAATTCCCCTAAACTCAGTCTCCTGAGTCTCAATGTAGCAAGTATGTTAGCTATTCTCTCACTATTTTCCTTTAAATTAATTTTTAGATTTAATTTCTTACATTTATGGGATATTTTGCCTACATGTATGCCTCTGTATCACATACATGCCTGGTGCCAGAGGATACAAGAAGAGGGTACCAGAGACCCTGGAACTGGAGTTACAGGCACTTGTGAGCTGCCATGTTGGTGCTGGGAATTAAACCTGGGTCATCTGGAAGTCAGTGCTCTTACTTTCTGAGCCAAAAATAAAAAGTGCCTATTATTTCAGAACCAAATTTTGGTAAAGCACATCCTGTTTAGCTTAGCCTAATTTTGTTTTTCATTCTGTGGCTTTTATAGAAACCAAGAGTTGACTGTTGACCCCTTAATTGTTAGGTTTACTTCACTAGTCAATTGTCAAGGTTCTCCAAAGAAACAAACCAATTTATTTTATTACTATTATTATTATTAAGGTGTGTGTATGTGTGTGTGTGTGTGTGTGTGTGTGTATGTGTGTATGTGTAGAGGTATTTTTGTAGCAATTGGCTTAGACAGTTATGGAGGTCTATGGGCCTGAAGGTCGATTGGCAGAAGTTGTTGGCAAGTGGGAGGGTAACTCAGTAGTTGAAATCCAGCGTCTAAAGGCTGAAGACCAGAGACACAGGAGTGATTTCCTCTCCTTTCTTTTCCTTTCCTTTCCTTTTGTAGTTAGGCAAGAGGAATTCTGTCTTGCATTTATTCTGCTGTATTTCATGTATCTTGTCTTACCAGCTAGTAATTAGGACATGTTGAGGACAGGCAATCATATTTAGTTACCTGCTGTTGAGTTCTGCCATCTTTACATGTAGCAGTATATCTGTATACATTTATAAAGCTGCATCTATTTGTTCGTTTTCATTTTAGACTGTCCCATGTAACTCAGGCAGCTCCCCTGCTTTCAAGTGCTAGGACTTCAGAAGTGTACTCCCATGCCTGGCTTAAGGGATAGGAATTTTGAAGTTACTATATTTTGGAGTTGAGAAACAGTAAATCACTTTAGAATGGGAAGAATAATGGTTTCCTTGGTGGTTAGAAGAATAAAATGAAGTAATATGATTTATTTTTTGTTTGTTTGTTTTGAGACATGGTCTCACTTAGTAGCCTTGATTGGCCTGGGGCTCTCAATGTAGATCAGGCTGGCCTCCAACTCATAGTGAATCCCAAGTGCTGGGATTAAAGGTGTGTGCTACCACTCGCAGCCTTAGACATGATGTTTTTTATGTGAAGTGGTTTAGTGGGTGACTGTCATGTAGTTAATGGCTCAGCAGTTAATTTATTTTTGTGCTACAAAACTTAAGTGATTCATAAATTAAGGTAAATTTTCCTTTACTTTTTCTTTTCTACTTAAGAGTCAGATTCAGAATAGTATGGAGTTCTGTAGTGTGGGAGCTGAGCATCATGTCTGTGGAGTTCACTTCTCTTTCTCTCTTTCTTTACAAGTGGACACGATACACCTTTCAGTTACTCATACTCATGAGCATGTGCCGAAGAGGGAACAAAATTAACTTAAGACCATAGTTTCATTTCCTCAACAGATATTATTGGACATTTAAATCTGATGATTTATGTTTAAGATTCTCTAATTAGATATGTAAAAGGAAGGTGTCATAACCAAATTTATCTTTTGGACAGGAATGTATTAAAGTTGCAGGTTGAGGCACTAGAAGCTGAAATTATAGTGTTCATACATTGGAATACTTTAATTTGAATTTAAATATTCTATTTCTTCACTTAGTTAATGAGAAATGGTTTTCACTTATATTCTCTTTTCCTTTCAGAGTTCTCATAAGTACATCTTAAAACCTTCAAGATGGTTCTAGCAGATCTTGGAAGAAAAATAACATCAGCATTACGCTCATTGAGCAATGCCACCATTATCAATGAAGAGGTATGAAAATACAGTGTGAGATACATGTGCTGGTTCATTGTTACTAGGATTAGAGAACTGGACTAAATATGTCTCTTTAGACTTGTGATTTAATTTGGTGTAGATTTAGTACTGTAAATACAAAATAACAGTAAAGAAAAGAGTGCTTTGCATTGAAAAATTCACTACTGTGTTACTTCACCTTTTTTAAACTTAATTTTTTAAAATTTTAAAGTGTGTATGTCTGTGTGAGGTTATTATGTGCGCAACAATGCTAGTGCCCATGGAAGCCAGAAGAGGTTGGGGGCTCTGGATCTGAGTTACAGGAGATTGTGAGCTGCCCAAGTTCTAGGAATCAAACCCAGGTCCTCTGGAAGAGCAGCGGGTGCTCTTGCCCACTGACCCATCTTGCCTGCCATTATTTCACCTTACTAGTCAGCACTTTAAAAAGATTCCCCAAATCTACCTTTAGTTTTGTTGTTGTTGGTGGTGGTTTTTTTTTTTTTTTTTTTAAAAGCCAAAACAAAACAATGTAGCTTTTGAATACTTGACTCTGAAAATACAGTATGCTTTTCTGTCTCAACACAGATCTAAAACTTCATGGTCCTTCTTTCTCCTTTGTTATCTGTCCTCCCCCCCCACCTTTCATTTAGCATTCTTTATATAAAAGATAAGCATTTTAGCCTAGTGTGGTGATGCGTACTACAGGGATAATTAATACTTGGTTATTAATGCCTGTGTAAAACTAAATGTCATGTCTTATTTTGACAGAATGACTGGGATTTAATAATATTTTTTCTTCCAAGGTAATTGAAAAAAATCTTTTGTCACCTCCAGTAGAGTGGCGTTGCTGATTGTTACTAAGCTGCTGTGGTGCGTGAAATCTGATCAGCCATTGCTTTTATGTTGCTGGAGTAAAACACTGAACATATTTCAAATTGATTTATTTTCAGGTATTAAATGCTATGCTGAAAGAAGTCTGTACAGCATTATTGGAAGCAGATGTTAATATCAAACTAGTGAAACAGCTAAGAGAAAATGTTAAGTAAGTTAAATTAATTGTGTAAAAACAAGACAAACTAAGTTTGGTTTAGTGGGATTGAGGCAGTAAGTAGGAAAGTTTGCTTTCTATCAGCACTGGAAAGTTTTAAATTTGTGAGTCAGAAAACTCCCTGTGAAGCAAGGTGTGGTGGCTTGTACCTGGGAGGCTAAAGCAAGAGGAGTATCATGAGTTCAAGACCAGCCTTTGTTATACAGTGAGCTTCAGGTCAGCCTTGGCTAAAAGATTTAAATGGAGAGAAGAAGGAGGGAGAGAGAAAGATGGAAAGACTATGTATTTCCATAATTAAGGTTCTGTGAACAAACCAAGGACGGCTTCATTTCATTATAGATTTTCTTCTGGCTTATTTATTTGGGTGGAGTTAGTCATTTATTATAGTTAAATGTGATACGATTTTAATGTAAATACTTTTCAGCATTTCAGTTTCTTCCTGAAATTGTGATAAGATTACATGAGCCAGCCTTCTTCATGATTAAAGAGATATATTCTCTTTTGTTCTGCCTTTTGGTTTCTCTGTCCCTGTTTGAAGGAATCCTCTGTATGGTCTTTGTTACAGTATTCCTTGAGAGAGGGATATGGACGGGGCACCTGGAACCATACAGGCACCTTGAATAGCTTCTGGAATCCCAGTCTAGCATTCCTTCTCTTATATTGATACTCCGGGAGAAGATATAGAACTCCTAGCATTGAAACATTTAAAGCTAGAAAGTCAGTGTGATTCTCTGGATATAAAATTTGCAAGCTGTAAAAACAATAAAAGTAATATTTTGTAGTTATACCTAGAGAAACTAATATTTATGCCTTGAACTGTAAGCCTTCTAAAACTACTCAAAGCCTTGCATCTAGTCTTTATAGGATAATTCTTTGTGGTATAATCTTATAAATCTATAACAATTATTAGAATGTTAATTAATGTGAGTAATTGAATACGCTTACATTCTGTGGGATAGAGGCACTTTGAGATCATCGTAACTGACTTTTCTTCTTATCCCAATTGTCACCATTGTGAAGGTCTGCAATTGATCTTGAAGAGATGGCATCCGGTCTGAACAAAAGAAAAATGATTCAGCATGCTGTATTTAAAGAACTTGTTAAGGTAAAAGTGTATCAAGATTATGAGTCCATTAACCCAGTGCTGTCGAGTCCCTTCTAATGTATTTTATGGACAATTTGTCCGTATTGAAATATAAATTTGAGCCATCAAGATGCTTCTTGGGTAAAGGTGCCTGCTGCTAAAACTAATAATCTGAACTCGGTCCTGGAACCTGTGTGGGAGAAGGAGAGAACTGATTCCTTTAGCAGTTCCCTGACTTTAACATGTGTGTCATGGGACATGAACACAGACAGATATACATACATACAGAAAAAATGTTAGGAAATAAATGGAAGGGCTATTAACTTTTCTGAGTGGGGCTATATTTGTGTGTAGGCCTGGGGAGATGGCTGAGCAGTTATGAGCACTTGTTGCTCTTGTAGAGGACCCAGGTTCAATTCCTACCATCCACATGGTGATTCACAACCATCTGTAACTCCAGTTCCAGAGGATCTGATGCCCTCTTCTGATCACCACAGGTACCACATGCTACATACATACATGTAGGCAAAACACATATGAAATTAATAATATAAAAAATGAGTAACAGAAAAACCCTAAAAATTGAAAAAAATATTTTTGTGTGTCTGTGGATATGTGCATGTGATTTTTGGTGCCTGTAGATGTCAAAGACTTTGGATTTCCCTGGAGCTGGAGTTACAAGTGGTTGGTAGCTATCTGATGTAGGTGCTAGAAACTAAATTTAGGTCTTTTGTAAGAATTATCATCAGCTCTGGAACTTCATTTGGGAAGCATTTGTTGAGGCAGTATGTCAGGTACTGTGGACTGCCAAGTACTGATCCTTATCTCAAAGAAGCTTACAATCTAGAACAATGATAAGTATACAAAGCAAAGTTAAACTGCTTTCCTAGAAATGTTAAAGCATTATTTACTCTGGTGTGTCCTGCTGGGCATTGAACCTAATGACAAGCACATGCTCTGTCATTGAACTGTTTCTCTAGCTTGCCTTCTTTACCTTTTTACTGTCCTGGTATTTACACAGCCTGACAGTGTGCTAGCATGAACCACGAATACCAGCTGACTGTGGTGGCACATACGCTTAATCCCATTACTTCCTTCTAGGTCTTTCTATGTTCACCTCCATTCTTCACAACCCATGGCATAAAATAGATGTTCAGATGTCTTATTTTTACATATTTTAAGACTAATTTTAAACATACATTTTCATTCTACACTCTGAAACAGGAAGACAGAGGCAAATGGATCTCTGTGTATAAAGCCAGCCAAGCTACGTAATGAGGCATTGTCTGAAAAAAACAAAAAGACAGTAACACCAACTAAATTATATTATTAGTGACCAGGAACTTTAGCAGCAAACACTTAAAATACCAGCTTTCACTTAAATCCATGATCAAACAAGCAGTGGATATTATCAATTATATTGAATTGGGATGGTTGACTATGCATATATCCTTTTAAGGTTCTGTGGATGAAATGGGAAGTATAGGTAAAGTTCTGTCTGTGCTATACTCAAGTTCCTTAATCCTCTTGGGACATCACATCTATGACTTCAGTTGCAAGCTGAAGTCACTGCTGCTTGCATAGAGTACTATTTTATATAAATGAGCAATAAACATATACTCTGGTTATTTCTGACCTGGAATTTATTTATTTATTTATTTTTTGGTTTTTTGAGACAGGGTTTCTCTGTATAGCCCTGGCTGTCCTGGAACTCACTCTGTAGACCAGGCTGGCCTCAAACTCAGAAATCCGCCTGCCTCTGCCTCCCAAGTGCTGGGACTAAAGGTGTGCGCCACCACGGCCTGGCTTAAAGATAAAATTTTATGTGAAAATATATGAACCAGTGGACCCTAGTTTGAATCTTCAACACCACACAAAATAAGTAGAAGTTGCATCTTTAACATGAGTTTGATAGAATCCTGATGTAATTTTTCTGGTGAAATTAGTACTGACATTAAGTCAAGATTTTTAATGATTAATGAAATGAGTAATAATGTGAAATCTGCATAACGCAGTAAGCTAGTGTTTAAGTGACTGAATGGATGGTGGTATAGATCGTGCATTAGGATAGAACCTATGCTAAGTATAGGGTAGAGCACAGTTTTAATACGGCAGACTGTGGTTTATATGGCTTCAGATTGCACACTGCAGCTAGCCCATACAAAGGATTATAAAGGATTGTAAAGGATTTTTTCATACAGAAGGTTGGAAACATTTCGGAGTGTAGGAAAAGAGGATAGATTTATGAACTCTTCAGTGATAATAGCTGAGTTACTCTGCCACGACTACATAGAATGGAGGTGAGTGTCGGGCAGCCTATCTATATTAAAAAGATAGAGCAGGAAGGGAAGTGGACTTGTTTTAAGACAGATTTTGCCTATTTTAGAAGCTTTCCAAAGTTATGCACATGCGTAGAAAAGGGACAAGAAGACGTGTTCTGGTTTGTTTTCCCCTTCTTTTTACCAGTCTTTCCCTGAAACTCATATGTAGTAAGTCATATATAATACCTTGATGATATTGACTAGGGTGAGTTTGGCAGACTTCCTCATGAGGGTTTTGCATATGCTGAACCACAGGTTCTCTTTTGCAACTCTTCAGCTCTGCTTTTGAAATACAAAGATAGTAAATGAATGGACATGGTTGTATTCCACTAAAAGTTTATTTATACCAGGTCTGGCAGTTCACTCCTGTAATCCTAGCAGGGAATGCTGC
>JADRCH010000040.1:17799109-17857513 GCA_019843965.1 Rhynchomys soricoides | reverse complement strand
TACCAGGTCTGGCAGTTCACTCCTGTAATCCTAGCAGGGAATGCTGCTCAGATGCTGCATAGGATAGCCTGGGCTACTAGTGAGTTCCAAACCAACCTAGAGAGATCTGTTTAATCATCATCATCATCAATCATCAAAACATCATGTGTGAATAATTATTTCAGGCTCTAAATGGGGCCAAAAATAAGCTTTTGAGCACCTTTTAGAATGCTTTATACTTGGCAAACATGGTCTGTAATCCCATGTCTTCAACTTATTAGGAGGAGAATCAGGAATTTTTTGCTAGCCTTAGCTACATACTTCATGGCCAGCTTAGGTAACATGAGACTCTGAAAAATAAAACAAGGAAAATAAGCCTTGTGTTGGGGAACTGTTCCTATGTGACTCTTTCCCACTAACCCATTGTAAAATTATATTTTTCTCCCTTGCTTTCTTTAGGAAATAATATTATACATCTTTTGGTATTAGAAAATTTAATATTTGAATTAGAAGGTGTCTTCATGTGCCATTTATCATTTTGTTTCATACAAACATTTGTCAAATTGAATATTCATACCAATATAGAAGCCTCTAGATACATGATTATTGAGCACTTGTAATGTATTTAGGCTAAATTGTCAGTTTACTTAAGTAGGAAATTAAACACAATAATTTAAATAAAAAAAAAAAAAAAAAAGAAAAGATGAAACCACATAAATGATAGAGTGCCTGCCTTGCTATATGAAGCTCTGGGTTCTATCCCTATTATTAAAACCAACTTTTAATTTTTTTTCTTAATTTAAGAGGAAAGACAAATTTGGAAAAAGTATACACTAGCTAGATTTGAAGACTTGTTATATGAGAAAAGAAAAATAAAATATCTCATTATATAGTTTGCTGCTGAAATAACGTTTGAGTAATATGAATGTATATAGGCTAAATAAAATATTTTAGATAGTTTCAACTTTATATATTATGAGAAATTTTTAAAATTGCATTTATTTGTTTACTTTGAGTGTGTTGGGGGAGGCTGGCAAGTGTGGACCATGTTTAACAACTTGAGGGAATTGGCTGTTTCTCTCTACCCTGTGACTTCTGGGGACTGAACTTAGGTTGTCAAGTTTGGTAATCACCTTTTGTTAGAGAAGGCCTGAGTATGGCATCAACTCTGCAATATTTTATAAAACTCTTAAATTTCACTCTGCACGAAGGGACTGCTAGAGTTGCCTCGGAAGGTTGGGAAGGTTGGGTTGGAGGCTTCAATAAAATAAAAACACCCTTAGCTTGACATTTATAAGTTAAAGTCATAGGGAGAGGGGTTTTTGAATGCCACACGTTAGTCTGATATTTTTCTTTCTGGATAGCTTGTAGACCCTGGAGTTAAAGCGTGGACACCGACTAAGGGAAAGCAAAATGTGATCATGTTTGTTGGCTTGCAAGGGAGTGGTAAAACAACAACGTGTTCAAAGGTAAATACTCTTTTAAAAAGTCATATGGAAGATACATTTGTATAAACGTTTTATTTTAAAGCTAAGCTATAGATTGTCGTTTTACAGTTTTGTTACTTGGTGTATCTTTTCTGCTTTTGTATTATCTTTATAGGAAAAAAAAGAATCCTATAGTTTCCTATGACGGTTTTTAGAATGTTAGACTTCTACACCAGGTGTGGTGATGCGTGACTGTGGTTCCCACCGCTGGTGGAGGTAGGGAGGTCAGGAATTGAAGGAATCCTCTGCTCCATAGTGAGTTTGAGGTCAGCCTTAGCTGTTGGAGACCATCTCAAAACAACCAAACCAAACCCAAAACAAAAAACAATGAAAAGCAATGTTAATTCTGGTTTCTTTTTAAACAGAAAAAGCAATTCCTGTCCTTAAAGAGTAAGTATGGCCAGATAGAGTAGAGGAAGAGGCTGGTGGGCCTCTGTCTTGTAGTTACTTCAGCCCAGGCAGCGCTACACGGTGAAAAGGGGTAGGGAATGTGTGTGGGGTAGGGCTCTTGTGTACACAATGATTTTTTTTTTTTAATTGAAGAAAAAACAGGAAATTTATTTTGTTTTGACACAAAATTCTCCTTTGAGTGTCCCACTGTATATAATATGGCCTTTTATCTTACATATTCTTATATTGATTTTTTTGCTCATTTTATTGTACTTTTTTTTCTATAATTGGGTTCCCCAAGTTACTTGCTAGATTTTTTTTTCTTTCACCTACAAACAAGCTTTAGCCATGTTTCAGTTTAAGAGCAGGGGTAATGGTTACTTTTAAAGGATGGTATTCATTATTTTAGCCTTAACATTACAAGTTAAACATTTCTCACTGTGATTATTGTTGCTTTTTCATCTTAGAGTCATTGAATGACAATTTAAACTCTTAAGAGATTTTGCTGTGCCTCAATATTTTCTATCACACTCAAGAATTACGAAGTTTTACACTACTCCTTAGATAAACAATGAAGTTGTGTATAAAACGATTTATTATGTTTTCTGATACTTTATTTTGAATCTTCCTTTCCCAGTTAGCATATTTTTACCAGAGGAAAGGTTGGAAGACCTGTTTGATATGTGCAGATACATTCAGAGCAGGTAGTGTGTTGAAATTTAAAATCTGTTTTCTGTAATTTTTGTTGTCATATTTGAGGCTTCATTACCTTTTTCTCTTTTAGGAGCTTTTGACCAGCTAAAACAGAATGCCACCAAAGCAAGAATTCCGTTCTATGGAAGGTAGGCTACTGTTTGCCTTGTTTTTGTGGTACTCAGTCTCAGTTTTAGTCTAGTCTGACCTGGAAAACTTTAGTAGTCCAGGCTGGCCTCTGGCTTGTGATTCTTTTGTCTTAGTCTTCTGAATGCTGGGATCCCAAGATGTGTGCCACCATACATGGAGTCCTTTTTTTAAAAAAAAGACATTGGAAGCAAACCTCATTAATAGATGCTAGGGAATATAAAGTATGTAGTACAAACAAAAAAATTAAAAATGCAAGTAGGTGCCTGACAACCTGAGTTTGCTTGTAGAAACATGGTAAAAGGAGAGAACCAACTTCAGAGGGTTACCCTTTGACCTCCACATGAGTACTGTAGCACCTCAATGTGTGGATGTACCTACTCATGTGTGCATGGGTACACACACACACACACACACACACACACACACACAAATAAGTATATCTTTAAAACACTACAAACGAAGTACATGTTGACGTATCTATCTAATTAGCACTTTTAGTCCTGTTTTATTATGTACTGTAAATATGTTTATAAGAAGATAGGTTACTTTAGATTAAAATGATTATTTGACAGCTGTCTTAGCTAGTGTTACTATTGCTACCATAGTAACACCATGACCATGAAACAACTTTGGGAGGAAAAGTTTTCCTGGCTTACACTTCCACACCATAGTTCATCCATGAAAGAAATAGGGACAGGACCTCCAACAAGACAGGAACCTGGAGGCAGGAGCTGATGTGGAGGCTATCGAGGGTGCTGGTTACTGGCTTGCTCCCCATGGTTCTTCTGGAAGCGTTTTCTTAATTGAGGTTCCTTGCTGTTGGATAACTCTAGCTTGTGTCACATTGACATAAAACTAGCCACAGCTTTGTACCTTGAGTCCCACTGTAATGGTTATATGGATTGTATACATTTGTCAAAGCTCATCAGAGGAGCCTGGGCATGTAGCTTATGGATAGAGTACTTGCCTAGGATATACAAAGCCCTGACTTTAATACCTAGGTCCACTAAAACAAAGCAAAAGACAAAACAGCCTCCTCCCTTCAAAAGAACACTCATTAAAATGAACACAGTGGAGGGCTGGAGAGATGGCTCAGCAGTTAAGAGCACTGACTACTCTTCCAGAGGTCCTGAGTTCAATTCCCAGCAACCACATGGTGGCTCACAACCATCTGTAATGAGGTCTGCCTCTTCTGGTGTGTCTGAAGACAGCTGCAGTGTGTGTGTGTGTGTGTGTGTTTATACATATACACACATACACACACACATATACATATATATAATAAAATAATTCTTTTTTTAAAAAAAGTTGAATATAGTAGGGACTAGTGAGCTGGCTAAGTAGGTAGAGTCACTTGTCACCAACACTGGCAACTTGAGTTTAATCCCAAGACCTTGATGGTGGAAAGAGAACCTACTCCCTCAACTTGCCCTGTGACTCCTCAGGTGCACCATGGTTTATTCATGCTTATGAGCATACACCTATAGAAGATCAAGTAAATAAGGAGACACATATAATAAAAAGAATGAATGCAGTAGTACACTTTGTTATATTGTTTGTTACAACAATATCCCCTTTAAACTCACCCTTAAATTTTTCCAAATAATTACTGCAGTCTTATATGAAGCCTACTATCTGTATATATAGTCATTGTCACTTTCTATGAAGATCTTTGATTCTGTTTCCTTATAAATTTACAAATTTTAGCTATAATTTCAGTATGTAAGATGCTGAGGTGAAGATTATCATAAGTTCAAGACCACCCAGAACTATGTAGCTAGTACCAGCTTAGCCAAGGCTACATAGTGAGACATCTCAAAAAATAATTAATTGGTTGATTGATAATATATAGTAATGGTAATAACTGTCATTTTTATTTATTCTCTCTGTATGGGTATTTTACCTGCATATATGTCTACCATGTGTGTGCCTGCCTGGTACCATTGGAAGACAGAGGAGGACATTGTATCACTTGGAACTGGAGTTAACATGGTTATGAGTCCGGCTTGGTGTGGGTGCTGGGAACTAAACCTAGGTCCTCTGGAAGAGCAGCCAGGTTCTTAAGTGCTGTGCCATCTCTCCAGCCCCTGCCCCTGGTTTTTTGTTTGTTTGTTTTGTTTTTTTTTTTTTTTTAGGGAAGTCTTTGTTTTGATTCATGTCTGTTTTAATACTGACATACTAGAAAAAAAAAGTAAATGTCCAACATTGATGCATACAATAACTGATGTTATCTGGTGTGATGCTGTATAATCTAAAAATATTGTTTCATAGGAGCATTTAATAACTTCATAAAATTATAAATGACAAATTAAATGGAAAAGCAGGTATAATATGCTTTGTAACATGACTTCATTTATTAAAGAAGATATCAAAAAATATTTAAGGAAACAATTTAGAAAAAACCTGCAGTAGTTATGCAGACTTGGGTAGGAAAAGTTCAATGGCACCTCGTGTTGCCCAAGAAATGGGCTTCTGTATTTATTACTTATTAGTAATGTCTTCTAAATTGAAACTATAATATTTTCACTTTTTCAGAGTAGATTAAAAATAAACTGACAGTTTCCAAGTAAATAATATTTTAATGTTTTCCCATCATGGTGTTGTTAAATCATTTGTTCATCTTAAATAGCTATACTGAAATGGATCCTGTCATCATTGCTTCTGAAGGAGTGGAGAAATTCAAAAATGAAAATTTTGAAATTATTATTGTTGATACAAGTGGTCGTCACAAACAAGAAGACTCTTTGTTTGAAGAAATGCTTCAAGTTTCTAATGCTATAGTAAGTAGCTTTCTGTGGAACACTATTTTAAGAACTTTAATTTAACTATGAAACCTGATTGAGTTTATGAATATAAATTACTCCTTACCTGTAAGAAAGCTACTATCACTGAGTGATAAAGGACTTACTGTCACCAGCATAGAAAAAATAATAATGAAAAATTAAGAATCAGCCTTAAGTATTTGTTGGTTTTTTTTTTCTTGTTACTTAAATTCAGTAGAAACAATAATTGTAAAGATTTTTCAAAATGAAGCATTAGTATTGTCATTTAGTATTTCCTTTTAAGCTCTTAAAAGGTGGAGCTAGGTGTAGTGGCACATGCCTTTTATCCTAGTACTTGGGAAACACAGGTGGATCTCTGTGAGTTCAAGGCCAACCTGTTCTATTATATCTTACCCTCTAGATCAGCCAAGGCTACACAGTAAGACCTGTGTGTTGTTCACTGTTCTGTTGCTGTGAAAGAGATACCATGACCAAGGCAACTCTTATAAAAGAAAACATTTAGTAGGTCTTGCTTACAGTTTGAGAGGTTTAGTCCATTATCATCATGGAAGCACACAAGCAGACATGATGCTGTAGAAGTAGCTAAGAGTTTTACATCCAGATCTGTAGGTGGCAAAAGAGAGAGCCACTGGGCCTAGCTTGGGCTTTTGAAACCTCAAAGCCCACCCCCAATGACACACTTCCTCTAGCAAGGCTATTCCTACTTCAAAATGGCCACACCGTCTAATCCTCTCAAGTAGCATCACTCTTATGGCTAGGCATTCAAATATAGGAGGCTATGGGGACCATTATTATTCAAACCACCACACCCCTTTTCAACAATACAAAAATAATGATAGAAATAATGTAACAGTAAGAAGCAGTTTAATACTTGTTGCATACCTTATTCTTTGGTGATTTGAGCTAATTAATGTCTTTTTAGTGCTACTGATATTTGACAAATGTGAATAGATTTTTTTGGGGGGGGAGTTTGTTATGGGGAGGGTTTCTCTTTGTAGCATTGGCCATTCTGGAACTGGTTCTCTTTAGACTATGCTGGCCTCAGCCTCGAACTCAGAGATCTGCCTGTCTCTGTCTCTCAAGTGCTAGGATTAAAGGTGCAACATTTCTTCTTCATTTAGGTCTCAGCTCAAAATCATTTCCAAAGATTACCATAGTCTCTTCTCTATATCATGAGCACAAAGTTTTCCCTATTTATCTCTTTGTCAAGACCTATATGCCACTTAATTTATGGTGCTCTCTCGGTCAATACTTACTGATTGATTCAATATTTATAATAAGCATTCTATACATGATCATGGTGACCTTTTTGTAGCACCAGTAAAAACCTGTTGTTTTATTTACTCTTTCTAGCAACCTGATAACATTGTTTATGTGATGGATGCATCTATTGGACAGGCTTGTGAGGCCCAGGCGAAAGCCTTTAAGGATAAAGTAGATGTAGCTTCAGTAATAGTGACAAAACTTGACGGTCATGCAAAAGGAGGTGGTGCACTCAGTGCGTGAGTATCAGTTGAAGTTTCATTGTTGTGACTGTTGCTAATCCCTTTACCCTGTAAGTCATTTGTTTTATGCCTTGGGATCATGTGTGTGTGTGTGTATATGTATTTTTTAAATGAGTTTCTTATTCTGTTTTTAAAAACATTATAATAATGTAACGATAGAATCCACAAAAGAGATTTAAGTGCAAAAAGAATTTTGGAGCCCATTTGGTATAGGTCTAACTAGTGACAATAAACTTTAATTTTATACATTTTGTCTATTATCTTTCTTTGTTTTCTTTTTGAGGTATTTATTTATTTATTTATTTATTTATTTTTGTAGAGTTGCTGCCACAAAAAGTCCAATTATTTTCATTGGTACAGGGGAACATATAGATGACTTTGAACCTTTCAAAACACAACCTTTCATCAGCAAACTGCTTGGTAAGTATAATATGAAACAATCTCTGAGATAGGATGGATCTTAGAGCAAATTATGGCTTTAGTCCTGTGCTTACTATCTTAAAAAGGTCATTTCCTTTTGTGACTTCTAACCTGATTTTACTTTTCTTTAAGTGCTGGGGATGAAAACCAGGGCCTTGCATGTGCTACTGAGCTGCACCCCAGCCCTCTGAACCTCTTCTTTGCTGTGGTTAGCGTGGAAGCCTGAGTCATTAGATGCAGTCTTTTAGAAGAGTTTGAGCACATGACACAGAAAATGTTGTAGTGATAGAAGTGGCATTGCTAGTCAGACCTTCCTCTTGTCTTAAAGGGGTGTAGTTAGGGAGCACGGGGTTACGAGGTTAGCTTTGGGCTGTCTTCCCTGATTTCAGTTCCTTTCACATAAAATGCAGTAGGAGTATTTAACCTTGCAAAACTATTACATGTGCCCGTGTATTTTTAATGATGTAAAGGTGAGCATATTGTTCTCTGTTCACTTTTCTCTTTGGTATCTTTCAGGAATGGGTGACATTGAAGGACTGATTGATAAAGTCAATGAGTTGAAGTTGGACGATAACGAGGCGCTTATAGAGAAGCTGAAGCACGGTATATTTGTAGCAAAAAGGCATTTGATCTCAATTTTTTTGGTTTTTTGCTTTGTTTCTTTTTTCATAGTGCTGAGAACTTTGCACATGCTAGGCAAGTGCTTTACTGCTAGTCTACCTCCCAACCCATTGGTTTCTGAGAGCATGTCTTACTATAGCGAGGCGAGCCTTACACTTGATCCTCCTGCTTCTACTTGGGTTATAGGCTGCACTATCATACTTTCCCTTGATTTCTTTTCTTTCAAAAAAAAAAAAAGTAATCCAAGCAGTGGTGGCACATACCTTTAATCCCAGCACTTGGGAGGCAGAGACAAAAGGATCTCTGTGAGTTCAAGGCCAGCCAGGTCAACAGAGTGAGTTCCAGGACCAGCCAGGGCTGTTACACAGAGAAACCCTGTGTAGCAAAGAGAACAGGACTGGGAATGGCATAGGCTTTTGAAACCTGGAAGCCCATTCCAGTGACAGTTTTCCAACAAGGCCATACCTTCTAATCATTCCTTAGCAGCCCACCAACTGGGAACCAAATATTCAGATATATGAGCCTGTGAGGACCATTAATCATTCAAACCACCTCATCCAGACTATCCTTGAGCTTGGGATCCTTTTGCCTCAGCCTCTGGACCGACATAGTTATAGGTGTGTGCCACTACTCCTGGCTGATTCCATCGATATAAAATCCTCCAGCAGCTCCCCATTGCCCTTAAAGTGCTTGTAAATGATTCCATTGTGTAGTCTAGTTCCCATCTTCTGCATAAGGTTTTGACACTGCTATATTTAGCATTTTGAGCCAGCCTGCTGAACTTTCAGTTTTTTCACATCTTGATCTCTCCTAACATGTCTTACCTGATTCCTAGAAGCCTGTGATGCATGTTCCTTTGTACACTATAATTAATTGTTGTCATTCATCACAATCATTTGATACTTACCTTCCTGCGTGAAGGTAAGATTCATCACTGTGTTCTTCATCTTTCATGATGAAACAGTACCTTGCTCGGTATCTGACACAGTGGTCCTCAGTGGATATAGATTCAGTGGCTGAATTTAATCTTCACTGCCTTCTGTCATTCTTTGTTGATTTTTCTTTTTCTTTTAAGAATAGAATCTTGGAGCTTGCTGTGTAGACTAGGCTGGGCTCATATCCCCCTGCCTCTGCCTTAGGAGTTCTGGGATTAAAGGCATGCATCATGCCAAGCCCTTCTGTCTTGAAGCAGTGGCCTACTTCTGCTTCTGTATACTGTACATAGTCTGTCTACTCTGACTTCAGACTCCTTAGCTATCTTCAGCATTTTTGTTTTTATTCCTAACATTCTGCTCATTTTGAGGTCATCAAGCTCTACTTACTTTCCAGATACAATTACTGTTCTAATGTTTTCCTGTTAACATTTGACAGTGTTGCTTGATTTTTCTACTTTTAAAGTTTTCACTTGATTCTATTGCATGGACTTTCTGTTCGATGATCACTTAGTTTGTTTTACAAAAAAAAAAAAATTTCATGTGTGTTTGCATATGAATGTGTGTATACTTACACATGTCACGTCATGCATATGTATGGAGATCAGAAGATAACTTGTAGGACTCTCTTTTCTCCTATCTTAGTAGATTCTGGGGATCAAACTCAACTCATTAGGTTTGGTGGCAAACACCTATACCACTGAGCCACTTAGCTGGTCCTACTTCTTTATGAATGGCCAGGTTGATGCTAGGATCTAAACAGTACAGTGATCCTTATGGCAGAACTGCAAGCATTTTTAACCACTGAACCATCTGTCCAATCCAGGTTTTTTTCAAAATTCTGTAGTGTGTCCATTTCCCCCCAATCAGTTTATTTCACACAGCATGATTTCTCTCTTAATATATTATTATTATTATCATTACTATGTGTGTGTGTGGTGTGTGTGAGTGAGCATGCTGTGGCAAGTATACACAGATCAAACAACAATTGAAATCAGATCTCTACTTGTACCTTTGTATGGTTTCCAGGGATTAAACTCAGGTTAACAAGTGGCATGGCAAGTACCTTTATCCACTGAGCCATCTGGCTAACCCACATAATTTGTTTTTGTTTTTGAGACAGAATCTTCCTTTCTAGCCCTTAATGGCTACAAATTTGGAATCGTCTCTTCTCTGCCCCCTGATTGTAGCAATTACAGGTGTGAGCCACTGTGCCCATCAGCATATATTATTTTTATAATCATCAATGAAGTTATATGTAACTAATTTTTTTCATATAGGGACTCTTTATATAGCCCTGGCTGTCCTGAAGCTCCCTATGTTGACCAGGTTGTCCTAAAACTCATAGAATCCAGCTGCATCTGCTGGGATTAAAGGCATGTGTCATCACTCCTGGCATTATTTGAGTACTGTTTCTCCCTCTGTCTTTCTATTTTCTGATCATGGATAGCTAAGCTATTAAGACATTGCAGATCTTATAAATCATTTTTGCCGTTTTATATTTTTGCCTGTATGCATAGGAATTTTACATGTTCTATATTCTCTTTAACTTTTGCTATGTCCAAGCCTTTTAATTGTAGCCATTTTAGTAGGTGTAGTTTGTCTGCCTTGTTTCTGAGTTTCTGTGTGTTTGTATATGTTTATCTAATGTGCTAGGGTAGTAGGCTTCTCTGTGGTACATTCTGACCATGTGCCTACTATTCTTTATAGCATTCATCCTGGCCTCCACACAGTGGCTGTGCAGTGAATGTTTGTTGATTGCATAGTATGCTTCAAGGTGAATTCATGCTTGCTACTATATCTGAATATTTTGTGTTGCATTTCAGGTCAGTTTACGTTGCGAGACATGTATGAGCAATTTCAGAATATTATGAAAATGGGCCCATTCAGTCAGATCTTGGTTAGTTACCCTTAAATGTTTCTAAAATTTCTTTATACTTTTTCGTGTTCATCTTATTTTTACAAAGAAAGCAAGTTTAATACACTGCAAAGCAGCAGGCATGGCTGTAACAGGAAAGCCACCTGCCTTATTAGCATATACCAATTTTGTAAAATAGTGGGGTTCTGTTATGACATTTTCATGAGTTTATATGATGTACTGTGTTTTATTTTTCATTGTAATATCTAAGAATGGATATACTTACATTAATCATTGGGTAAAATGGATCTTTTAAAAATTAGTTTCAAAGTTAGTATTTAAATGCTGACATTTTGAGCAATAATAAGTCATTGGTGACTATGTTTAAATCTGTTTTAGGGAATGATTCCTGGTTTTGGCACAGATTTTATGAGCAAAGGAAATGAGCAGGAGTCAATGGCAAGGCTAAAGAAACTGATGACAATAATGGATAGTATGAATGACCAAGGTAAGAAAGGGATGACTTGACCGAGGGGCAGTATTCTGAGTATCAACAAGTTCTGAATGTCATTATTTTCTTGTTGGCAAGATGGAGGAAACTTAGAGCAAAAGATTACTTTTAGATAGATATAGAACAATGTGTAAGCTCTGACTTAACGGGCTGATTCATCATTGAGAAAAATGTGAAGTATAACACTTCTTTAAATGAGTTCTGAAGAGTTGTATGTTTTCATTATGTGGATACAAATAAATGGGGAAAGTTATAGTCAATTTTGAGAGGATCCTGGGCTTAAAAGAATTAAATGTTGGCTAGGTGTGGCAGAGCACTCCTTTAATCCAGGCCTGGCTTACATAGCAAGTTCTAGACTAGTCAGAGATACATAATGAGATCCTGTCTCAAAAATAATCAGGGGCTAGTCGGATGGCTTGGCAGTTAAGAGCACTGGCTGTTCTTTCATAGATCTTATGTTCAATTCCCAGTACGTGGTGGCATACAACCATCTTTGACTGTAGTTGTCCCGTGAGATCCAATACCCACTTCTGGTATGCAAATGTACATGCAGACAAAATACCCATATACATAAATACATCTTTTTTAAAAGCCATTTATAAATAAATAAACATACCCCCAGGTCTTCTGGAAAATGAGCCAGTGCTTTTAATCACGGTACTACTCCCCCACCCTGATTTTATTATATTGAGACAGGTTTCTCTCTGTATTCCTAGCTGTCCTAGAAACTGGCTTTGTAGGCCATGCTGGCCTCGAGCTCAGGGATTTGCCTGCCTCTGCCTCCCAAGTGCTGGAATTAAAGTCATATGTATGCCCACTGCCCAGCTTCCCCACCACCACCCTGACTCCCAGTTTAAAAACTTACTTCTATCTTTATTGGCATGGAGTAGAGGGACTTGATATGCATGTGGTGAGGTCAGAAGACATCTTAAGGAAGTTGTTTCTCTCCTCCCATGTGAATTCCAGGGCTTGGCCACAAGCACCTTTATCTACTAAGCCATCTGGACTACTTATTAAGGGATGCCAGGGATGTTGTAAAGAGAATGTTGGAATGGACATATCATAATAGGCTTATAATCCTGTCACCCAAGAGGCCAACCTGAGATGTAATGAGAAAGAGATGGAGACGTATTTTCTGTTATGTCTGCATTTTGGTTTTGTTTATTTGTTTGGGTTGTTTGTTTGTTTTTGAGACAGTCACACTATAGAATTTTTCTTTTTCCCCACTCCTTTTTGTATTTTTTGAGACAAGGTTTACTGTGTGTGTAGCCCTCGCTGGCCTAGAACTTGCGATCCTTTTGCTTCAACTTCCTGAATGCGTGTGCTACCTACTGTGTATAGCTCAAAGTAGATATCTTAACTGAAGTCCACCTCATTCCTGCCATTGTATACAAGTGAGGGCAGACCTCCACCTTGTATTCCAAATGATCAGAAAGCAGAAGGGGACTCTCGAGTCTACTACAAAAGGATTAGAATATTACCAGGTGTAACTTCTCCATTACAGGGAATCCAGGAACCTCTCCGTTAATTATACACAGAGTCTGTGTCTTCTACTTGCTTATGAGGTCTCAGTGTGTGAAGTAGAGGTTAGCAGCTATTTAGGGTAGGGTGAAGGTGAGTGGTTTTGTTTTGTTTTTGAACTGTGTTCTGTTCTTATGATATGTGGAGGACATAGAAAGAATGGATGTGTAAAATAACAGGCTGACAGTTTCAGAAGTCCTCAGATGTTATTCCTTTTAAAAAAGCCAGGTCTTACTATGTAGTCCTATCTGGCCTGGAAGTTGCTATGTAGTCCAAACTGGCTTCAAACATACAGTGATCCTCCTGCCTCATGAATCCTGGGATTAAAGATATATGCCACCACACCTGTTGGTTCTCAGAATGTTCTGTTTAAATTAAAGATAAACTATACATATGTTTGCTTTGTTTATTTTATTCTAATGCTATAAATATTTTTTAAATATTTTCTACTTTAAAATTTTAAAGTAGAAGCAAACATGACAGACACTAACATTTATCAAATCTGTTGTGGTTTGACCATTTATATGGACATAGTTCTGTATACATGAGAAATGGAATTTATCTCTGTAAAATGAAACAAGCTGGGGAGATGGCTCATGGGGTGAGAATATTTGCTGTGAAGCAAGAGGACTGAATTTCAAATCTCCAGAATCCATATACAGAAACTAGGCATGGCTGTATTCCTGTAACCCTTCTGCTGAGTTATGGAGACAGGCAGATGCTAGGAGCTTGCTGGCCAGTCATCCTACCCAAACGACCAAGCTTCATGTTCACAGAGAGAGCCTGTGCCAACAGGTAAATTTGGAGGGTACACATCTGTACACACATGTATGTCTCACACACACACACACACACACACAGACACACACCCCATGTACCTATAGCTGAGAGTTGGTGATAAAGCTCTGTTGGTAGAGTGCTGGCCTAGCATACAGGAATCTCTCTGTTAGAACCCAGTAAACAGGGTCTAGGATCCCAGTCCTCAAGAAATGGAAGCAGGAAGATCAGAAGTTCAGGATAATCCTCAATTGCATAGAGATTTTGAGTCTAGCTAGGGATATATAAGACCCTGTATCTAAAACATAAAAATAAATTTAAAAGGCATCTGTAAAAGCCTCTGAAGTTTTATATTGCCCATTTGAATTTCCTTTGTGAGTCACTTCCTTGTTCAGTCCCAAATTTTGTCTCAAGTTTGGCTTTATTCTTATTTTCTAATAAATATGCTTCTATTTTTAGGACAGAGGCAGAGTGCTTGGCTACTGTGATAATGATATTTTTATGTGATGAAATTATTTGTCTTTGTCTGCAGAACTGGACAGTACAGATGGTGCCAAGGTTTTCAGTAAGCAGCCAAGCAGAATCCAGAGAGTTGCCCGGGGATCAGGTGTGTCAACAAGAGATGTTCAAGAACTTCTGACCCAGTATACCAAGTTTGCACAGATGGTCAAAAAGATGGGAGGTATCAAAGGACTTTTCAAAGGTGAGCCTGGAAACACTGTATAACCTAAAAGAACAAAGTTCAGAAACAAAATATTAAAGGCAAGTAGTCTCATACTGAAAAGTTACTGCTGAATTTCCTATTATAGGGGTTGGGGCCTGTCTGGATCCCTGGGTTCTGTCCCAGTACTAAAGAAGAAAGAAAAGATAACCTGAACTCAATGTTAAAAGTCAAGTACTACCACGATTTATCATGTGATACATGGTTTATCTCTTCAGAATCAAAATAGTAGACATTAATATTGAAAAGCTATTTTTATAAACATACATACCATAAAGTATTTAAAGAACATTAGAGTATAAAAAACCTGAACTCTTTTTCTTTTCCATAGAGAATTCCTATTGGAGACAACAGTTGCTATAACTACTGATTATTTTCCCATATTGCCAGACATTGCTCAGAATATATCGATTAACTGGGTTGGGTATCCCATATTTGTACTCGCAGACTTCTGGAGACAAGAGAAGCAGCAGGAGTGTCACCAGCCTGGTCACCTAGGGACTCCTAGTCCAGCCAGGGCTACGCACCTAGAGCCAGTGTCAAAACACCACCAGGAAAATAAGAACTATGGATTTTACACATATGCGCTCTGTCTAACCACTAACTCCTACTCTTTCAGTTTGTATCTTCGTGCCTCTTGTTAGATTCTTAAGCTGGTTTGTCTGCTTTTATGTCAGGGTCAGTTTCTAGGCAATTCCATGGAATCAGTTTTGTCCTCTTTGGTGGAAGAATAGAGGTCATTACATATATTTTTTTTGTTTTTCGAGACAGGGTTTCTCTGTTTTGTGTAGCCCTGGCTGTCTTGAAACTCACAGAGCTCTGCCTGCCTCTGCCTCCCCAGTGCTGGGATTAGAAGTGTATGCCACCAAAGTATTTTCTAATGTCGTTTCTAGTTTAATGGTCACATTTTTTCTTTTTAAGCATGTCTCCAGTTCTAAAGGTTTTTTTTTCCTTTGTACATCTACCAAGTTGAGTTTCCTTTGCGAGTCACTTCTTCTCTGTTCAGTCACTCAGGTCTTTCTCCTTGTTGTTGTGTAATAACATCTTAACAGACTCGCTTTTCATCTCTAAATATCGTCCCAAGTTTTTCATTTAACTTTATTTCTATTTTCTAATAAGTTTCTATTTTTAGGGCTGGAGGTATAACTGAAAGGTAGCGTGCTCATCGAGGCTCTGAGATGCTTTGATCTCTAGTCCTCTACTTCCCCTACAAAGTCACCATTTTCAAGTGGGCACAGTGCCTATAATCCCAGCATTCAGGAGGCAGGAGGATATTTTCAAGTTCAAAATCAGTTAGGGCTACAAAGTAATATTTGGCTACAAGGCTCTGCATCAGCTCTCATTAGTTGCTGAATAAAGTCTTTCTGATAACAATTATGCATTTAACTATTATTTTTTAATGAAGTAACTTTTGGCAAACGGACATTACGTAGATAACCATTTCAAGTACCATTTGATTATTGAAGGTCTTTTAGTGTATCATTTGAGGTAATTGATATTTCTTTCCTGAATGGTCAGGGATACACCCAGGGCAACCCAGGCACTGCATGCCCATGTGGTCCCATTTGTTTTTTTGGAGTTTTCTGAGCACACACATGCAGACACCAAGCTGTTTTACTGTATCATTTGGTACTTTCCATGTGGTGTCCTCCAAGTTTTCCTACCTTGCCATGGGCCCTAGCAGGGCCTGCCTAGTTTTGCTGTTTGTTGTACTATAGTGTACCACTTGGGTTCTCAAGGCTAAGAAAGAAAAGGAAGGTCTCTCTCTCTCTCTCTACCTCAGATTTCTGTTAAGCAGTTGCTGTTGCAGTAACCATAATCACTCTGTTCAGTTTTGCTTATAGTGGTTTATCACATTTATAACTAAAAATGTGAGGGTAAAAATCACAGCTATAAGAAAATACTTCTAGCCAAGTGTGGTGGCTCACACCTTTGATCCCATTACTCAGGAAGCAGAGGCAGGGGGAATTTCTGTCCAGTCTGACTTCTATAATAAATTCCAGGCCAGCCAGGGCTAATACAGTAACAACGAAAAGCCCTTCAAATGATCCTTTATAGAGAGTTTCTTGTGGTTTTCCTCAAAAAAATGTAATTGAGAAAAAGATTAGTAAACTGTGTATGATATTCTATACCATATCATATGCTAATTAAATACTTTGTTTTATCAGGTGGTGATATGTCTAAGAATGTGAGTCAGTCACAGATGGCAAAATTAAATCAACAAATGGCCAAAATGATGGACCCACGAGTTCTTCATCACATGGGTAAATACAAAATTCTTGAGTTGTAATATACACAACCCTTGTTAAATATACAAGGGTTGTAGTTTAGTAGTAAGCCTTCTGTAGTGATGTATAAAAACCTGATTAAAGACAAATGGCTGAAGGGAGATAACCAGCTGATTATTTAATCATTCTAGATAAGGAGAAGGTTTTTGAGCAGTATGAAAAACCTTTGAGTAAGAGAGAGTGTGTGTGTGTGTGTGTCCGTGTGTCCATCTGTCCGTCCGTCTGGTGTATATGGTGTGAGTGTGTGTGCTCATGCCACATTGCTCTTATGGAGATCAAAGAACAAACTCCAGAGTCTTCTACCTTGCAGAAACAGTGTCTCTCGTTTTTTCTGCTGCACTGTGTAGTTCAGGCTAGCTGGCCCACAATCCCTTATCTTGCTGAGTGTTGAGATTATAGATGCATACTGCTACATATAGCTCTCTACATGGGTTCTGGGAGTTAAATGTGGGTCGTTAGGCTTGAGTCACTTGTACTCACTCTACTGTAACACTTGGACTCACTGAGTCACCTCTGTAGTTTATAAATAAGCTGAGGTTTTATTTTGTCCTCTGCTGCCACTTGTATGGTGTGTCTGTGTGTATGTGTGGTATATGCATGTGTATAAGTACATGTGGAGACCTGACATTGGCATCAAGTGGCTTTATTGCCCTCCACGTTTTTAAAGATAGTGTCTCTGACTGAACTGACTTGGTGCTTGCTGTCTCCGCTAGGCTCCTGGCTGGCCACTGAGCTCCAAGGATCCACATGTCTCTTTGTTCTCCTCTTCACCTCCCAGGGTTGGGGTTATAGAAGCCCTGGCCACCATTTCCAGCTTTTGTGCAGGTGCTGGATGTCCAGATGCAGGTCCTCATGTTTGTGCACCAGTCAAGCACTCTCCCTAAGGAGCCATCTACCAAGCCCAATTTTTTTTCTAGTTTTTAAAACTTATTTAATTACCTGGGGATTTAAGGCAGGGTCTCGCTATGTAGCCCTGAGTGCCCGCCCTGGAAGTTGGTGTGAAGGCCAACTTGATCCTCTTGTCTTTACCTCCCAAGTGCTGGATTAAAGATCTGCCACTGTGTCCAGGGGCAAGCTGTCTCATCATCTTCGCATTGAGATGGGGTGTCAGATAGTCCAGGCTAGCTGGACACTATTATGTATCTGAGTTTGGTCTGGAATTTCTGACTTCCCACCTCCATCTCCCAAGCTCTGGGATCATGGGTCTTGAGTGCTAGAGACTGAGCCCAGAGCCTTGTGCATCTAGGACATGCATACCAGGCAGACGCTGTACCAACTGAGCTCCATCCCAGTACTCACCATCTTTCCTTAATACTTCCTCCACCGACCATTCCCCATTTTACATTTGGGTGTCTTTATTTATAGGATTTTTGAAATCACACAAAATTCTGAATTCTAATTCCATTTTTACTGTGTAATCTTTGAAAAGTCCTTAAAACTTTCTAAACTGCCCTTTTGGAAAGTTTGTAGGTAATATTCATCAGGAGATTGTGACAAGTGAATGAGCTAATTACTATATGTGAAACATTTCACATAATAAGTACTTAGCAAATGGTCAATTCTTTTTGAAACGTATCCCCTACCCTGCACTGATCAGTTTTTATAAAACTAATTCTAGTTATAAGAAGACTTGGTCTTGACAGAAAAAATATTCTGTTTGGACTTGTTGATTGTAGACAGGAACTATTCCAAGATCTTTTTGTGTTTTCCTTTATTCCTCATGGTAACTTCATGAAGCACATTTTTCATCTTCTTAGATAAAAATAAAGCAAATAGTACACATTTTAATTTTGTATATTCTTAAAAGCTACTGACTTAATTGCTAAGTACTTTAGAAGTTAAAGTACTTAGGTGAAAGTTGTAACCAGTTCAGAGTCTGCTGGGTCATGACCTGTTTTCTTCCCATCTCCTCCTAGGTGGCATGGCCGGCCTTCAGTCAATGATGCGGCAGTTTCAGCAGGGTGCTGCTGGCAATATGAAAGGCATGATGGGATTCAATAACATGTAAAGAAGCTGCCTTTACTAGAAACGGACGTGGTTGATTATGTTGTCTGCTGAGACCTCACAGTCTCTCTCCCTCTTGCAAACGGGGAAGAAGAATTTTCTTGCCTGTCTTGCCTTCATTTTTTTGTCTCACCTTTTTCCTTGTCTTACTTCCCTTCTGACGTTCGTGAGGAGTACCTGGTTTTTGTGGAAGTCATCATTTCTGCTTTAAATCTATTAGTTTTCAACGTCATAACACTTCTTAAGTTAAACAAATCATGATGTAAAATTTTAGTACTTAAAGGTTTTTAATTGTCTCAAAGGCCAAGCATTGCATTTATAAACAGTTGCGATCAGTAAATTACATGATATTGAAGAAAAGTGCTACAAAATAAACTTCAAGTGATAAGTTAAAGGGTTCGTTAGCTTCTTTATGGTTTGATGTGGTCAGCGTACCACCCAGAAAATAGACAAAAGCCAGCAGGTACATTTAAAGGGAGAAATGGTAGAATAATTTAATCGTGAGTATTAGAAAATGTTATTTATTTTAGAATAAAATAACTTTATTACAAGAAACTTTAGCTTTGCCATTTAAAATTGAAATCAACAATGTGATTACAGTTCATAATGTATGATGTTTTGTATCAAACTTAACTTTTTTACATGTTTTGGAGTCTCATGGTCCTTGATTGTTTTTAGAGACATTCAATTTCTTACATACAATTGAAAAATGATATGTTTTGATAATAGATAATACATAAATTTGCTAATGGAAAGTAATATTAAATCATTAGGCTACATTAGTACATATTAAAAATAATAAGGCCATGGCAGCGTTGGTTGGGTTATTGATAACTGTTGCTGCGTATGTCTGTCCTGGGATCTCAGGTAAGTAAGCTTCAGTTCCAGTGAAGAAATGGATGCATTAGCACTTATGCCATAGCGCACATGTTCTTTCTTTTTCTTTTCTTTCTTTCTTTCTTTTTTTTTTTTTTTTGTTTTTTTTTTTTTGTTTTGTTTTGTTTCTTTGAGACGTGGTCTCACTATAGCTCTGGTTATCCTTGGAACTCACTATGTAGACCAGGCTGGCCTCAAACTCATAAAGCTCTGCCTTCCTCTGCCTCCTGAGTGCTGAGATTAAAAGCACAGGTGACCATGTTGGGTTTCAGAGGACTACTTGCAGAAGTCAGTTCTCTTTTCACCCTGTGGGTCCAGGGATTAAACTCAGTTCAGTCACACTTGGCACTAAGTGCCTTTACCCATAGAGTCATGTCACAGTTCAAAGGGGGGTGGGGGTGGGGAGAGGATGAAAAGAAGGAAAAAGAGAGAGAGAAATCTGCGCGCATGCGTGTGTGTGTGTGTGTGTGTGTGTGTGTGTGTGGTTTTGAGTGCATTCCTCTACATGCTAGGGTACACATTGTTGGAAGTCAAGACAACCTCAGGTGCTAGTCCTTGCCTTCTACATTGTTTTAACAGGGTCTTTCCATGTAGCCAGGCTAGCTGGCCTTCAAGCTCTTGGGATCCTCTTGTTTTTGCCTCCCATCTTGCTGTAGAAGTCCTGGGACTACATTGCTACCAGGTCTACCTTTTGTTGGTTTTGGAAGAAAGGCTCAGGCTGGTCTGGAACTCATGACAAATCTCCTGCGTCAGCCTCCTAAATGCAGGAATTATAGTAAATTTACCATTCTTAGAAAAGTATTCTCATAAAGAATGCAGTTCAGCTGGGCATGGTAGCACTTAGCAAATTCCACTATTTAAATAGAGGCTGAGGTAGGAAGATCATGAGTTGGAGGCCAGCCTATGTTATGTAGACCCTGTCTCAAAAAACAAAAAATGTAACAAAAATGCATCTGATTTTGTGGTTTGCTAAGGGATGGATGTTTTAGCTAAGAATTGTTATTTAGTATAGGTCTAGGATTTCCCTAGTGGGCATTGTACATATCCATGGAAAAATCACATATTTTGTGTTTGCAAAAGTGGCATAGCAAGGTATAGCTATAGAAATCTGAAACTAGAGGAAATGCTAATTAAACTGTGCACACTACCTTTTCTGGTATGTGTGTTAGTGATTTCTGTTTTCTGGATATTTTGTTCTGACTAAATAAATGAAATGAACCTTTGGATATAGCATCCTGAATGCCTTCTGCAGGGTTTTGATATTTTTATGTCTGATTTGAACTTTATTTTTCAGAAACTAAACAGTGACAAAAGGGCAGTTAAAGATCATGATGCCCTTGTTCAGTGTTTTACTAGGGATTCTCTAGAGTCACAAAACTATGGAATGAATCAGTAGTTGATCAGTCCCGCAAGGCTGGATGGCTCAGCTTCTCTTCTATATATGCTGGAATCCCAAATAAGTAGGCTCTGATGCCAGTGAGAGTGGATGTGTTAGCAAGGCGAAGGACAAGCTATGTTCTTATCTAGACTTCTAGCAGAAGGTATGGTCCACTTTTAAAGTATGTCTTTCTGCCTTAAAGTTTGGAATAAAGATGTGTGTCTTCACCTCAAGATCTGGATCAAAGTCATGTGTCTTTCTATATCAAAGGTCTGCACTAGCAGTGGATTCACCCACTTCAAACCTGTCAGAAAATCTCTCACAGGTGTGCCCTCTTTCTGGATTGTAGTTCATTCCAGATATGGTCAGGTTGACAACCAGGAATAGCAATCACTGTCAGCTGCCAATTTTCACCCTGTTCTGTGAACTTGAACTGATTGCCCTTTATTTCTTACTACCGCATACTTACTTCTTAGCTTTTAAGAATCTAACAACTTTCCCCACTTGAGATATTAGATACAGCAAATATCGTATAGCATTGAATTGTTAAATTGTATTACAAAGTTGCTTAAACGTATGTAAGCACAAAACATCCTAGCTGCCTTAAACAAGGTACTTACATAGTTTTAAAACAAAAACAAAATTAGGAATTAAATAGAAATAAACCCCAAAGCTAAAAAAGGTGGATAACCATTTATTTAATTTTTAAACATTTTTTAGATTATAACATTTCCTCTCTTTCCTTTCTTCAGATCCCTCCTCCCGTATACTCTCCCCTTATGGACTCTTTAATTGTGTGTGTGGAGGTGGGTGGAGGTGTATGGTAAATACATAAATATAATCTGCTCAGTCTGTATAATGTTACTTGCATGTGTTTTCAGGGCTGACTGTATGCTATTGATAAGCAGTTGATTTGCTTTCTTCTGGTGAAGACTATCTCTCACTCAGCATTCCTTTGTTGCCTGTTGTGTTTTTGTGTAAGGTTGAGGCCTCAAGGACTTAACTTTGCCCATGTTGGTGTGTCTGTTGGTGGTGTCCTTGCTCGGGTCATTTTTAGGCAGCCATGTTGGTGAGATTTTATGTGTATAGCTTCTGACATTTCTAGGAGACACAACTCGTATAACCCCTGAGCCTCTGGTTCTTAGAGCCTTCCCACCCACTCTTAAAATGCTCACTGAGCCTTAGGTAGTGGGATGTTTTGTAGAAATGTCCATCAGGACTGGATGCCTCAACTCTTCATTTTAACTGATTGTTGTTTCTGTAATGGTCTCTATCTGTTGCAAGAAGTTTCTTTGATGAGGGGTGAGGAATCTATCTGTAGGTACAAGGCTAAGTATTTAGAATTTGGTTAGTTATGCAGGTTTAGTAAAATGGCAGTTGTAGATTTTCCTCCAAGATCTGACTTCACTAACCCCTGGATATGTTAGCTAGGGTTCTAGTATTAAGCATAATTTCCAGCCCAATTAGAGAACTGTTGGCTAGCCCCAAGGTGTGTGTGCCACATACATATTCCATGTATGGTGGAGCAAAGGCAGGAACAGCTGAGAGTTCACATCTTGATCTGCAAGGAGGAGACACATTGGAGAAGGGAAGAGGCTTTTGAAACCTCTCAAAGCCTGCTCCTAGAATCATCTCAAAGAAGACCACACCTCCTCTTCTTTCCCGAACAGTCCCACCAACTGGGACCACGTGTTCAAGAACGTGAGCCTGTGGGCCATTGTCATTCAAGCCACCATTGAACCAAATGCAGGTAGGTCTTCTGGAAAAGCAGCAAGTGTCTTTAAACAACACAATTTTCAGTCCCCAAATTAATTTTCTTTAACTTTTGCTTTGAGTTTCAATTACAGTGTTTTGAACATAATAGTATTTAATCAGATGTCATCTTCATATCCTCTGCTTTTGGACTGAAAGTTACTGGTATGATTAATTGGCATCTCAGTTGCTAGGAGATTAACTTAAAATTTAGTTCTAGATGAGTTGTCTAGCTTGTGGCATATTATTGTAGCAGTTAGGTTGTGTCTTAGGGTTTTACTGCTGTGAGCAGACACCATGACCAAGGCAAATCTTATAAAGACAACATTTAATTGAGGTTGGCTTACAGGTTCAGAGTGTCAGTCCATTATCATCAAGGTGAGAGAGCATGGCAGCATCCATGCAGGCATGATACAGGAGGAGCTTAGAGTTCTACATCTACATCTTCATTTGCTAGCTTCATCTGAAGCTAACGGAGTACTGGCTTCCAGGCAGCTAGGATAAGGGTCTTAAAAGCCCACGCCCCCAGTGATACACCTGCTCCAACAAGGCCACACCTACTCCAACAGGGCCACACCTAAAAGTGCCACTCCCTGGGCCGAGAATATACAAACCATTACAGGTGATGAATGCTAAGTATTCTGTGCTAGTTTTCTCCTAATTTTTTGCAAGGAAGAAAGACATTTATCTGTGCTTACTGTTGAGTACTTTGCACATCTATGGTCTTAGGCTAGCTGCCTGCACTGACTTACAGTCTGCTGGAGGATTTTGATTCCCCAGGTAATCTGATGCTTTTAAAACGAAACTGTAACTTTTGTAAGTTAGTGTAATTATTAATACTTTATTAATGTGAGCCTATCATGTAAGTTATTTTTTTGTTTTCTTTTAGGGTTTTTGGTTGGTTGGTTTTGGAGGTTTCTCTGAGTAACAGCCCAGCTGTTCTGGAACTCGTTTTGTAGACCAGGCTAGGCTGGCCTGGAACTCAGCAGAGATCTGCCTGCTTCTGCCTCCTGAGTGCTGGAATTAAAGGCATGCAGCACTGTGTCTGGCTGGCATGTATTTCTTATATTTTACAACTCTTTTTTTTTTTTTTTCTCCAATTGAACATATGTATCTTTTAGCTTCACTTTGCTTACAGGATTTTTATTAACCTAAAACAACGCATTTATTAATACTGGTTGGATCATAAATGTTAAAACCAAAACAGGTAAGAAATTGCACATAGTACCTTCTGCTTTCAGGGTAGTTGAGATGTGCCTGGCATTAAGAAGTACCCAAAGCACCCAAGGTGCAGCATCTCGTTACCCTACCTGTCCTAAAACAGACACCAGTGTAAGGCTCTGAAGAAACAAAGCACTAAGAAAACAAGCTACAGACTATGCTAAATTCACAGCCAAGAGAATGAAGGAATAAAAACTCCAGAAGAGATTGCCAAGAGATGTAAGCTGTCCTCCATGAGATCTTGTGTCTGATCCAGTCAAATAAAAGAATTACAAAGTTACCAGACCTGGGGGCGGGATGCCCAACCAGGACTGAAGAGATGGCTCAGCAGTTCACATAAGGAGTGCTTTTCAGAGGCCTGAGTTCAATTTCAACACCCACATAACACCTGTACACCATCCGTAATTTTTAGTTTTAGGGGACCCAACACCTTCTGCCCACTACAGGCACTGCATACATACAGGTACACAAAAGTCCATGCAGGCAAGACACCCATACATATTAAAATACTGAAAAGAATTGACTTTTCTGACACTTTCGGGTTTTGGGTTTTTGAAACAGGGTTTCTCTGTGTAGCTCTAGTTGACCTCTGTAGACCAGGCTAACCTTGAACTCAGAGATCTGTCTGCCCCTGCATGAGCCACCACCGCACAACTGACATTTCGAACACTTTTTCCCACCCTAGAGAAAACAAGGTTGAATAACCTGCTGTATTTTTTTCTTCCTTTGTGTGTGTGTGTGTGTGTGTTTTAAGTGCATTGATGTTTTGCCTGCCTGCACGTGTGTCTGTGTCAGTGTGCCTCCTGTGGAACTGTGACCAGCCATGTGGGTGCTGGAATTTGAACCTGGGTCTTCTGGAAGAGTAGCCAGTGCTCTTAACTGCTGAACTATTTATTCAGGTCTGTGTATTTTTATTAAGCCAGATAATTCTTTGTTCTTAAGTCATACATTTGTGTATATGAGTTGCAGGTGCCTGACAAGGCAGGGGACATTGCATCCCCTGGAGCTAGAGTTACATGCAGTTGTAAACCCTTGTGCACGGATGCTGGGGACAGGTTCTCTGGGAGAGCAATTTGTGCTCTTAACTGTTGGGCCATCTCTTGTGCCTCAGATGGCATTTTTTCCAGAGATAAACTAATATCTGCATTAAGTGAAAAAAAAAAAGACTAATTTTCATGTTTTAAGAGTTAATGCTTGCTTGTGTTTTATGCTCTTAGAGGTATTGAGTGCTGGGTGAAAGGGTGCATGACTTTAATGCAGTGGTCAGGAAGCAGAGACAAGTGAATCTGAACCAGGACAGCCAAAGCAATTGAGTGATATCGTGTCTCAAAAAGTAGAAAGGGAGGCTTGTTCCTTTATTGTTAGATAGGATTTCAACCTTTACTGTGTTCTTAGCTAGTTAAGGCATAGTAATCTTGGTTGTTGCCAAAATGGCCCAAGAAATAGTTGCACATTTTCGATACTTCATTTGATAGGAAATTGGAGAATGAGTCCCATTAGTTGATATGTGTGCCTTGATTTTATAGAATTTGTAGTTATTGTGTTAGCAAATACTGTATCAGCTTACCCTGAGGCAAGAAGACATTTATGATTATGATTTTTAAAGATCAATAATAGAATCCTGGAAAAAATATATAATTTTTATGTATATTATAATTATATTCACATATAATATGTATATGTTTGAGATAGAAGGGTTTGCTATATTGTCATTCTGGTCTTGAATTCCTGGGCTCAAAAGACCCTGCCTCATCCTTCTATGTAGCTGGCACTCCAGATAGGTGCCATTGTGCCTGGCACTCCTGAGGTTTGAATCCTGGCTCTACTTATCACTAGTGCCGGTGAGCAATTAACCTGTGTCCTGTGTTCTTATCTGTAAAAGGTGATAATTATAGTGTTACTTCAGAGTAATTCTAAGAAAGAAACATTGATAGACCTTAGTACAGTTCCTTGTAAAGGCCTCCATAAATGAAACCAGCTCTTTTACTTGAAAATTTTCTTTATGCCTGAAAATCAGGGAAAAAAATGTGTTGTCATGTTTATCTTGGGCTTCACCATCCCCATTATCAATTGCAGGGCTGGGAATCAAACTCCGACATATGCTAGGCAAGTGTTCTACCACTGAGCTTACCTGCCCTTCAACCTTGTGTGTGAATCATGTTTGATTAAAAGATCCACCTTCAGAAAAAATTCTACATAAGGGGTAAAATAACCTGAAAGGTAGCTCCAAATGTGTGTGTGTGTGTGTGTGTGTGTGTGTGTGTGTGTGTGTGTAAAAACCATCAGAAGATCATTTTCAGTAAATATTCCTGATTTCCAGTTTTTATTCAGCTTTATTTTCTTAGTTTTACACAGTGTAGATCCAAATTTCCCTTTATAGCTCTGGGTGCACCATTTAAATCTCAAGAACAAGTATGTAGGAGGACATGTGTAGCCCTCCATGTTACAGCTTCTTTAACCAACAGTGTGAGAGGACATGTGTTTTGGCCTGTGGCTTTGTTGCCTGCTTTCATTTAGTTGTGCTACAACAGTTTGGAAATGGCTATAAATGCACAACTGGAATTTCTTTGATATTTTGCTTTGTATGGTGGATTTATAATGAATAAACTCCCCTGTTAAACTTCCAACTTCCCCTGTTAAAAATCTGCTGTTTTGGAACTGGAGAGATGGCTCAGTGGTTAAGAGCACTGGCTGTTGTTCTAGGGGACTGGATCCAATTCCCAGTACCACATGGCTGCTCATGACTGTCTGTAGCTCTAATTCCAGGGGATCTGACACCTTCACAGATATACATACATATATTCAAAACACCAACGCACATAAAAGTTTTTTAAAATTGCTGTTTCTAGAAAATATTTACTGTTTATCGAAATATAGCTTACATTTTGAATTTTCAGTAAATATGGTACTTGTAAACCATGAAAATTATTCTGATATAGCAGTGGAAATTATAACAATGTTTCTTGCCAGTTTGCCAAGTAGCATGCATTTATAGATACCTACATTTTAATAATCGTCGATTGCACCTTGTGCAAGTAAGAGGGAAGAGATATTTGAATACATACAGTACAGAAAGAACTGTGTTGTTTGTAAGACCAATTTGCAAAACTTAACAATTGTCTATTTTCAGTTGATCACCATTTGTTTTTGATGTTTTGGACTGTTTCATTGTTTTGTTTATGCCACTATATCAAATTAGATCATGTCACAACTTGTTTACTTCAAACAAATCAATTTGGTTGTATTTATAACCAGTTTTTCAGTGAAGATGGATTTTAAGGAATTGTTCTTTAAGGTTTGGGGCATTGTTTTTATTTTGCCATAAGGAAGCCTATTAGGCCCAGAGTAAGGAAAAGAACAAGTGCCCTGTGGAGAACAGTCACGTAAGGCCTGGGCCTGCTGCCGCCTTCTGAACAACACCTGTCATAACGTTGGGGGATATTTCTGAATTGTGACTGGCATGGAAATACAGTTTAAATCTATTAAATGAGCCATGCTTGTAATCCCAAGGGGGAGAGGCAGGTTTGAAGCCAGCCTACTTTTTACATTTGAAAAATGCATGTGGAGATCTGAGAAGGAGGTGTGGTCTCTGAAAGCACCACTCCCGCTGTGTGACCCATTCCTCACAAAATGGCGTGTGAATTAAAAGCCTTACAGGTGAATATTGCTTAGTATGTTGGAAAATAGGAACATTTTATTTATTTTAGGGCTGTGTGTGAGAAAACGTTTTTAAAGAGGGACGAGGTGTAGTTCCTAAGTACAGCACCACAAAATCCGTCAAAGCAGTAGCCAACCTCTTCTTCCCTCTCCTGCCTATGGCAGCGGTGAGGTGACCCAGCTGGAACTATCAAAAATGGCTGCTCCTGACAAAATGGAGGCATGGAGACACCTCAGCCTTATGCCTTCACCGGAGCTGTCCAAGACAGTTTTCCTGCCTCAGCCTACTGCTGTCGTGAGGAGCTGTCCACCGTGGAGACACCTTTCCTGCTTCAGCCTACAGTCTTGGTGAAACACCTCTGCAGGAGCTGTCTGCCCCACAAGAGCTCTCCACAGTGGCAGCACCTCCTCTCCAGCGGTCCCCAGCAGCCGCACGAAGATGGCATCTCAGCAAAAGTCGGCTGCAGCCAGGAAGGACTACTCACCCTAACTCGTGGGCCCGATGCAGGGAAAAGGGGGGGGGGGGTTTGAGGGTGGGTGAAAAAAGCCGCCAATCCCTGAGCTCCCCAAACTCAGGACTTGAAATCCCATCAATCCTCAATCTGGAAATCTCTACCTTGTAAAGTTCTGCCCCCTAAGAAATCCTGTATAAGCTCTGCCCTTTGTCCAGTTCCCTGCTGTCCACTCCTGGGAGCAGAGGGCAGCCATCCCTGGATTTGTCCTTCCAAACCCTGAACCCCCACCCACCCACCCCCAGTCCTCTTTCATGAGATTTCCTGCTCTGTGTAACTCTGGTCGGAAGAAGCCAAGTAGAAAGTCAAGAGAAGAGGCAAAGAGGGAGCAGGGCTGAGTCTCCTGAGCTGCTCAGCTCCCCTGGGGATACTCTCCCCTGGGAGGCTGCAATGCCTCTGCTGAGGAGGCTTCCTCCCAGAGCTGTGTGATTCCTGAGTTCCCATGTCTCAGAATGCCCTTCCCTTGGGACACTGTCGCCCCTCAGAGATATATGGTTCCTGAGCTCTTGTGTCTCAGGATATCCTTCCACTGAGATACCTCCGCACTATGTGGTTCCTGGGCTTCTACATCCCAGGATACCCTTCCATCTACATAGAAACACTTATACAGGGGACTTTTGAATCATCACACTTCTTTGACCAAAAATAATGTGTATTATTTTTACAAATATTATTTGAGACAGTCTCATGTAGCCCAAGATGGCCTCAGGCTCGGCTTACTGCGTATGGAGGTGTCCTCTTAACACCCCGCTCTTCCCCGCTATGGAACACTAGGCTGGCCTGTATTTTTCTATTTTGTCGTTGTATGTATTAATGGAGATAGTGTTAATAAAAAGCTATATACTTGGAAGTGCTCCAACTAGCATAATGTCGAAGTCATGTAATAAGTTAATACCCCAGTGCCATTGTGGCACGTGCCTCAAATCCCAGCACACATCCTCTACTTAGGGAGTTTTTGATGCCAGCCTGGGCTACATGAGACCTTGTCTCAAAAAGAAAACCAAGAATTCTTGTATTAAATATTGCGGCTATGATTTCTTTAATTTGGTTGAACACTAGGAAAAATAAAGTCTGGGGGTCCCCCTACACACAGTCCTATAATAAATAAAATCCCCATTCCCCAGCATACTGTAAGCAAAGTTCACCTTTGGGTCTTTATTTCAAGGGCATTTCGTGAGAAATGGAACACGTAACATGAGCGGTGCGTTTTATAGCTTTAGAGCCCGCGCCTCCATCTCAGCTTTCGACAAGAACGCAGTTCTGGTTTTACCAGCTGGGAACCGGTGTGGTGGGTCTCAGTGGCAGACTGGGCCCGGAGCAGCCTGCTTGATTATCCGGCGCAGGTAGGGCGGTACCTGCAAAGGCCACGCCCCCGGACCCCGCGGAAGCGGCGAAGGCCCCGCCCCGCCCCGCTCTGCCCCGCCCTGCCCAGCGCCCGCGAGCCAGGCGCGCCTTCGCGGGGAGGTTGGACTGGGTGCTGCACCCCCGGCGGCCTGGGTGATCCGGTAGGCTCCTTCGTGCGGGCGGTGGGGAGCGTTCCCCAGACTAGTCTCCGTGTTGCCGCTGCCCGGACCGGCGCTGACGATGGACCATGAGTCGGGATGCACGGCGGCGGGAGAAACCGAGGCAGCGGCCGCCGCGGCGTTCGGAGACACAACACGGCAGGTAGGTTGGCGGAGAGGGGCAGCCGCTGGACATTTCGGGGTTACTTTTGGTGTCCTCATTTTGCTCCGGCAAGGAGCGGCTTCCGAGGCAAGGCGCCGCGGCCTCCCTGCCCGGGCTTTCCGGGAAGACACTCCAGCCACCGGTTGCCAGAGAGAGAAAACAGGCGTGTCCCGGAAAGGCTGTCTATCCTTAAAGTAGCCGAAAGCCAGGGGAGACAACCCAGGGCTGTTAGGTCGGGGTCCGCCTTGCGGCGACGAGGAACCAGGGATGATTAGTGAATAGCATATGCACTATAAGTAAGCTAGCTCAGTCTACTACTACTACTCAGCCCAGGGCCCAGACTCAGGGAACTCTGCGGGCTGCCCACTCTCAGGCTGAGTCTTCCCACATCAGTTATGGTAGTCCGATCTGGACAACACCTCGCTGAGACTTTTAGTCTTCAGTTCATCTAATCCTTCTATATCAACGTCTGGAGATGGGTTTACGGATGAAGTGACCTGCACAACCCAACACAGACATGTGCTAACGGCAATTGTGAATCACAAGGAAAGGACGATACCTTAAGACAGTAAAATAATCCTGTGATACTAACTTTAATATATTTAATTCTTTGTAAAAGAAAACAAACAGTTCAATATATAAGTAATAAAAAATTACGAATGAAGTGTTTTACATTCTCTTTAATTTATAATTGGGTGTGTGGTGTGTTAGAGAGAGGGGCGGGGAGAAAGAGAAGAAAAGAGATCACAGGACAACTCAGGTGTCCAGCCTTCTGGACCTTAAGCCATCATACCCTTCATACTGTCCCAAACCCAGAATACAGTTGTGACTGGCCACATTGTAAAGCTAAATAAGCCACTAGTGGCTGCTGGGGATTGTCTCAGTCATCACTAGTTTAGGAAAAAAAAAATCACTTTAAAACTTACTTCAGGAGTATATATAATTTTGGCTATTAAAAACTCTTGAATTCTACCTCTTGTAAGAAAGGTGCTTTTTCAGTAGCTTCATATTTTACAATAAATAGTTTGTTGGTTTGGCACGTCTCCAAAACTCCAGGTTCCTGAATTATGATCTGACTGTGAGTCTAAGTTGTAATGGGCTAACAAAATCTGCTCTACATATAAGTCTCTATGGAATCATATCCCTACCCTTTCTATCTACGTAGAAGGAGTAAGGTGTCAAGAGTTCAGGCACTTTGGAGGCTTGAGGGGGTTGCCAGCAGTGTGAGGCCCACCTGGGTGGGCTACAGTGTTGGAAATGAGGTGGTTGAGGAGAGGCTTTCCGTGTTGCCCGGTGGGCTTGGCCTGACCCATCAGGAGTGCAGTCAATGATGTGCTTCACTTCTCTCCTGATTTTGCAGCTGTAATCACACTACTTCAGCCTGAACTGATTGCAGAGGAAGCATGTCAGTACTCAGACCAGTTGCCTCTTATTTCAAGCGTGGCTCCTTGCTTTGATTTAATATTTAGTTGTTATGTTAACTTTTCATGGGGAGGCACAAGCAAACCTCCAACTACCCCAGATGGGTACCACAGATACACCAAAATGCAAGTTTGCCGTGTCCATCCTGGTAAGGCTATCAGTTTACTGGGCCTTCTTACAGAATATGGATAAATTCCTAGGAGACCAACAGTTGTATCACTATCTTGTCCCATCCTGTCATGGATGCTGAGGTCATGGAGGCTCTCATTTACAACCTTTTGCTTCTATATAATCTCCTAAGATCATTTGCAGTTAGGGGAAAGGAACGCTGGCTGAAATTCGGAAGAAGCGTCTCCCAGCCCTCCCTCCAGGAGTGCTAACAGGTCCAGCACTGTTACCATAGACCTGGCCACCCATTATTATGCTCTAGCTTCCAGGGCTAAGGCTCATTCCAAGATGGCATCTTGTTACCATAAGAGAAAAAAAAAAAAAGTGCTAGACCACAGTGTTTTCATAGTCTTTCAAAAACCTGTCTTACTTACGTGTGTGTGTCCATGTGTGTTTGATCCCTAAGGCAGGAAGAGGTGAATGATTGGTGCTGGAGTTTCAGCAGTGGTGAGCCATCTGACATGGGTGGTGGGAACTGAACTCAGGTCCTTGGAAGAAGAACAAGTACTCTTTGGGGGGGGGCGGGAGGGGGTTCAAGACAGGGTTTCTCTGTATAGCCCTGGCTGTCCTGGAACTCACTCTGTGGACCAGGCTGGCCTTGAACTCAGAAATCCACCTGCCTCTGCCTCTAGAGTGCTAGGAACAAGTACTCTTAACTGCTGAGTCTTCGCTCCAGCCCCAGTTTACACAGTCTTGATTAAAAATAAATAAATATTTAAACAGTGAGGCAGTAGAGAAAAAGGTAAACCTCCCAGGAATACCCCATGGCCTCTTCTCCTGAGTTCCCATTACACAAATGACAAAGGAATTCTGTGTACACACTGCATCCTTGTTAATACAAACTCACACCATAGATATAGACTCTTGGAATTTACCAGTTTTTTTATCTTACTCATATTCCTGAAGTAAAAACACTTCTGAGAACCTAAGGGGTTTGCTCAGTTTGAGGAAGAGGTCTTTGGACATCTGGGAGGAGGAAGAGGCTACTGACAACTTATATTCCTTCTCGCACTGTTAAACAAACAGAAACCCAATCGGGGTATGGGGACTTATATCTGTAATCCTAGCATTTGGGAATATGAGGCAGGAGGGTTGCTGTGAATTTAAGGCCAGCTCAGGCTGTATTTTGAATTGTAGACTAGCCTTGGCTATACAATGAAACCCTGCCTCACAAAGAAAAAAGAAAAATGAAAAGGGGGGAGGGGGAGCAACCCGAAGCACCATGCAGGCAAGGAGGAGAAACAGTAGACTCCACCATATTGTTAACTAGGCCCTACCAGGCCACCTAGGATCTGATGGGACACTGTATCCAGACTCTTTTCTGAATAGACTTTTAACAGAGTCTCAGCCTCCGTACAGCTAAAGAGTTCAGGTTTCAGCTCTGTTCATTTCCTTAGCACCTCTGTTTCTAGGCAGACTGTCTCTGCGTATCAAGAGCTGATGTTGACCAAAGGGTGTGGTAGTACCTACCCCACATTGCTAAAATCCTGGTTGAGGGATATGACAGAATAATTCCAGGTGTTGTATTTATTTTAAAAAAAGACCTGAGCATTGTGAGCATCTACAAGAAAGACAGTACCTATTAAAAAACAGAGGAGAGGGGCAGGTAAGAGGAGGAGATCCTGCCTCAGAAACAAACAACAACAAAACCCCACAGCTCCTGAGACTCAAGATTTATATTCTAGTTAATCATAAAGTATAGTTAAATGCTAACGGACATTACATTTCTCACTTTACTACTGTTAGAAAATCATGTTTTCAGATATTTGGATTTTTTGAAAATGAATTTTATATAACTGACAGTCAAATACTTTATTGAAGACTTATTTTATGTGTATGAACGTTCTGCCTTTTTGTATGTATGGGTACCATGGGTGTGCTTGGTAAGCGAGTGTTGGCTCTCCTGAACGTAGAATTACGGTAGTGGTCAGCCATGATGTGAGCTTTGTGTGAGATCAACTCACACGCTTACCGGCTGAGCCTGAGCCTTTGATCCTTCCTCCCCCAATTCCCAGCAAGATATTCTGTTATTCAGGTTTCCTGGCTGTGAAGATGAATTGTCTGGAATATTCAGAAAATAGACTTTATTTATAAATGTTGAAAATTTTGTGCCAGGTTAATTTTTTGGTTGGTTTTGCCTGGTAATACCCTTCACCACCCCATTCCCCAAGTATAGGTTGTAAGCATTCTCATGTCATGAGTTGTCTGTCTCTCATAGGCCTGTTGCTTTCTAGTCTGATTCATAAACCATAGGCCAGGAGCCGGAGCCAGGTCCTCGTCCACGTCATGTTAAGTTTTATTAGAATCCATCCACATCCATTATATAGTGTCTGTATAAGTGTTTCTTCATCCTTGCCTGTTTTGTAGAGTTCACTTATGAAACACTAGCTCAGCGGTTCTCAACCTCCCTGATGCTGTGACCCTTCAATACAGTTCTGCATGTGTGGTGACCACCAACCATAAAATCATTTTGTTGCTGTTTTGTAACTGTAATTTTTCTACTGTTGTGAATCATAATGTAAATATCTGATATGCAGGATATCTGATAAATAACCCTTCAAAAGGGTCACAATCCACAGGCTGAGAACCGCTGCTAGCTGGTTTGTAAAACCTAAGATGTTACTACTTGGCTTTTATACAAGGTTTGCTTAAAATGACAGGCCTACAATCTGAGATTTACCATGTCAAAAACAATGGTTCATTTTTGTTTGTATGTGTATGAGTGGGTTGCCTGCTCTGTGTACCATGTGCACTTGCTGCCCACAGAGGCCAGAAGAGGGTGTCAGATTCCCTGGCTCTGGAGTTAAGATGGTTGTGAGCTGTCGTGTGTGTACTGGAACCCAGATCCTCAAGAGCAGCAAATGTTGAGCCATCTCTGTGCCCCACCTTCTTTTGTTTGATTTTTAAGATATGATCTTTTATAGCTCAGGCTTGCCTCAGATGTACTGCATGGTAGAGGCTGGCCTTGAACCACTGACCCCCCTGGCTTTCCCTAAAGGCTGAGGTTATAGGCTTGTACTGCCATAGTGGTTATAAATCTTTTATATGAAATGTGATAATTAGAATAAGTCAAAAGCCACTAAAATTATTACTTACCAAGTGTTAGTCAAAATTTGGTTTTGTACTTATGTAGTTTTAGTACTGCAAAAAAGAACCCTGTGAGTCATGTTTTAGGCTTTCTGTTTTTTAGATTTTAAAAACTGGCAAAAGTCAGGATTAACAGGAATTTTATGCTAGTCTTTATGACTTAAATAGGACAAGGATGACAAGTTCCATCCCTGGGACATATTTATTTTAAAAAGTTTGTAATCTCAGCCCTGGTGAGGGAGAGACAGGTGGGTCCCAGGCTTGCTAGCCAGACAGTCTTCCTCCCTACATGGAGAGTTCAGGGCCAAGGAGAGAGCCTGTCTTAAAAAACAATGATGGGTGACACTTTGATTGTCCTCAGATTGTCATAGGATGAGTGCTTACATTCCCCCCTCCCCAACACACACCTGCACTCCCAAGCTGTGAAGAACCCCACTACTTGGTTGATGGATAAAGAAGGATCAAGAGTTCATAGTTATACTCAGATACATGGCAAATTTGAGGAGACACACACACAAACAAAAACAGCAAAAACAGTAAATAATTCCCTCAGAATGAAATTTGGATGTTTAGAATTCTATACTCTATAAGTAGTTTCGTTTTGTTTTTGCTTTTGAGATGGGGTCTATGTAACCTTGGTTGTCCTGGAACTCTATAGACCAGGCTGGCCTCAAACTTACAGATATGTCCTATCTGTAAGTCTGGAGGCTGTCCTATGTGCCTCCAGAGTGCTGGGATTAAAAGTGTGTACCACCACGCCAGTCTTCTATAAGCAGTTTTGAAATTTGTAGATCTCTTTGTTAAAAAACAAACAAAAAACAAAACCAAAAAAACCTTTTGCCACATATAGACTAATGACCAAGCTATCTGAAAATTCAGGTATAGAACACTGAAGGCTTTTTAGCTTTTATTTGGCACCGTGTTTAAACTCCTCCCCCATGCCCCAGGCTTGAGAGATGGCTCAGCAGTTCAGAACTCTTGCTGCTTTCAGAGCAGATCTGCATTTGGTTACCCACACCCATATGGTGGCTCACAGCCATCGGTAACTCTCAGTCCTGGGGATCCAGTGTGGGCCCAGGCACACATGTGGTGCATATACAATATTATTTGGCTAAAACACTCATGCACATAAAGATAAATCTAAAAAATGGGTTTCTCTCACTTTAAATGCCTTTAGTTGGGCCATGCATCTCCACAAGAGCCCTTCATCCCTATAGAGATTTATCAATTTTGGGCACCTTCTTGGCCCTAAGAAGAGTTGGATTTAGGATTCATGATATAATTTTTTTAAAATTGCATAAGGATTTTTCTAGTTTCTTCAGTCTTTAAATAAAGCAATCAAACATCTGTTAGATATATAACGAGAGACAGACTCACTCAAAACTTATTTTCTTAAATTTTTTCATTGATATAGATGAATAATGAAAGAGGGTTTGAGAATGTAGAACTGGGAGTCATAGGAAAAAAGAAGAAAGTCCCGAGGAGGGTCATCCACTTCGTCAGCGGAGAGACCATGGAGGAGTACAGCACTGACGAAGATGAGGTAGACGGCCTGGACAAGAAAGACGTGCTGCCCACTGTCGACCCGGTATGTTTGACGCTGATGGCTTGGCCTGCTTAGGTTTGTTCCTTAAATGTGGAATGGAAGGGATCGTTTGAAGTTTAAGCCAGCTACCAACCATTATGATCTGGTAGAAAACATTATTTTTACACAGTATGGATAGAAATATTTCCAACATTTCAGTGCCCTGGATCAGTTCTGCTTTTTGGTAGCAGAGCTTGTTATCAGTGTGAATTTTTGTGAGGCTGTAGTAAGTCCAGTATTTGAATCCAAGTCCCTTTTGGCTCATGGAATGAGTGTTCTTAAAGGCAGCAAAGTCCATTGATCCTGTGTTTACAGCGGGCACCTCTGAGAGGTTCTGGTTTAGATGCTAGTCATGGGCAGTGGCTTATGTAAACTATATGGGGATGTAGTCAAAGAACAAATAAATGCCCTATAATTAAGGCTTTCAAAAGTGCTATAAATAAAGCCTAGAAAAAGATTAGAGAATTAAAAATTATATTTAATTTAAGACGTTAATTTTTATAAGATTTAACTGAGTAACTTTTTGGCTATTAAAAAAAGAAATTCCATGCCTGGCTCAGTAACTTATTTCTTTAATCCCAGCACTCAAGAGGCAGAGATAGGTGGATCTCCATGAGTTTGAGGCCAGCTTGGTCTACAAAGCAAGTTCCAGGACAGCCAGAGCTGTTACACAGAGAAACCCAGTCTCAGAACTACCCCATGCCCCCAAAAGAAAGCAATTCCACATTCAATAGTACAGAAAATATTCAAAGTACAATATACTCAAAGTAGCCAGACATGTTGAACGTTAGAAGCAATCCATAAAGGAGAAGGATTGTTTGGATAAATGTTTTTCTTTTAAAGTACTCTGAGGGGATTGGTTAGAGCTGTCTTCAAAATGTTTGTATACAGGACTGGAGAGATGGCTCAGTGGTTAAGAGCACCATCTGCTCTTCCAGAGGACCTGGGCTCAATTCCCAGAACCCACATGGCAGCTCACAACTGTCTGTAACTCCAGTTCCAAGAGATGTGACACCTCACACTAAAACACATAAAATAAAGTTAAATAAATCACTTAAAAGATGTTTCCATGTTTTTAAGTCATTTTCAGCTGATGTGGCAGGAGGATCAGGATCAGGAGTTCAAGGCCAGCCTCAGCTATATAGCAAGTTTGAGGCTGGTCTGGACTACATGAGACTCTGTCTCAAAGGAAAAACAAAGAAAAAACAAAGACCCCCACACCCCCCCCAAAACCCCATTGTCTCAAAAGTTACCCACTGTGTTCCTGGAAACAAGAGTGGAACATTGTCAGAGAAAGCCTGAATCCTTGCCACTTATGGACTCAGTTTCTTTAAAAAAGCTTGGTTGAACTCCAGCTTACATGTCGTACAAATTCACCTGTTTAAAGTATAATTTAGTAGTAGTTAGCATATTCTCAATAGTAGTTAGCATGGCACAGCCACGGGCACAGTCAATTTTAGCACATTTATGCCATTTTGAAAAGCGTGAGCTTCCCTTTCTACCCTCCATGTCCTGCCTCATTCCTAGAACACAGTCTTTGGGTACATACATAGATTCCCCTGTTATACACAGCCTGTGTGCTTTTTGACTGTCTTCTTTCATTTGATGTTTTCAAGGTTCATTCATGTATAGCATGTGTTAGTACTTTGTTCCTTTATTATGATATTACAGAACACCCAGATAATACTTCATTGTGTGACTATACCACACTTCATTCATTCCTTCGTCAGTTAGTGGAAACGCTCATTGTTTATACTTGAGTCATATGAATATTGTACTGTGAATACAGGCTTTTGTATCACTGCGTGGTTTTTGTCTTGGACATGTAGCTAGGAGTGGAGTGGCTGGGTCATTTGCTAATTGTTTAAACATTTGAGGAACTTTGCTTGAGCACTTTCCATTGTGGCTACAGCATTTTTTGTTCTTTTTCACATTTTAAAAAAACTTTTATTTTCATGTGTGTGGGTGTTTTGCCTGCCTGTGTCTCCTGAGTGCTAGGATTTGAGATGTGTGCCACCACACCCAGCTAGAGTTAATTCTTAGGTTTATTTATTTATTTTGTTAAGTTTTATAGTATCAGCCTGGGTGTGGAAAGTACCAAGTTCAAGACTAACCTAGGCACCATAGTGAGTTTCAGGCCAGGCTAGCTACATAATGAGGCCTTATGAGTATAGTTTGTACATTCAGGTCTTTGGTATAGGTTTTGTTTTGAGTCAACCTGTAGCCAAGGTTTGTTCAGAATTCAAGGTGATCCTGCTTCAGCTTCTTGAATGCTGAGATTACAGGTATGCTCATAGATGCCAGCAGCCACACCTGTTTTGAGTTAGTTTTGTTTATGATATGGGTAAGGGTTAGACATCATACTTTGCCATGTGATTTTCCAGACTTCACAGTGTAATTTGAAAAATCTCTTTCTTTGAATAGTGTCTTAGTTACTGTTTTGTTGCTGTGGAGAGACACCAGGACCAAGGCAACTCTTATAAAAGAAAACATTTGAGGGCTTGCTTATAGTTTCAGAGGTTTAGTCCATTGTCATCATGGTGGGAAGCATGGTGGTACAGAGGCAGACATGATGCTGGAGAGGTAGACATGGCTGAGAGCTATATCCTGATCCGATGGCAGGAAGAGGGAAGGATGGAGACACAAGACTCTTTGAGCTTTTGAAACCTCACAGTGACATACTTCTCTCAACAAGGCCACGCCTTCTAATCCTTTCAAATAGTTCCACTCTCTAGTGAGCACTCATTCAAATCTATGAGTCTATGGGGGCCATTCTTGTTCAAACTACCATAAGTGGACTTGCTGCCCTTGTAAAAACCCTTTGACTGTTGAATATAGTTTTATTCTGGTTTAAGGCCTCCATTAGTTTTATGAATCTGTTCTTGTGCCAATATCCTTCTTGGTCTCTTGTCTTCTGGAGTGCTGGAGTATAGGTGCATTCTCCTATGCCTGGTTCATAGATTTTGAAGCTGAAAAATGTGAGTACAGGGCTTGTTCATTTTTTTCTCTTTTCAAGATTATCTGGCTGTTCTATGTCCCTTAAAATACTATGTAAATTTTAGAATTAGTTTGCCAACTTCTAAAGAGAAGGCAGGGGAGATCTTATTGAATTATAGGTCTGTTTAGAGCAGAGGTTCTCAACCTGTAGGTTGCAAGCCCCAAGGGATCACACAGCAGATATCCTGCATATAAGATATTTACCTTACAATGATTCACAGCAGTAGCAAAATTACAGTTATGAGGTGGCAACGAAATAATTTTATGGTTGACAGTCATCACAACATGAGGAACTGTTCTAAGGGGTTGCAACATCAGGAAGGTTAAGAACCACTGGTTTAAGGAGTACGGCCATATTATTAACCAGAGTTGTTTGAAAATCAAAGGTCTTGAGAGGGAAGACAGAGACATGTTTTTGGAGGAACAGAAAACTTGGTGGCTTTATCTGTAAACTCAAAGCCTGGAAGAGCCACAGTGTAGACCCAGATAAGTACTTCTGAGTTGGTGACATGGCTGTGGGGAGACTTGAGCCACCTGTGATTTTGGCTTAGCAACATCTGTGTCCAAGTAATAGGCTGGATAACTTTCTACCAGCAGTTGTGGGTGATGACAGGTGCCTTCTATCTCCTCAGCCGTGGTAGGGTTGATAGTCTTTGTTTCAGTGTTGGCTGTTACTGTCTCTAGAAACAACTTTAGAACTGTCCAGTGAGAATATCTGTATGTTTTTCTTTGTCTGTGTAGGTGTGTGTGCATGCTCATATGTATGCTTGTGTACCTGTGCATGCATGTGTGGAGGCAAAAGCTCAGGTGTTGCTTTCCAGAGCTGTCTGCCTTGTTTGACAAGGATTTTTAGAAAGGAGTTTTCACTGGGACCTAGAGCTTGCCAATTTGGTAGGCTGTCTGGCCAGCGAGCCCCAGAGAGGCACCTGCCTCTGCCTCTCCTGTGCTGGAGCTACAAGCACACACTACACACCTGGGTTTTTAATCCCTATTTTTTATCTAAGTGGTTCCTTAGATACAACCCAAAAACATTTTATAGAAATTTTACATTGTGTTATAGAAATTGTGTCTAGCATCATGGTACATGTCTTTAATCCCAACACTCAGGACACAGAGGTAGGGGGAATCTCTGTGAGTTCAAGACCAACCTGGTCTACATAGTGAGTTCTAGAACATCCAGGGACCCAATTTCAAAAATCAAACAACAACAACAACAAGAGGAAAAAAGAGACTGGGGTCTGAGGCAGGTGGATCTCTGTGAGTTTGAGGGCAGCCTGGTCTACATAGTGAATTCCAAGGCAGCCAGAACTTCAGAGTGAGACCCTGTCTTAAAACAAACAAACAAACATGCATTCACACACACACACACACACACACACACACACACACACACATACATACATGCATGCCTGCATATACACATACACACATACAGAAAAAGCAGCTCCTCCTTCCAGTGTTGCTTACGTTTTACCATTGAATGCTCACTTGATATCCCCTTATTTACCTTCATTTCTGTACCAGAATTTTCCTGCTGTAACGTTTGTTAGCTGTATCTGCAAGGCCTTTCTTTGTGCACTCGCCTGGAGGTTCTTATGAAGAATGGGGACAAGAAAGCAAGAGAGGGGAACGGCTGTAGGCCGTCCGCTCTGAGTTGCAGTGCCATTCCACTGCTAGATCTGTTTTCAGTCCTTCATGGGTAAAGGTGGTGGTAGTCATATGGAAACATGAAGTATCACTGTGGAATTTGGATATACTTAGGTTTTTATCTGACTGGATTCTGCAGTGCTACCTATGGATACCTTATATGCCTACTAATTATTTAGCTAGTTCACTCTGGTTTAAAGATACTATCAGATGAATGTTGCTAATCTGACTTCTTGTTGCAGACAAAACTTACCTGGGGCCCCTACTTATGGTTTTACATGCTGCGGGCTGCCACATCAACCCTCTCAGGTACTGCCCTTTGAACTGAATGTTGTATGACTGCTCTGATATATTCTGCACGCGGGAGCATTATCTAATGAGATATTCCCACTGAAACAGAAACACAGTAGGGAACTACTTTGTCCTCTGTGGTAGCCAGCCAGCATTGGACAACTATTACTGTAGCTTGTACAAACGGTCTTCAGTTTACAGTTGTGTCAGAAGGAAACAAACGAGGGCCAGTGAGTTTGCTCACACACGTAAAGGTGCTTGCCATCAGATTGACAACCAGATTTGATGCCTGGAATCCCTCAGGGAAGAATTTAACTCCTCACAAGTTGTCCCCTGACCTCCACAGAATACACTTTGCTGCCCTGTTAGTGTAATAATAAAAACAGTCCCTGGAAAATGGCACCATTAATGCAGATAGGATTGTCATGTCATCACCCAGTTCTGTTACATTCGTTTTCCTGAAAATCTCATTACGGCTCCCTGCTCACTCTAAAGCCTTATTAGAAACCATTCATATTTGTATTTGTATTACTGTTTCTCCCTTGCATACTAGCATCTTACCATTCTGTTCTGTTATGGAGTCATAGGGAAGCATGCCTTTTACCATGGAACGTTTTTCATGTTGCTAAGGACTGAACCAGTCCTGTACATCCCAGGCAAAAGCTCTTCCATTGCTATGTCCAGCAATATTTCACTTCTTAAGTAGAAATGCAACTGATATTTGAAGGCAATGAATTACCAGTTTATGTAGTTATGTTAATGTTTAAACAACAAAATGTACTGCTTCCAATGGACTAGTTGATGACTCTGTCACCTTTTTTTTTTTTTATTAGAGCAAATCATGGCTAGTATTTGAGTCAACATTTCCTGAGCCTGTACTGTGTGTGAGACATTTTGGTGTGATGGAAGACCACAAGCTTTACACAGACCTGTACTGGAATGTTAGCCTTTTTGTACACTTTAGCAACAAAGATAGGTCGATAGACCTGACCTCTCATGGCCTGCCAGAGCCTTCTGCATCAGGTGCTCATGAGACAGAACGCATGACAAAAGAACTTAAGGGCTTGTTCTGGCGCATAGCTCAAGGGCACAGTCCATCATGGTGGCAAGACCAGCCCTCTTCCCAGTAATAGCCGACCAGTGATTCTCTAATACAGTGTGTTGTCCTAAGGACTAGACCTGCACCTCATAATTGCAGTAACTAGTGAGACGTGTTCTAGCTGTGCTGGTATTGGCAGCACACATGGAATCCCAGCACTGTGGAAGCTGGTGGAAGATCGCTGACGAATACTATGAACTTCCTGCTACAGAGTGAGACACTATTGTCAAAACACACAGAGAGATCGAGATGTGAACAAACCGGGTGTCCAGGACAGAATTGAGAACACAGGGTGATATTGGGTCTTATATTCCTAGTATTACATAAAATGCTCAAGAAATGTTTACGGTGTTGTATGTCTTTTAACTTTTGTATCTTTAGTGTGTGACTTTCTTGGAGAGAAGATTGCATCAGTTTTGGGCATCAGCACCCCAAAATACCAATATGCCATTGATGAGTATTACCGGATGAAGAAGGAGGTGTGTCTCCTCTTTTGACTTTATTGATGGTTTGGAGACTTGTTGAGCTTCGTGGCCGTGTGGATGGTCTAGTATTCCAGAAGCTGGCTCCTTCATTTGTTGCAGTGTAGACTTCAAACACAGGACTTTACATGCCACACAAAGGCTCTACCACTGAACTTATTTAGTTTATCAGATTTACATGTTTTGTGATTCTTCAAAATTCAGATTTCCTAAGGTAAATGTATAAAACCTATGGTAGGTTTTGTCTGCCAGTGCTAACAAGTGCCTCATGTGTGTTTGATCTTTATCTTTTGGTATTGTCACTTAATTTAAAAATGAAGCCTGTGTGAATAGTGAGATAGTTACTAACTTCCACAAGCCTCAGCTCCCTGTCATGAGAAGTCCATCTACTCTTGGATTAGTGTGTACAATGCTCAGAACAGCACCTGGTGTGTACTGATAAGCGCACAGTAAGCTAGAGTTTGCTGCTCTTCTTTAAGTGAATCAAGAGTTCAGGTAAAGCTGAATAGAGGCATGAACATGGGGTGTGTGTTAGGTAAATAGCAAGCAGCTTTGTCCTTAGAGGTAGCATAGAAGGATCACCTTTATTTTGTTGTGGTTTCAAACATGTTTTTTTTTAAAAAAAAACAAAACAAAACAAAAACCAAAAAGACACTGCACACCTTGATTAGAGCCTCCTGGTGTCATTCAGACCCTTCAATAGCTTCTGAAGTCTCCTGCCTGATCCCAAGGTGAGTCTCCTGAGAGGAAACTCATTCTGTATTGACTGAGTATATATCTCAGGGTCACAATACAGATGCCACTTCAGCTGTGAACTAGAGATTACTCTGTAGTGGCTGCCGGCTTCTTTCTGTATCACTGCTCTCTTTATGTGTCTTAACTTCCCTACTAGACTACAAAGTTCTTGAGGGAAGGAAGGGGATTATCTCTACACTGGTCAGGTGCTTAGGGGAAAACAAACCATGTGATACCATTTAATGAATGAACCAACCTGCTAGCTAACTAGGAGGAATCCTTACAGTTAAAGTGGTACAGTAGCTATGTTGATACTTTATTAGGCTAACTCAATTTAGATCTCAGCTAAGCTAAGTAGTGCTGAGCCATCTACCTTTTAAAACAACTATTTTACTTTGAGAACAGGGGAAAGGGACAGGTTTGGTTTGGTGGTAATGGTTCTCTCTTTCGCCCTCTGTGCTACATCCCTACCGCAGAAGTATGTCTGGATTAGACATGTCACTATAGTTTGTGCTATTGAGATGCTATTGAGAGAAGGAATATTTGTTCCTTTTGGATATACTATTTTAACTACTATATTTCCCATTTTTAGGAAGAAGAGGAAGAAGAAGAAAATAGGATGTCAGAAGAAGCAGAAAGACAATATCAACAAAACAAGCTGCAGGCTGATTCTATTGTACAGACAGATCAACCAGAAACAGTGGTGTCCAGCTCATTTGTGAATATTAATTTTGAAATGGAGGAAGACTGTGAAGCAATTAAGGAAAACAAACAACATCCAGTCTCCATTCCACCATAGGATGAAATGACTGTATATGAAGTGTTAAACCCTAAGCTTTCCCAATCAGGAACTTTTTATGTTTTTAGTGGGACTTAAAACAACTATTTATATTTTAAATTATTAAGGGAAAATCTTTCTCCATTCTTATGCTGTATCTATTACAGTCAGGTCTGAAGTTGGGATGTTTTTGCGTTCAATTAGTGACCCCCTTTGCACCCTCCACGCTGAGGAGCAAACCCAGAGCTTCTTTCATATACACTCACTAGCCAAGTCCTCTACCATAAGCCCAGTGCTTTGATTTTAAGGTGATCTTTTATAAAACACAGGACATTTAGCCAAGCATGGTAATACATGCCTTTAATCCTAGCACTAGGGAGGCAGAGGTTCTATGTGAGTTTGCGGTCAACCTGGTCAACATAGTAAGCTCTAGCCTAGCCAGATGGTGACACCCAGTCTTAACAACAACAACAACTGAAGGCATTCTATATTGAGAGTTAATTAATTCATCAAGATCCTTGACCTGAGGGCATTTGGGTTTTTTTTAAAAGGGCTAAGTATTGATTAATCATTAATAATCCTAATAGATTCAGTATAAAGTGCACCTAGATTTTACACAAGGAGGGTTCAGAATGTTTAATAAAAGGAGCAAGATGGAAGCAGTGTGGATTTCCTTTTGTTGAGAATATTACATGGAAAAGCACTTCATTTTCACTGTAAGCCATCCTTGTGTTTTTCAGTAGTTATTGAACTGACTTGCTCGAGTCACACATTAACACTAGTTACTGAATGGACCTGTAGTTGTAGTCATGAGCGGATACCCAGTGATTTAGCCCACATGGCATCTTGGTCATGTCAGTTATTCAGCCTTTTGTGTATCACAGGCCGAGTAACTAACATGAGGATGAGGAATTGAGAACAGTTTACTTTGTTCACCATTTTTGAAGTGGTAGTGGTAAGTCGGACAGCTGATGTGAACCAGGTTTGGCCATTTCTCTCCTTACTAGGTTATTCCTTTACAAAGTTATATAATGTGTTCTCAACCTTGTATCTGTATAACTTTGATTTATAGCCATATGTAGATAAAGAAGTCCCCATCATTTAAAAGCCTTCTCATGGCTCTAAAAGGCTTTAGACATGAATGGTTATAAACCACCTTTATGTATGGTGACCTTTTCCACCTTCAATGTGTACACAGTTAAAACATGGGTAGGTGAACACATGACCTGCCAGTGAACCTCAGCAAAGGTGAATTTTTAACTGGATAAAAGTTTCAGTTGGACTGACATTTGTAAGGCTCAGCAAACATGGAGTCGTCCTGAGTTAGGAGCTGACAGCACCTTCACATGGGTGCAGACACGCGACTTAGTCCTTAGGGGTTCATCGCGCCATTGTGTTACAGTTACTAAAATTCTGCCTCAGTGGATAGTTGCTAAAACACGCTGGTCTGACCTCTTGCTCTTGATTTGTTAACTTTGAGACAGTTGGTTATGAGGTGAAGGTGGGTGGTCTACAGGTGACCGAGGCCTTCTCTCCTGAAGGGCAAGTGTATGCTCAGTCCTGTGATCACAGCAGGAGGGTCGCACCCTACAAGGCCTGCACTTCCTGCATTGACTTTTTTGCTGCTTGTTTGTTTGGCACTGGCTGGTGGGTGATGTTTACAGTTATTCGCTGTGCCTTACATTTTTCTGCTTTGGTTCATGGGAACTACAGAACTGATCATACGTGGGTTAAATGGCTGCTTTGCTGTAAGCCCCCCTCACCTCTCCGTGTTATTTTCCCTCTGGATCACAGCTCATGACATCCTAGCCAGCTGTGGTAGTGTGCGTCTGTACTCCCAGCACTAGGGAGGCTGAGGTAGGAGGATCATGAGTTGGAGGCTGGCCTAGACTACATAGCAAGACCCTTAACAACAAACAAACAATAACAAGCAAAACCATAAACACATGAGTTAGTGTACTGATTTAGTAAATTCTCCAGAAAAACCTTTAACAAATGTTAGTTTTGTAAATGGTTAATAAACCTAGACGAAATCTCATACAATCTGATGAGTTTAATGAAACAAAATATTTGTTTGAATACTTTCTTTGGAAATAACCATATTTAAAAAAACAACAACAAACAAACTTGGCGGGCAAGAGGACTCTGGGTACAAGTGCTTGCTGGGAAGCCTGAGAACCTGAGCTTCATTCCAGAAGCCACGTGAGTAAAGGACAGCATCATAACAATGTCTGCTGACCTCCATGTGTGCTCTGGTGCACACGCACAAGAAACACATCCAAATAAACAAAGTCAGGCATAGCACTCAGCTTTAACCTCAGCACCTGGGAGGCAGAGGCAGATGTCTCTCTTTGAGTTCAAGGTTAAAGGCCAACTTGGTCCACATAGCAAGTTCTAGGCCAGGCAGGGCTACATAGTGAGACCATGTCTCAAAACAAACAAAAACAACAACAAAAGTCACTCTCAAGCTTCTGAGTGCAGAGATGCAGTAGTGCTACTCCGATGGGAAGTCTACCATCCCCGATGTTCTTGAAGAACAAATATTGTAATCCCACATGAATAAACTCCACGGCTAACTACAGCAAATCTTACTTTCCATTTCTGAGCTAAACAGAACTAGGACTTACTTCATAAAAAAACAATAGTTGGTCAAATTGTTGCAATTGTAACCAAAACTCCAGTAAGCAAGATATTTGCTGTGTTGTACAGGCATGTGATGAGTTTTATTTATAATGTTTCTAAGGGTTCTGCTTCAAAGGGTTTGCATGCAGCATTCAGGCATTTTTCTGAAAGAAGTCTATTCTTGCCGAGATCATGTATCATCAAGATCTGCAGAGTTCTCATTGTCATTTGCAACAAGGGCTTCTCTGTTCTCGTAGGTCCAGAAGCCGTTGAGGTCAATTAGAATGGTGGTGACTGTGTCTCCTTGATTACTGTTGATTAAATCCTGAAGTGAGATTTTCAAAGGATCCTTTGGTTTGACCATGTCAAAGATTTCATCCTGTAGGAGAAAAAAAACTATGAAAACTGGTTGAAGTAATTTCTGTCACACAGTGATATAAAATTCAGGGTGGACATTTGAACTATTGTACAAATTTTTATTCCAGTTTCTTTTCCACCTGATAGGTATCTCTAACCACAGAGATTTCTTGGGCAATTCTTTAGCTGAGTAAGTATCTCTTATTTTATAGATGAAGAAAACAGGTTCAGTTTAAGTTCATAGCTAATAAAGGTCAGAGCTGTCTAATACAGTATTCTTTGAATGCAACTAACTAGTTGTTATGGTTTTTATTGCCTTCTAATGGTGAAGCAAAGTCTTGACACAAGTTTCTTTTTCACCCCCACTGCTGGGAATCAAACCCAAGACATCTAGTCTCATGCTGGGCAAGCACTCCGCCACTAAGCTGTCACCATACCTTTTAAGTAAGAGCTCAGCTAAGTAGTGAAATCTCAAGTGGCTCAGAGATAGTGACAAAGCTTCGTTTCCAGTAATAGTGCCTTTACTCTCTTCCCAGTGTGGCAGGAATGGAACTCCATATTAAAGAATTGGTCATCCACAATAATGAAACTGTGCCAAGACTTAACTAGAATTCAGGAAAGAACTCTTCTTTGTTATCAAGTATACAATATAAATATTTGCAAGGCATTAACCCGTGTTTTCTAATACTTTGTAGTAAAATTACTCTATAACTTTTAATAGCATTTAAAGAAACAATTGCATTTTTAACAAATTTAGAGTAACTCGGGTTCCTAAAATACAAACTTTTAAAGCGTGTATTCTTTTCCAGATTGGTTTAAGATTAAAGTGCTGGTTCTTAAATTCCTGTTACAAAGTTTGAAATTTCCCCCATTTGTGTGTGCCAAAATAGTCCCTCAGGCATATTCTTGGTTAAAATTGGTCAGGGTCTTTTGTTAGTCAACTTGAACCAAAAAGATCCTACTTGGTGATTTTTCCTAGCTGGTGAAACTGCTGACTAAATGCCATGTGTTCAAATAATGATGGTCTCTGTGTGTGTGTGTGTGTGTGTGTGTAGTTACGGATGGTTGTGAGTGTGTGTGTGTGTGTAGTTACGGATGGTCTGTGTGTGTGTGTATGTGTGTCTGTGTGTGTGTGTGTGTGTGTGTCTGTGTAGTTACGGATGTTAGTGTGTGTGTGTGTGTGTGTGTGTAGTTACGGATGGTTGTGAGTGTGTGTGTGTGTGTGTGTAGTTACGGATGGTGTGTGTGTCTGTGTGTGTGTGTGTGTGTAGTTACGGATGGTCTGTGTGTGTGTGTGTGTCTGTGTGTGTGTGTGTCTGTGTGTGTGTGTCTGTGTGTCTATGTGTGTGTGTGTCTGTGTGTGTGTGTATGTGTGTGTGAGAGTGTGTGTGTGTCTGTGTGTGTGTGTGTCTGTGTGTGTGTGTGTGTGTGTGTGTGTAGTTACGGATGGTTGTGAGCAGCCCTGTAGATACTCCACATGAGTGCTGGGAATAAAATGCAGTCTCTGACTTTTTCCCACTTTGCCATTTTCTGGCCTTAAATAATGATGATTTTCATACTGAAAGATGAATGTCTCTTTAAATTTAATAGATCGATTATGCAGGCTCTCTCAGGCAGCACACTCCAAAGGGGCTTGAATCTAAATGGTCTTCCTGTTGAACGTTGGGTTTACAGTGAAAAGGACTGCTAAAAGATGCAAGCTAACTGACATTTTTCAAATAAACTGAATGTTTTCATGAGAACACAAGACTGATAATGAAATTATCAACTTCATCAATCAGTAAGTCCAAATTTGTCTCCATTTCTAATGAGCTATGTCTCAGTTCAGAACAAGCAACAGCAAAAACCTGATTTGGAATGGTGTTTCATTCTTCAAAATCACTGTCATACAAAATTGGATAGAGCATTATTTAGTATTATTGTGGCTATATTATCTGACAATATTATACAGGTAAATAAAAGGGTAATAACCTTGACATCTTGAAATGAAACAGGATCCTGTCCATGGATTTTCATTAGCTCTTGTATGGCCTGTATTTAATGGAAATAAATTGGTAAATAAAAAATTATATTCATAAAACCCATAATACCCTTCTCACCCCACAGTTCCTGTCCAGTTCCATGCTGTATGTAAGTTAGTAAGCGTCACTGTCCTGCGCTTGCCAGTCTTTCTGACTGTCCGCACTGGATGAGCATCACCATGGACTTTTCTATGCTTAGACTTTAACAATTGAGGACTTGGGGTGAGGAAGGGGGTTAAGAGTGCAGACTGCTGTTGTTACACAGGAATGTTCTCCAGCCTCAGGTGGGCCCCCAGCATGGCCTTAGCAACTACAGTTATAACAGGCTTCTCCTGGTTTTCACAAATGCTTATATTTTCGCGTTTGTTTTTTTTAAACTTTTAAATGTAAATGTATACAAGTGTTTTGCCTGCATATATGTATGTGTACTACATATGTGCCTGGTGACCAAGGAGGTAAGAAAGTGTCAGATATCCTGGACCTGAAGTTACAGTGGTTGTAAGCCACCATGTGGGTGCTGGGAACTGGGGTCCTCTGCAAGAGCAGCAGGTGCTCTTAACCATGGTGCCATCTCGCCAGCCCCACTTCACCATTTTAAAAGACTGATCACTCTACTCACTCATTCCACTATCTCTACTTAGAAAAAAACAGCTAGACTACCTAGACTTCTCCCTTTAAAATCAAAGCCCAGCATAGTAGCACATGCCTGTAATTCCAGCACTCAAGAGGCAGAAGGATCCAGAATTAGGTACACATTCAGTTAGATAGTGGACCTCAACGTCCAGGCTCAGCCTTATCACTGTGACAGTGTTATACACATTACATTTTGTTAAGTATTATGGGAAAAAAAAACTAGCTATGAAAATGTGGTACAGTAAACACTACAAAACTATCCCATACAGTAAAAGGTGTTCTTATTCAAACTAAGGAATTGCAGGACCAAGGCAGACATTCATATTCTTTACATTTGCTGGTGCTGACCGCCTATCATATACAATCAACTCTCCTTTAGAGACCATTATTCTGAGATCCAGTAAGGCCCAAGGTAAGTGCTTCGAACCTGTTGTACACTGAAATGTAGCACACAATTCTGGGGCTGGAGAGATGGCTCAGTGGTTTAGAGCACTTGTTGCTCTTGACGAGGACCCAGGTTTGATTCCCATTACCAACACAGTGGTACACTACCATCTATAACCCCGGTTTCAGGGGACCCAATACCCTCTTTGGACTTCCCAGGGCACCAGGCACATAACATGATGCCCAGACATAATGCAGGCAAACTCTATTCTTTTAAATTTAAAAACAAGCTAGGTAAAACTGTCCGTACATAATTTAAAACCAAACAGTTTAAGATCTCTTAGGGTCAACAATGCTCCTTTACCCAAACCATACTTACCCTAAAGAAATAATTAAGGGAAAAGACATTCAGGTATCCCTTGTTCTCAATGTCCAGCAGTTTGAAGATATACTGCAGAGCTGCGGGCTCCTTTCTGTTCTCTAAGGCAAGAACAAAGTCCAGGTAGGTCTTATAGTCCTACAGAGAGAGCACATGCACACAAAGTCTTGAGTGAAATTAAATGAGTATCTGCAGAGATGAAGTTATTTTGTAATCACAGATGGCAAATTCAACTATTTTTTAAAAATATGAAATAAATCCATTTATGCATTTAGTGTTGGTTTCTAGGAATTCTAAGTAGGCACTACTCTGTAGAACAGTTTTGAGAGACCCAGCTCACTTTCTTTGAGAGATTTGCTTAAATTATAATTTTCTTCAATTATACTATAAAATTGTCAAGACAGTGATTAAGCTATTTTATGCTGCCATTAAATTTATGTCTTCATTTCAGTGTTGTTTCTTTGAAGAATCTATTTTCTCTAGAATGGACATCAGTCTATTTAAATTTCTATTCAGAACCCACTCATCCATGTCTGTGGGTTCCATTTTTGTGGATCACATCAACTGTGGGCTGAAAATATTTGGGAAAAAAATGTTAATTTTCACCCATCATAGATCTCCTGTTAGTACTTAGCCAACACGGTACAGCTGCACAGCATTTATACTGTATTACGGATTACACATAGCCTACGGATGCAAGTACCCTGGAGCCAATGCATAGGGCACCAGTGCATGGGGCATCTGTGGATCCCCATCCCAAAATGAAGTCTGGAACCAGTCTACAGAATCCGGTCTGAGCTTGCTGCCACATGCCTGTACCCCAGCACTTGGAAAGCTGAAGCCAGGAGATCTGAGTTGAAGCCAGCATGGGCCTGCAAGATTATTTCTCCAAAATAAAAGAAAAAAGAAATCAAAAGATTTTCAATAGAATGAGGAGGTGGTTCCATTGGTAAAGTGCTTGCCTCTCAAGCACAAGGATCTGAGTTCAAATCCAGTCCCAAGTAAAAATGTTCAGGATGGTGGTGTGCACCTGAACGAATTAGATGAAGATGAGGATCCTAAGGGTTTGGCGGCCAGCCAGTCTAGCCTAATTAGTGCCTCCCAGCCAACCAGATCCTGTCCTAGGACAGATAGCATTTCTGAGGATGACACTTCAAGTTGTACTCACACAGGCATGTAAACTTGCACACACACAAGCAGAAAAATTTAAAAATATGAAGTTAGAAACATAAGAAAACAGATTGTTAGCCCCTTGTAAAGGGGATACTTGTAAATTATGTGTTTATATGTTTTTATTAATTTTGCTTGTTGAAACAGAGTCCCACTCGCTCCAGGCTGTCCTGGAACTCACTATGTGGCTCAGACAGGCTTCAAACTCAAGAGCTTATGTCTTAGACTCCTGAGTGCTGTGATTACTGATATGAGCCACCATGCCTGACAGAATACTTGTCTTAAAATGATAAAAAGAATAGGAAAAGAAATTCACATTCTTGAAAAAGATTTTGTAGGATAAAGAATAGTTTCGCATAAAATTGTAGCATAAGAAATGAAGGAAGTATATGAGGATTTAGTTCAGTTGTTACAGTGCTTGCCTTGCACCCACAAAGAAGCCGTGGACTAAATCCTCAGCAAAGAGTAAACAGGGCATGGCAGAGCACACCTGTAATCCTATCACCGAGTCCAGCTTCAATGACATGACACCCTGCCTTAAAAAAGCAAAACAGGAGTTAAGGAGATTGAGCTTCATCAAGGCTTAACCCCATCCACTTACTGCCCTGATCTCTGCTATTCACCAGAAGGGATCGGTTTACCATAAGCCTCCAGCAGTCTATGTCAAGAGCCCTGGACACTTTTCCTCTGCTGCTGGCCAAGAGTAGTGCTGCCTAACCTGCTTGCATCAGCGGCATAGTACAACGTAGAGCTTACTCTTATCTGTTCGACTGCCTCTTAAGCAGTCTTGCCTGGGAAAATGATGTCTCTACTGCATTTGTCTAGTTGTTTTGAGATGCTCTATACCAGTGCTCAGCCTCCCTAATGCCGCTGCCACCCTTTAATACAGTTCCTCATGTTGTGTGACCCCAACCATAACATTATTACTACTTCATAACTGTAATTTTGCTGCTGTTACGAACCATACTGCAAATATCTGTTCTCTGATGGTCTCTGGGTGCGGGGGGTGGGAGGTGGGGGATGGGGGGGAGTCATCAAACCACTGCTCTATAGTCTGTAGTCCATCTGAATTCAAATTTAAAATTCTCCTGCCCCATTTTTCTGTTCTGGGATTGTAGGTGTGCATCACCTTTCCTGGCTCCTCTAAACTCTATTCCGTGGCCTTTGGCTGTTGTTGTTTTGTAAAACAGGGTATCATACAGCTCAGACTGTCCTTAAACTCATGATTCTCCTGCCTCCATCCACCAAGTGTTAGAATTATAAGCTTGACTTCCACAGGTTTGGTTTTGTTTCTTAAAGCTATCTTGCTAGGCATGGTGGAATATATCTTTAATCCCCAGCATCAAGGAGGCAGAGCCAAGCTCGCGGATAGACTGACAGTAAGTTAAAGGCCAGCCAGACCTACACAGTGAGACTCTCCCCTCCTCAGAAAAATAATTGTCTTCTTCAAGTGTTTTGAAAACATTAAAGGGAATATTTAACAAAATCTCTTCCTCTTTATAACATATGTATAATCTAAGATGTAAGTCCTAAAATTAAGTGTAACTAGACGTCCATGTATTTTGAGAGGGAAAAGGTCAAGTATGAGTTAGTATCTTCAGCTATTAATGCAGACACAACATCCGATATGACTCTAGCTGGCTATGGTAGCTTCGCACCTGGAACCCCAGCACTTAGGAGATTTCAGCAGGAGTGAGGACACAGTAAGTTCTAGCCAGCCTGTGCAACAGAGGTAGCCTCTGTCTCAACCAATTAAGGCAAAGGGCCTGATTTAAATCATAGCATATGTGGTCTGTTTCAGACCTGGTAATTTAATAACTGACCAATTTATACAGAAATTATTCACAGAATTTACTGATTGTTCAGTTTTCTTTTTACTAGTTTACACTCTTATACTTCAGGTACACTGTCAATGAATGAAAAAATATTATATTTTCTATGTGTTTTAAGCCTGGAGGGAAGTTTTTTGGTTTTGTTTTGTTATTTGTTTTTGAGACAGAGTTTCTCTTTGTAGTCCTGGCTGTCCTGGAACTCACTCGGTAGAGCAGGCTGGCCTTGAACTCACAGAGATCCTCTGCCCCTGGAGTACTGGGATGAAAGGTGTATGCCACCACTGCCCAGCCGGAGGTAAGCGTTTTTAACTTAATTTCCTTAAGAGTAGACTCAGAATGTCAAGTAATTCCATTGACTTAATAGTTTAAGATCCTGTTACACACTGGTATTAATAATGCTCAAGGAAGCAAGGCATGCTAGCACACTCCTGTAGTCCTGGCACTTGGGATGGCACAATGGGAGAATCAAGAGCTCAAGATCATTCTTGGCTACAAATCACATTCAGTGCCAGCATGATCTACATGAGACCTTGTCTTTAAGACAGACAGACAAACAAAAATTGTTGATTTATATCAAGAAAATAGCTTATGGAAACTATGGGAGCCTAAAAATGTAAAGTCATCAGATTTCAGTAACTACCATTTCTCCATCGTAAGTGAGACACTCCTGGAAAACGCGGTCTAGGAAGACATTGGTCATAGTAGCGGTTCCATAGCGGGAGAGCTCTTCCTTACTTAGCATGCCATTATGATCCTTATCAAGATTCAAATACTGACCTTGCAAAAAAGATAACAGAAACACGAAGTGATGATGAAAGAAGACTAATGAAATTCAGTACAACCAAATCACTCTGGAATTACCCCTCAGTGTGAATCCAGACAACCGAATTTGATCATAAAATAAGACAATAGCTGTTGTTCTCAGCTGATGAAAAGGGATCAGGTTACATTGTTCTACTGAAGACAAAGCATAGTAACTATGGAAGAGTTCCAAGCCTTCAAACCTCAGTGATGTGAGAGTACACCTTAGTAGCCTGCAGTACTACACAGGTGGGGGGAACAGTCTGGGGTGAGACAGACAGCCTGGATATACAACAGTCCTCTGGACACCCATCCCATGGGGAATCAACAGAGCCTACCATAGACCCTCAGGGCAGAAGGAGCAGAAAACCAATTTGTTTCTTGACTTTCTTTGGACAATTCCTCATCTCTTAGCTAAAGAAACATAAAAATATAATTAGAAAATAGCAATTATCATGTGATAAAATTTAGTTCAAAAAAAAATTTACCTCCAGTAAATCATCTAAGAAGCTGCATGCTAAAATATCTTGAATTTTGATCTTTCCTTAAAAACAAATAAACACAATTTCATTTTGAGAATGACTTTTTTTTAAAAAAAGATGTTATTTTACAAAGGCAATCCTATAATTGATATGATTAACAGCTAGACTAGCTCTTAGGCTCCTTATATTTTGTTATAAAACTGAAACATTGAAAAAAACTACACACAAAAGCCAAGTAAAACAAAACCACTCCAAACTACAAAAAGACAAAACAAACCCCAACAACTCACAAAATTACGTATCTACTTGGATGCTTCCAACTAGAAGAAGCTAAACAGTAAATTCCTACTAAAATTATGTTATTAAAATCTACAAAAGGTTAAGTCATACTTTTCTCATGGGGACATTACTGGGAACGAGGGGTGGGGCTCATAGCTCAGCAGTGGAGGCTAAGGCTCATCCTTCTGAAAGAGTTTCTAGCACCTGTGCCATCAATGTCATCAAAGCCAGCTTTACAGCTTTCCTTTTGCCAGGTGTGGTGACACATTCCTTTAAATCCCAGACACTCAGGAGACAGAAGCAAGTGGATCTTTGTGAGTTCAAGGCCAGCCTGGGCTATATACACTGTCTCACTAATTAATTAACTAATTAACTAAAAGGGTATAGCTAACTAAAACTTTGGGGGTTTCTATGAGTATACTGATAAAAGTATACTTACTAATCTGGGCACCACTCAAAGAAAGAGAAAGAACACATGATAGATAAATGACTTCCCAATACAAATTTTTAATAAAGAAGAAAGCAATCACCCAGTACGTCATGAACCACAGATAGTACATCATGTAGAACTGGAAGCAACAGTGATGGGTCTCCCAGGTCACACTATGTAGCCCTGGCTGTCCTGAAACTCACTCTGCAGACCAGGCTGGCCTTGAACTCACAGAGAACTGCCTGCCTCTGCCTCCTGAGTTGGGATTAAAGGGCTGTACCATCATGCCCAGTGTGAGGGAAACTCTTAGGAGGGTAGGTGTTGTGGTTTGGATGGGAACGGCCCCCACAGGCTCATAGATTTGAATGCTTGGTCATTCAGGAATGGCGCTATGTGACAGGGATTAGGAGGTGTGGCCTTATTGAGGCAAGTGGGTCACTGGTGGTGATGGTGGGTGGGGAGGTTTGAGGTTTCAGATGTTCAAGCCCAAACCCAGTCTCTCTCTCTTCCTGCTGCCTGTGGATCCAGATTTAAAACTCTGAGCTACCTCTCCAGCACCGTGTCTGCCTCCATGCCTCCACGATTTCCACCATGATAATAATAGACCAAATAAACCTCTGAACCTATAAGCCAGCTCCGGTTAAATGCTGTCCTTTGTAGAGTTGCCATGGTCATGGTGTCTCTTTACAACACTGATAGTAGGCGATATCCCACCACTGCACAGCTGGTTACAGCCAATGCAAGAATATTCTGGAAGCTCTTTATATAAAGGAAATTATGTGGGCTTGTACACTTGCCTACTCTCTGAGACTTGCCAGATTATGCCACTGACTTTAAAAACAAAGAGGAAATTGTAGAAATTTGTCTAATTCTAAGATAGTCCCAACAAATAATATCCCAGTATTTAAATTAGGTCATGGTTTTTACCTGTTCTTAGAGGATCCAAAAAGAAGAAGAACTTCCTAACTGCTGTACAAACATAAAAGGAGTAAAAGGACTTTTCCAACCCATCTAACTGTGGCAAAGTGGGGATGAGTTCCAGTATGTAGTTCTCTAAGTCCTGGAGACAAAACAACATGCTGGTTAAAGGTCTGCTCTTGACGTCCCAGTATGACCGGAAGCTGGAACTGTAAGCCAAATAAAACCCTTTCTCCCTTAAGATTGCTTTGGTTGGAACATTTTATTACAGCAAAAGACACAATATTAGGTCACCAAGTTATTATATTTAAAACCGTCTGGCACATACCTGTATTCCCAATATCTGGGAGGAGGCAGAGACAGGAGGATCACTACAAGTTCAAGCCCAGGCTGGCTACAACGGCTGCAAAGTGAGACTCTGTCTCACAAAATCCAAAGTAATGAATACAAGTCTCTTGTGGCATTCATTTTATATTTATTTTGACAACTTTGCTTTTGCTCTATTTTAGCATATGCCTGGTAGATCACAGACTCTTAAGTTCATAAAAGAACAGACGCTCAAACCAGGTGTGTAAAATGAGCTCTTCCCAGCCCCTCACGGCCTCGATGGGTTTCTTCCATTATCAAAATAAAATTTAGGATTCAACTTTGATTTCTACAGTTCCTTTCCCAGTGTCCCATTCCCTATACCACATATCCACCCTAGCAGCAAGGTATGTGATTCTTTCATTTTTCCCTTTCCTTTCTGCCCCTTCCCCTTTCCAGTGTGGGGGAAGAAAAGGTAGGATGTCCACAAAGTACACTGAGTGGGTCTACTTTTAGCTTCTGATGGTGTGTGTGGGGTGATGAGGTCTTACTGTGTAGTCAGGCTGGCCTCAAATTCATGAGTCCTCTCCTGTCTTGGCCTCCTAAGTGTGAGCCGGCTTCTTCAACAGTCACCAGTCATCTTGGCCACTAATATTTTCAGCTACTATGATAGCTGCCTATTATTTCTGCCTCCATTTTATGCTCTTATAATCTCCCATAATACATCCAGATCACTCTTTAGAACCAGAAACCACAGACCAGGCACGATGGTTTAGTTGGTAAAGGCACTTAAAGTAGCCAAGCCTGATGATGGGCACTCAATTCCCAGGACCCACATGACACACAGCGACAACCAAGGCCTGCAAGATGTTCTCTGGCCTCTGCACATTCACACACAAACTTTATAAATACAAAAAAAAAAAAAAAAAAACAAACTAACAAACAACAGCAAAAACAACAACAAAAACAAAACAAAACCCTAACAACACATTCAAACATTCACCGGCTTCTTCAGAATCTCATAATAAAATCTAACCTCCACACTACAGCCTAAAAGGCTCAGTATGTGGCTGCTATCTACTCTGACCTCATCTGCCACCTTAGCTTCTGTTCCAGCCACACTGGTTTTATTTCTACAGAGACAGGCAGGAGCAAGAGCCCTTTACTACAATGTTGATCTGAATCTTAAAGGACAAGAACTATACAGTGTCCTTGGAATAGTTAACTCAGTGGCTGATATATATGCCCAACATACCTGCTCTCTTAAGCTCTATAAGAGGGATCCATATTAGAGAAAAAAATATAAGCCCCAAAATAAAAAACTTACATAATTTAGATAAATGCCAAAAATATGGAAGTAGCATGGCCATTTTGATCATGAGGTTTTAATCCCATTCATAACCTGACCTAATGACATGCATACCTAATAGGAAACAAATACCTTCTTGGTAACTTATCTGTCCCTCTAAACCTGTGGGTAAAAACAAAGTCCACACGAGGTTTTCCCCCCTGGTCTTTTTCAAAATAATAAAATAGTGCATATATGAGAATAACCAAGAGCTGCTGAGGTGAGATGGCTTACTTAGCATGTAAAGTGCTTGCTGTGCAAGCCCAAAGACCTGAGTTTGAGCCCCGAAAGCCATGTACAGGTGGAAAGAGAGAACCAACCACATGAAGCTGTCCTTCAACCTTTCCGTGTTCGGTGGCACGTGTGAGCCCTACTACTTCTCTTTCCAACCGCTAGGGAGATGGGCTGGCTAGGGAGATTGCTCAGTGGTTACTAGAGAGATAGGCTGGC
>JADRCH010000040.1:17756612-17799099 GCA_019843965.1 Rhynchomys soricoides | reverse complement strand
GGTTACTAGAGAGATAGGCTGGCTAGGGAGATTGCTCAGTGGTTACTGCACTTGCTTTGCAAGTGGGGGAACTAGAGTTCAGATCCCTACGTAAATGACAGCATGCTAGTGATCCTCCTGTAACGTCAGCCTTAGAAGACCGACCCAGGAATCCCCAGAGCAAGCTGGCTAGCAAACTAGCCATATAGTGAGCTCTGAGTTTGACTCAAAGAGCCTGCCTCAATGAATAAGAAGAAAGAGTGAATTAAGATGATTCCTGACATCAACTTAACCTCAGGCTTCCATGTCTGCCTGTGCATATGCCTCACACGCATACAAAAACTTTTTTTCTTCAGTAATTCCTTTCCTTTCTTTTCGATCTTGGAGACAAGGTCTCACTGCCCTAGCCACCCTGGAACTCTATATGCGGAGCAGGCTAGTTGCAAGCTTGCAGTGGTCCTTGTATCCTGGCCTAAGCTAGGATTACAGGTGTGTGGCACCACACCTCACTTGTCAGTCAGTTTTAAAACCTGTTCAGATACATTCTATTTATTGACTGATAATGTTTTGTTATGTAGCTCAGGTTGGCCAGGAACTTGATAAGGAGCTTCAGCTACCTCTGAACTCCCAACAATCCTCCTGCCTTAGCCTCTAAAGTGCCTGGATTAGAAACATGTGCTAGGATTAGGATGCTCAGCTTCATTTTCCTTTTAAAAAAGATCAAAACATTTTTCTCAAAGGCTGGAAAAAAAGAACCTAAAGACTATTTATGTGGTCAATATATACGAAAACCATTAAGACAAAATCAAGCAAAGTCTATAATGACAACTTACTTGGTGGTAATTAATGTTAATATTATTTTGTTGTTTATAATGTTTATTAAATTTAGATCAATACTCACTGATTCCCGAAGGTATCCTTGCCCAGCAACATCATATAAACTGAGTCCTATTCTTGTCTGATGTAGCCAAACTGACAATAAACAAGAAAATTACACATAAATACTAAAATCTGTTCCTTAGCACATATATGAACAAAAGAGTAAGGTGTTAGACTAGAAGTGTAGGCCAATTCGGGAACTCCATTTCATACACATTAAGTAATCAGTGACCTGTAAGACATTTAAGCCAAAAGAATAAAGCCATGAAATGGCAGACTTCAACAATTCTGCCTTGTTTACAACTACAGTAAAACTGATGCCCTTGGGGATGTTGGTCTCCATACATTAAACTTTGTGTTCCACCAAACAGAGAGAGCCAACACAACATTTTATCTTCAGGGACGTCTGTATCCTCCTGAGGTTAATTACCACAGCCAATCTATTAATTAACAACAGTACACAGTAAGATTCTGTAGACCATATACTCTTAGAAGACTCATAACAACTCCAAAATGTTTTAATACAGGCTTCTTGAAAACAGTTGTGGATTTGAGACTACCCTTTCAGGCACTTGTATTAGTGAAATGAATTACCAGTAAATTGAAATAATTTCAAACCATCCATTAAAATCCTTGCTCTGCTTTCTAAAAGAATTAAAGTGATTTTACTGTTCTATCAAGTATACCAGACAGATATGTGCCACTAGGGCAGGCTTTGGACAGCTCAGGTTTCCAACTGAGAGTGCAGTCCCTTGGTCTTACAGAACACTCCAATTGATGAATTCAGCTCTCTCAGAACCTGTTCCTCTCTCAGGACACTTGCAAATAGCAACTGGTTCCTTACTTAGATGGCAAAGATCTCAGCAGATCAAGAATGGGCTTAAGGAGTATCAGAACTTTACCACAAACCACCAAAGGGGCTTGTGCAACACCATGTCGTGTCGTACACCTTTCTGCCCAGTGTATAAATCTGTTTCTTCACATCGTTGTTAAGACATCAACTGAAGCAAGGACACTATGGCAACAGGAGAGAGCTAACAGGGGAAGCCCTCTGGGGAGAGGACATGCGTGACCAGAAAAACAAAAACAATGTTTCTGCTATCTCTATTTTGCCACCTTCCTTACTTGGGTACACAACACTTTTGTTTAAAATAATGAATTCAATTTTAATACAGAAAATCACACCTCTGTGTGGTGTCCAGGGAAACTATAATAGCATAGGGAAAAGCCACATGACATGGAAGAAGTCACAAAGAAGCACAGACTGAAGCCTACTTGATTCCCAGACGAGAGTTCAAACTAATACATACAACAAATCACCTTTTCGCATGACGTAGTTAAAGAACTGCATGATGGAAATTCTTCCATATGAATCTGTATGAAGGAGTTTGGCAAAGACTTTTGCAGTAAAAAATTGCCTAAGAAAAAGGAAATAAAGATTAAATGGCCTACCAGCATAGTATAAAAATGGTGTCTGTAAGAATTGACTAACAACATGAATACAACTAAAAACCAAAGTAAGAGACTATAAAGACTCCTCATAGCACAACAATTGAAACAGCAAGTTATAAATACTTGCATTTTCTTTACATTCTTCAAAGAATGAAAGACCTAGATGCATGCATGCTGTTGCCTGTTGAAGCCTGGACTTAGCTGCCTGCTGTGACAGCCCCCTTGGTCTAGCCTCAGAAAGAGGCAAGTCCCTTTGCAAAGCTGCCCTTGGGTGCCACTGTGCAGAGTGGGGCTCCTAAGTTGCAGGAGGAAAATCAGTAGGGTTGCTGGAGAGTTATCCATCACATATTAGGAATGGTGGATAAGGGGATCGGAGCAGTATTCTAGCCTGTTTCTGTGTATAAAGGTGATATGGAACAAATACTGCTGGATGCCTGCAGAATCTGGACACAGCAGCTCCAATGGCTCTGCTCTTACTGTGTGAACTGGCTGGTTTGTGTGTCAACTTGACACAAGCTAGGGTCATCAAAGAGAAAGGAGCCTCAGTTGAGGAAATGTCTCCATGAGATCCAGCTATAAGGCATTTTCTCAATTAGTGATTGATGGAGGAGAGCCCAGCCCATGGAGAGTGGTGCCACTCCTGGGCTGATAGTCCTGGGTTTTCTAAGAAAGCAGGCTGAGGGGCTGGATTGATGGCTCAGCGTTAAAAGTACTGGCTGCTCTTCCAGAGGTCTGAGTTCAATTCCCAGCAACCACAAGATGGCTCACAACCATCTGGAATTGAATCCGATGCCCTCTTCTGGTGTGTCTGAAGACAGCTACAGTGTACTCATATACATAAAAATAAATCTTTTTTTAAAAATGTCTAACACAACAACAACATGGCCCTCTTTAAATCACATTACTCTTACTTGCACTTTGGTCCAGCCTTTTCACCAACCTTCAAAAAATTTTCATAATTGATCATTGCTTCCTCTCCAATCATAGGTGGTATCTGGTGTTTATCCAGCAAAAACCATAGGTTCTTAAGAGAATTAGGGAAACGAAGATAAGTTAACAGTGGATTTAAGAACATATATACATCACTCCTGTCTAATAAAGACAAACTTATGCCCTATTATTTTGATTACTAATAACAATAACTAACACTGTGCCTACTAAAGTTTTAAGCTTTCAAAGCTTCTTTAGCCCATGTAACCATCTAATGTAGGCAGCTATCTCTACAAGTGAGAACTAAAGCATAAAGGTATCAAGTCCACTGCCTAAAGTCACACCACGGCAGGGCTAGGACCTAAACCTCTGCAGAGGCCCACACTGTAGTGTTTCCCAAACCTTGACTCCTCATTAGGATTATGTGGGGACTAAAGAAGCAAAACCACAACAGCACCATCTTTGGAAATCAGGCCATGCAGGTGCTGGTACACACGTACACACTCTGCTTCAGACACCTATGGAGTACCCCTCTGCAGTGATGATTCAAAGGCATATAAAACATCCTACATGACTTACATAGGAGAAATAAATGGGTAACATCTAAACCACTTTTGACTCCACTCATACCTGTAATTCTTCATTATCTAAGAGTTCTCTGCTTTTCCTCTGGAGAAAGACAGCTCTAGATTCCTCTCGTAATTTCTGTAGTAAGACTTCATCTTCGGCTGGCAACTAAAAACACATTGGAAAAGTCACCTTACGTTCACATCAAATTAGATAGGACTAGCTTAACAGCCTGGGCAAAGCAAGCAAGCTGTTGAGATTACATCACCTAACCGTACACTTACTACTTCTATCTATAATAAAAGCTATAAGAGCCTATTGCTCAAAAAGGGGGAGGAGGACTTTTTCTTATATCACTTTATATTGAATCTCAAGATTTTAGTGGATTCAAAGTACTTTATCACAGTGATAAATCAACTGTAATAAAATAAAATACAACTGTAATTAAAATCTATTTTTAAAATATAGGCTTTGGATCCCACTTTTGAAGTTACATTTCATTTACAGACTAAGAAATATCCACTTAGACAACGCACTTACCCTGTAATAAAACCGGGGAATGGTCTTATAGAATTCATTTGTGTTTTTTCTACCTCCTTTCCATTCTGAGTAGTATTTGGTAAATAAATCCATTTCTTCATCTTTTAATTCTTGTTCGCTTTTTTTCCCTAGTAACAACAACAGAAAAGTAAAATGAGAAAAGTAAATATATCAAGTATTATTTTTACTTAGGATAGCCTATACATTACAGTCCAGTTAACATATCTGCAGTGGCAGAAAGGCCTTTAAAATGGTGCTTAGTTAGACCAGAGCATACTAACTTGCCTTCCACTGTAACAGCCTGCCCTACACCAACTGCTAAACCATATACCTTTAAAAAAAGTACAATGAGAATCTGTGTGTTCCCAAACTTGTAGTTATCAATGATGCACGTGCCTCTTCCTCAAGTCACTGTCTCTAAAGACCTTCAAAGTGTTTCAATTCACTGGTGTATCAGAAGTATCCGCCAGGGCCAGGAAGATGCTCAGTGGTAGAGTGCTTACCTAGCACATACAAAGTCCTGGGTTCAACACCCAGCACAGGATCAATAATGAAAACACCTGAGCACCTACTGTATCAAGCCCTGGGTTCAAATGTCAGTACTAAGGATACCACAGACACCTGAGCACTTTCCTGGACTGAACACTTTAGCTAGAGGAGGAAGCAACAGGCACAGCCATTGAATCATTAAATCTCAGCCTCAAGACCACAGTTCCTCATTAAGAAAAACAACGAAGCTGACTGAAGGGGGAAACTCAGTACTCTGTGGTCCTCTCTCGCCCTCTGCCCTGCTGTGGTCCTCTACCATCACCCCCTGCCTGCTGCTGACAGGTAACTTTCTCATTGAGCCATTTTTCTTTATTTAACATTTATGGAGATAATATTTACTGAGGTTTAAATCCTGGGTACTGTGCACTCTATGCAGGCACCCTACACTGAGCTGCACCCCCAGATTCCCAAGCCTCTCTACTTTTTATTTTTAAACAGTATCTCACTCTGTTGCTCATATGGCCTCCTGTCTCAGTCAGCCAAGTGCTGGGATTACAGATGAGAGCTCCCATGTCTAGCAAGATTACAGGTCTTTCCTGCAGGTTCTCTCTGAAAGTGTAAGCTCTCTCACACACTTCTGACCATTTAGAACCTCGGGACCGTGGCTTTGCTTCGGCCTCACTGGGCTCTTCAATTCTATCATCTAGTTTCTCAACTCTATTTCTTCTGTATCAATTTCTTTCCAAGATGACTCTAGCACTTCACCTGTCACAACATTTCTGTTGTCCCTGTCACGTTAACCTTTAACCTTGGACCAAGGCACAGTTTCTTTAATAAGGCTTAGTACTACTGGAGAAAACTGCAAAATTTTGCAAATAAAATGGGAATGGAGAAGGACCAATGAACGCTTCACAAGAAGGAATAAGAGACAAGCACAGCTTTAACCACAAAGTCTTTGAGTGTTGCCATTAAGGAAACAACCACAAGGCAGAGCTAGAAGTAGGGAACTCACACAGGGAGCTGCTGTTGATTGTCTTGACTTTTCCTTTACTGTTTTTGAGACAAGGTGTGATTGGTAGCTCTGGCTGGCTTAGAACAACACACCATTTACCAGACTAGCCTAATTTGCATTGGTCTTCCTGCTTCTGCCTCTGGAGTGATGGAATTATAGGTATGTACCTGGCCTAAAAACATTCTTAACTGGGAAAAATACCAACTTTTTTATATGCTAGTGAAAATTAAGAAAACCTGATAATACAGGTAAAGAGCTATCCTTAGGAATATATCCTTTGGTATGCAAAAGAGATTTAGCACATGGGATCTACTACACTGATGGCAATAGCCTTAAGAAGGAGCTATTAATATTATCCACACAATCTAGATAATTTGATATATATATTCATAGTCCAGTTGTAGTATTCCTATTAAAGGTGAAGAGAAATGTAGCAAACTTTGGAGGGGAACTGTTGAGATGACTCAGTAGGTTAAGAGCACTTGTTCTTGTAGGGGGCTCGGGTTTGTTTCCCACATGGCAGCTCATAACCACATGTAACTCCTGCTCCAGGGGATCCAATACCTTCTTCTGGTCTTTGCAGGTGTCAGGTCTCAAAGAAACCTGGGACAAATGATTAGTAATGATACTAACATATCAGAGCAGGCTTCCAGCATCACCTAGTCCCTGTGGCTCCTCCAGCTCTTCTCACCCCACTCCCTCCCCTAAACCACTCCAGTGGGTACAGCTTTCCTTCCTTCAGCTTCTGATCCTATATAACTCAGGCATGTTGGCTACTCACTCCCTTGGCTCAGCTCTTGTTTCCCATGTGCTCTCTTGGTCCACTCCCCCCCCGCCCCCCGCCCATTCACTTGTTCCCCCCACCCCTTCTCTCTCATGCCCAGACTATTCTATTCTGCTGGTCATATTCAGTCTGGACCCTTTTACTAGGAACTCTCCCTTGTATCTACAATAAAATCTTCCCCTCAACCATATGAGGGCCATGTCCTCATTTTCATTCAGCAGGCAATGCACAATAGTGGTACACACACATACATGCAGGCTATTACATGTTTGTTAGTGGCAATGGAAATGTAATCTAGTGAGGAACTGGAGGGACTCAAGGAGAATACACAATTCTTTTCTTTTCTAGAGACAGGGTTTCTCTGTGTAGCCCTGGCTGTCCTAGAACTCTCTGTAGACCAGGCTGGCCTCAAACTCAGAGAACCACCTGTCTCTGCCTCCCAAGAGCTGGTATTAAAGCTATGTGCCACCACTACTCAGTGACAATTCATCTTAAAGGTGAAGGTTGGGTGTAAGGATACATACTTAAGGGCTGGAGAGATGGCTCTGTGGTTAAGAGCACTGACTGCTCTTCCAAAGGTCCTTAGTTCAATTCCCAGCAACCTCATGGTGGCTCACAACCATCTGTAATGGGATCTGATGCCCTATTCGGGTGTGTCTGAAGACAGCTACAGTGTACTCATATAAATACATACTTAAGACCTGAGAGAAATGGTAACTGGAAACAGCTGAGGTTGTCAACTGCTTCTACTTCCTCTTTGAGATATAGATTTGAAAAATAAGCTCATCAATTTAAGGTGAACAATGGCGAGGACAGATTGGAGGTTTGGGAAGATGGGAGGAATTAAGCGTAGAAAAGCAAAATGCTCTTCTTGCAGATGCAACCAAAACAGACACTTTCGCTTAGGACTCACCATGGTTTTGGTTTTTGTTTTGGTTTGAGTCTAGCTTTTAATGGTTGAGCCATCTCTCCAGCCAGGTTGTTTTTCTTTAGCCAATTGCAGCTGCCTGGGTGCTGGTGTGGAATTGCAAAGATTTAACCAGACTGGCAAGCAAATGTGAAGGACCAAGGTATGAACAATGTAAAATGGATTAATGAAATTTAAAATGGAGGTTTAAGTGAAAAGTGAGAGTTAAAAGGCGACAGGAATTCGGGAGGCAGGAACAAAAAGGGTCAATAACTCAAATCTAGCCTCGGCTGTATGAGAAAACGCTGTTTCTAGGGAGGAAAAAACCTATAAGGATGAATTCTAGGTCTTGGTAAGATTGAAGGTTTGAACGAAGGTTCGTAAGTCTAAGACCGTGGGAAACGGGTGCCACCGTTATGCTTTCATTCCTAGCAGGTCATTTACCAGGGAAGTTTGGGTCACCCCTCGGTAGATCTCCAAAGCACATTCCACTCTGACTCCTTTGTCAAGAGAAGTTTAACAGACACGGAAAGTACGCTCTCACTTCCTCCTCCACCCTCTTCGCCCAGTTCGCCACTTCTAGCCTGGGGCGGGCTATCTAGAGGGCGGTCCCTCTCAAACTCACTCTTTGGATCCGTGTTGGGCGATGCTAACCGCCGGCGAAGCACGTCTTTCCAGTCCATGGCTGACTCCCGCTTAGAGGACCCTACATTTGCGGTTTGTTAACAGCTCCACCCACTGCCAGCAGCGACGTCAGACGCCACCAAGACAGGTGGAAGTTAAGAAGGACGCCTGGACGCCATCTTGGGCTCGGGCGGAAGCCTTAGTTACAAAGGGAAAAAAAAAAGAAAGAAAGATGCTGTAGCTATTCCGGATACGGTGATCACGCTAGCGGGGACGAAAATCAAACATGAAATAGATGAAAAGAAAATTAGCCTTCTAATGGGGGTGTCGCAGGTCACCAAGCCAGATTTTTAAAGTCCGGAAGCCTGCGTGACTTCTTCGCACGAGCATCTGGCGCGTGCGCACCACAAGATGTAGGCCTTCACTGGCTTTTCCGAATTGAGAAAAGCATTTTCGTCACATTTTTGTTTTTCTTCTCTCTCTCTGGAAACCTTAACAGTTCCCAAGACGCAGCGGTATCCAGCCGTCTTGGATACTAAAAGTTTCAAAATTACCTTGGTTGTTTATCTTTTCCAAACTCAACAGAACGCGGGAATTCATGCCATCCGGGTCCCAGCGGCTCGTTTAGCGCGGTGCCTTGTGGGTATTGTAGTTTTCACCGTATTTGTGGTTACTTTAAGCATGAGTGGCGTGGTGAGTTGTTTAATGAAGTGAACTTCGTTTGTCGGCCATCCATACAGCTAAGTCTGAGCTCTTTCTGGACCTCACTTCCTTCCCTGTTATGTTTATGCTGCAATTCCCCGCTCCCTCTTCTCTGAAGAGTTTTTGCGGCCTGGAGAGAGTTGTGAAGAGCAAGGGACCTTAGACTGGCTTTTCTTGCTGCTGCTGGGGCAGCGATTAGTGGTTCCTGATCGATGTTATTTATTTCCCTCTTCTAGCTCCCTTGGTATCCCGCCCCTCTTCGGGACCGTCGTAATCCACACGAATCAAACTGGGAGGTCCATGTGCTTTTTCCTCAGATTCGAAAATTGGAAGGTAACAGGCACCTCAGGATTCGCGTTCTGTCTTCTGGTTTAGGGATTGCTACTGGTGTTGGATGTCCTTGGATCGTTGTTTAATGAATAGAACTCGTGTGCTTTCCTTACCATTAAATTTTCCCAAATACATAATCTTGATTTGTTTGTAAGGGATAAACAAAAAGTCTCCGTTTCAAGAACTGCGCATCCACTATCACCTTAATTTTATATAGTGGAGTGAAGCTGTTTTATTTTTAAGTCTCATTCAACCTCCTGCAGGATGGCCTTCTATTTGTCTGGTTTTCGGAGCTTCCCGAAACTTTGGAAGAGCAACCCTTACTTTGAGCTAGGCCCTGCTACCTCTTCTGCCTCTTTCTTTCTCACAGTTCACTGTGTCATCAGGAACCAACAGAGATGGTTTTCTGTTAAACCTACAACCCCTCCAGATAGCAAAACACTCAATCTACTGGTTACTAAAGCTAGAACACTCAAGAAAGGAAATAACAGCAATAAGCAAGTTTCTTCTGATCCTCATTATTTTGCTGCTGGAGCAGCTAAGAAGAGGTCCCACATAAATGGTAACTCTCAGAATCAAGGTCATGCCTTGCCTGTGAGAAGCACTGTCCAACTTCCAACTAAACCTTTGAATTCCAAAGAGTGGGATAAACTTAAAGAAGATTTCAAAGGCAAGACGAGTTTTGAAGACTTCATCATTTCACAGATGTCACGCAGCTGCAGTTCAATAGATGTGGCTAAGTCTCTCCTGGCTTGGGTAGCAGCAAAGAACAATGGCATCGTGGGGTATAATTTACTTGTCAAGTATTTATATCTCTGTGTCTTTCATAAGCAGACGTCAGAAGTTATTGATGTCTATGAAATCATGAAAGCCAAGTACAAAAGTTTAGAACCTGGGGGTTACACCCTTCTCATCCGGGGATTAATCCACTCAGACAGATGGAGAGAGGCTTTGTCGCTGTTAGAAGACATTAAAAGAGTCACTGTCCCCTCCAAAAGGAACTACGGCGACTGTATACAAGGAGCCCTACTTCATCAAGATGTGAACTTAGCGTGGAGTTTGTATCAGGAATTGGTAGGTCGTAATCTCATTCCTCTGTTGGAAACTTTAAAAGCCTTCTTTGATTATGGCAAAGACATAAACGATGATCACTATTCAAACCAACTCCTGGACATCCTCTTGTATCTAAGGAACAATCAACTGTATCCTGGAGAGTCATTTGCACACAGTATAAAAACGTGGTTTGAAAGGTACTTTTGATTTTGTATATGTGTTTTATGTGTTGTTTATTAGTTGCTGAGACTCATTTTATTCAGCTTATGCCTTTTCCCATCTTGAGATAAGAGTTGTTTCTCCTTTAAAGCAAAATATTCTAAGAAAGTAGTAGGGACAATTTGTGTCACTCTCTACTTGTCGCATAAAAGGGGATTATAGTGCCTTCTGTTTTTATATAAACTGGTAGCTCTCTTCCTTTTAGAACTATATTTTATTTTCTGAAGTGTCTAACATGAATAATGGGCAACATTATAGCTGATAAAGGGTTTGTGTCTGTGTGTGGGCATATGCATGTGGGAACAATAGAGGTTGACTTTAGTTGGGTTTTTTGTTGTTGTTGTTGTTTTTAAATCAAATTCTACCTTACTTTTGAGACAAGAATCTCTTACTGGACCTTGAGCTTAGCATTTTGTCTAGACTCACAGGTTAGGAAGCCCCAAGATCTGCCTGTCTTCATGCCCATATTGCTTGGTTTACAGGTCCAGGCTGCTCTGCCAGGCTTAGACATGGGTTCTGGGGATCTAACCTCAGATCTTTCTTGTGCAGCAAGTACTTTACCGGATGATCATACTCTTCTTTTCAAGGGTAGTGACTGAAATAATGTGCAGGAGGTAGCCTGTAGCTCCTGTGCCCTTCACTTACAGTGATTAGAGTGGATAGAGCAGTCCTCATCAGCTCTGACACTCAGGCAGTAAATGGAAAACCGTCCTTCCATTTTATTTTTAGTCTTCTCTTGTTTGGCTATTGCTTTGATTCATGTCATTAACCCCATAAATATCTACTGCTTCAATCTCTCTCTCTCTTTCTCAACCCCCCCCCCCGGATGTATGTATGTATGTATGTATGTATGTGTGTATGTGTGTATGTGTGTGTTTCTGAGAAGCCCTGGCTGTTCTGGAATGGTTTGTAGACCTGGCTGGCCTTGAACTCACAGAGATCCACCTGCCCCCTAAGTGCTAGAATTAAAGGCATGCACCACCACTGCCTGGCTGCTTCAATCTTTTAGTCTCTTTTCTTGACCCTTATTTTATTTCAGGTCATTTCCTCAATGCTCTTTCTTTTCCTTCTTTTTTCATATATCATGTTTACAGAACTTTTAGGTAGCAGTCATGTCTGATTATCTTTTTTTTCTTTTTCTTTTTTTTTTTTGTTTTTCTGAGACAGGGTTTCTCTGTATAGCCCTGACTGTCCTGGAACTCACTCTGTAGACCAGGCTGGCCTCGAACTCAGAAATCTACCTGCCTCTGCCTCCTAAGTTCTGGGATTAAAGGCGTGCACCACCACTGCCCGGCTATGTCTGATTATCTTAACATGCTTATTGAATATCAGAAGAAGAGGAGTCAGAGCATGAAAGCTATCGTAAGAAGGTATTCTGAACTCATATTCTTCCTTACAGAATGTCTATACAGTGACTGTCTGTCTTTAGGTTCAGCAGGAATTTTTAACTAGTGGATAATTTGGTTTTGTAATCTTTTTTGTAGTATTCCTGGAAGACAATGGAAAGGACAGTTCACCACAATTCAGAAAAGGTAAAGACCATTATTTGTCTCTAATATGTTTGATTCTGATATAGTAAGTTCTGTTGGCATTGACTTAAAAATAGGAAAGGCTGGAGAGATAACACAAAGGTTAAGAGCTATTTTGCTCTTCCATAGCATACAGTTCAGTTCCCAGCACTGGTAGTTGTGGTGGCTCACAACTGCCTGTAATTCTCGTTTCAGGGGATCTTCTGCCCTCTTCTGCCCTCTGTCTGTACCTGCACTCACACATACACACCCATACACACCTACAGAAACACATAATTAAAAAATAAATCTTAAAGCCAGGTGGTGGTGGTGGTGGTGGTGGTATGGTGTACATCTTGAATCCCAGCACTCAGAAGGCATCAGGCGGATTTCTGTGATCAAGGCCAGTCTCGAAAGGAGAAACTGTGTCTCAAAAAAACTAAAAACGAGCCGGGCAGTGGTGGCGAACGCCTTTAATCCCAGCACTTGGGAGGCAGAGGCAGGCAGATTTCTGAGTTTGAGACCAGCCTGGTCTACAGAGTGAGTTCCAGGACAGCCAGGGCTACACAGTGAAACCCTGTCTCAAAAAACCAAAAAAAAAAAAAAAAAAAAAAAAAAAACTTCAAAGGGGAGGGGAGCTTTAAGTAATTTAAAAAGAAAAGTTTAAGAACATCTTAAGGATGGGATTGTCAAGAATTTATAATTAAATTCCCTGAGGGGGAGAACCAACTCTGTTGTTGTTGTGAGCCCAGGCTGTTTCAAACATATAAAAAGCCTTAACCTTCCAAGTGTTGGGATTACAGCCATGTATGCAGAGACTCTGGAGTGTTCAGAACATTTTTCCTGATGATACTTTTGAGTTTGTTTTACACTTTAATGATGTTTCCCCCTAGACTGCAGACCCAGTTGTGTTCTAGGAATTACTTTAAAAGTTTCATCTGGCTCCTGCCATCTTTCCCTGTCACCACAGTGGTATGTGTGACCATGACTGATGCTCTCAAGAGCTCTGACAATGCTGGAAGGAGGGGTAATCACAGGTCCTTATCAGGTTGCTCTTGAGTTGTCGGATTCTAACTGTGACAGGACTGGGAAAATTGTTGGGAACCTTACAGGCATGTGGTGTGATCATTCCCAGATCTAGTCCACTCTCACACTGTCAGTTTGTTCATGTATTAACCACCTCAGTTGGCATCATGAAGAAACAAAACAAAGATGGAAGGAGAGAAAGCCCTACGACTTTTTTTTAAAACAAAACAAAACAAAACCCCAAAACTTTAGATTTTCATTTTATTCTATGTGAAGGTCAGTGCACAGCTTTCAGGAAGTCGGTTCTGTCCTCCCGCCATGTCCATCCCTGGGATTGAAATCAGCCTGTCAGGCTTGACCACTGTATTGGTAATATATTGATCTGCTCTAAACTCCTCTGAGGTGTGTGCACCTCCTCTACACCCTCCCAATTGTTTTAGATTCATAACTGAAAGACTCTCACACACACACACACACAGAGAGAGAGAGAGAGAGAGAGAGAGCGTGCCTTATTTCTAATATGCCCTAAGCAGCTCAACAGCAGCTAACACTCTCCCCTCCGGTATTCTTGAGTTACTACTTTCTAAAATCTATACTTCATTTCTGCTACCCCAGACCCAGTCGGGATAAAGTGGGCCACTCTACCCCGATTCTTACATATTGTCTGGTTTCTCTCCTGAAGCTTTCAGGCTTGGTCTTTCTGCTTCCCCGCCATAGCAGTTCTCCAAACTCTTCTTCCCTTGCCCAGGAAATCTAAAGTCCCACCTCTGTCGCCCTGCCCAGCCATTGGCTGCTGGCAACTTTATGTCACCAATCAAATAGCATTAGAACCAATCCACAATAACCGCAGACACCCTTATCCACTGAGCTATTTTTGAAGCCCCTGTGGTTCTTCTAAGAGGGTAAAGCATACATAAATGTGTAAACATAAAAGTATATACATAAAATGCCTTAGTGGAAAAACATTTTTTTGTTTTTCGTCTAGATACCTAGAGATCCTCTCTTTTGGGTTTTCTGGCATACTGATAGGTGATATCTTTACGTTTACAAAAAAAAAAAAAAATCTAATAAATGTGATTACAAAGGTATACATTTACATTTCCTTGTGCTTTGGAATTACTCATTTTAGGAAAAAATGATTTTCCAAGACACTATTTAATATAAAACATTGCAATTACAGTGGCCAGTGTTCAAGCTGTGGCAGAACCATAGAGTCTATTCATCTGAGTCCAGAAGATTATGAATTTCTCAAGGAAAAAATCATGAGGGATGTGATAGATGGTGGTGACCAGTATCTGAAGACGACACCTCAGGTGAGGCTAACAGCCAACTATGCCCTTAGATTATTTGTCTGGAGGGGAGGCCAACTATTTTTTTCTTGTAAAAGCCAAAGGGCAAATATTTGGGACTTTGTGAGCCATGCAGGCTCTTGTAACATTTTAGTTTCGTTACAGTTAAAACAGCAGTGGATGGTATATAAATGACTGATTGTGACCATTCCATTAAAACTATTCATGAGGACTAGGATGACTCAGTGAGTGAAGTGCTTGCTATGCCACTGAGTGTAGATGCCAGACATGGTGGCCCATGCACATGAGGGGAGTGACTCCTGGGCCTGAGGGGGAGGGGAAGAAGGGCATGGAGACAGATAGATTCTGAGGCCTTGTTGGTCAGTCTCAGTCAGTCTAGCTGAAATCAGGATCTTAAGGTTCAGTGAGAGGGCTTGTCTCAAGCTATAAAGTGGAGAGTGAGGAAGGATGTCTGCTTGCCAGCAGGTCCAGGTGAGAGCTGAGAACCCAGTCCAGCTGACTCTGTCCTGGGCTGAGCAGGATGGTGAGTGTCGAAACACATCAGGCCGGGAGTCTTGTCAAAGCAGGAACTCAACTTTATTGTATCAGTCCCTCCCTTATATAGAGAAGGCAAAGGGGGTGAGCACTTAGGTACCGGGAGAGATGACATAAGAGGCAGGGAAGGGGAAGGGGAAGGGATAGCTGACAGGGCCAATAGCAAAGCTCCACATCAGCAATGGCAGGGAGGAGAGAGAGCCAAATAGGTCTTGCTGAGTCACCCCTATATGGAAGTGACTGAGACAGGTCTCAGACCTCTCGGGTTTGTCCTCAAGGCCCAAACCAGGGTCAAAATGAGACCCCACTCTCTCGCCCTTGGGACAGCGGGAAGGGGAGAACACCCCAGCGCCAAGCTATCAGGGTCCAGTTCCGAGCCCTGGCACAGAGCTGCTGCAGTCCCAGCTTGGCTCGGCAACACGGCGCCCAGTATAGGAGGGTAGACAGGCAAGTCAGCAAGGAATCGGGGCTGCTGCCATGGTTGCCTGCGAACCCAGGGCCCCTACACCCTGTCCCAATGGCTGGAGCTACCCCAGGCCGCATGCAGTGCTCCTTGTCCTTGTGCCTGGGAGACATGCCCCTTGACCGTCAGCTTCCCCTCGGAGCAGGGGCTGTTCTACAGAGGAAGCAGGAGCTCTCATCCCTATGCCAGTGCCAGCATTGTGCTCACCACCCAGGGCCCCCAGATGTGATGCCAAGGGCTGTCACCATGGAGAAGGCCGCAGCCCCAGGCTAGGGCTGGGCAGCCCAAGGGGAGCGACAATAAAGATGAACAGAAGAAACACTCCACAAGTTTACCTCCAGCCTCTACATGTGCTTACATGGACACAGGCAGTCTGCATACACCCACCCTGACGCTGCAAAACTAAAAACCTATTCATGAAAACAAGCAGTAGGATAGATTTAGCCCCCAGTTATGTGTCTTCCACAGATTAATTTTAGAGTTTTGTAGATTAATTAGGTATATTACAATCTATTGAAGTCAGTCTGATTCTATCTGATCATAATTTCAGTGTTCAAAGTTGGATGTGGGTCCATGCTTTGCCCTGTTACAGGGCACGGCTGGGAGGTGAAACGTGAGGAGCTTGATTGTGCTTTTCACGAGCTGCCACTAAGCGGGTGCTGGGCTTCAGGGAAGCGAGCTGAGGTCTAACCCATCTAACCCAGAGTTGGGGCAGGGGAGGGGCCAGCTCCAGCTTAGCTCAGCGGTGATTGTCCTTAGCTTGGCTGCAGTAGTGGCTGGAAGCGCAGAGGCCTTTTGTGGGAGGCTTAGGCTGTGGCTCAGTAGTCAATGACCCCCTCCATGTTCCCCATGGCAAATTTTGATGAAAAAAGACAGTCCATGGTTCTAAACTGTTTATTGACTGTTCATCATGGAAAATGGATGCAAGCTGTATCATCTTTTAAATACCTGTTGCAGGGAGGAATATCTCGGAAGGGGAGCTTATTGGCTAAACCCTCAGGGCCTCTAGATACCTCATTAGCATGGAGAACTCTGTTCTGGGCCTATGTGACCGGTTCCTTTTGTGGGGAGTGTGGCACATGTTCCAGGCCAGGAATTTGGCAGGGGGCAGGAAGGCGCCTACTGTCTTAGGTGTGAGTTGTTTCCAGGGTCTCAACCCACTCTGCCCACCAAGCTTCCTGGCATGGTTTACCGTCCCACAGTTGGGTGCTTACTTTTTTCTCTGAGTACTATTTTCAGCAAATTCTTTTTTGTTTGTTTTGTTTTTTGAGACAGGGTCTCACTGTATAACTCTGGCTGTCCTGGAACTCACTTTGTAGACCAGGTTTGCCTCGAACTTACAGAAATCTGCCTGTCTTTCTCCCTTTCTGGTTAATAAGTAACCTGTGAGGTAGCATCCTGAGACTATGCTGATAGCATGTTACCTATTAATCTTTTGCCCAGTGTTTTTAGCATCATGGAAAGGATCACTACTTTTTGACATTGCAAAGAGGTACTTTGGTCCCTATTCCACATCTAGTAACTAACGTTATGTTTTATGAAATATTTTCTCTCTTTCTATCTTTTTTTTTGGAACCAGTGCAGACACATAAGGATTCTTTTCTCTCCTCCCCACCCCCATTGCTATCATTCTGTTGATTTTCTCTGACTTGGCTAGTGGGAGCCCCTTCAAGCCAGTTCCTGTCTTTTTTGACACCTGTCCGTCCCGACCCCAGACACTCCCCCTAAGGTGCTCCTACCCCAGCTGTGGGACTCCTCTCATTGGATTCTTTGGTTTAACACTACCAATGGCTCCACAGTGCTAGGATTCATTTTAAATACTTACTTTAAATGAATAGAAGGAAGAGATGTTCATTTTTCTGTGTTGATTTGAACTCAAATGAAATCTTCCCCTTGGATACTGTTAGCTCCAGATTCTAGACAGGCTGCAAATAGCAAAAGAATTTGATATATTTAATCGGCCCTACTCACAGAGCAGATGATTCTATTCATAGATGTTGGGGACAATTTTTTCCTTGGCTCTTTATCGGTACCTTTTCCCCTTGTGTCCTAATTCTTGTGGTGTAAGAGGCTTACACTATTAAAAGATAATAGCTACCATGTTTAATAATTACTGCCAATGGGAAAAATGCATCTCTCATCTTAAAGAGGGTGTTGTAGTTTACTCTGGAATGAATTATGAGTGACCGTGGCCTGGAATGTAGATTCAGTTACCCCAAATTCCATGTTCCAATGTAGTAACAGTTTCATTACACTTTTGTAGGAACAAAACAAAAAGTCATAAGTCAAGATACTTAAAAAGCTGTCTATGTGATGGCAACATGGCATAGGTAGGCCATGTCTAGGTGGGGAGAGCTCTGTTCTAGGCCAACCTCCGATGCACTGACAACATTCCTAGCCGTTGGGCCGGTGGGAGCTAAGTGTTTCCCGAGGTATTTACCTAATGGTCACAAGGATGTTAGGTGACACACACAAGTGGGCAATAAATGGCAATTCAGAGGCTTAATATAGCCCAAGATAGTTCTGCCCCGACCTTCAACATTCTTACTTTCCATAATCATTGGCATTCCAATCAGTCAATCAGCCATTTAGAATGTTGGATGTGGGTGTAGCTTCCCCCCCCTCCGAACTTCATTTAACATCATAACTCTCAGCTGTTATTATCACAACCCCCCCCCCCAAAAAAAAAAAAAAACTTCACAAGGACACTAGCTAGCATTTCAAAGTCAGGAAACTCAGGATAAGAATAGCTGTGGATAGGGTGCATGGCTGGATTGATACAGGATTTAAAATTTCTGCAGGATAGGTAAGGCAGGAGTGGGTTTAATAGGAGTGAAACCAACTCATTCTGATCTCAGAGGGAGGAATTAAAGGTGGTGGGTAAGTCGGGTGGATAGATGAGATAAAGCACTTAGTGCTTTTGGTCAGACTTCTAGTTTCTCTGAAGTGCGAGAAGCAAACTGCTCATTCAAAGGGAAGAAAAATGTCGGTGGCCTTAGGGAACGTGAAGAGTTAAAGTCCTGCAGTTTGGGCTATTTGTGAAGGGATGCATCAGAGTATGGCTCTGGTGCCCCAGCTGAGGCCGGAGGGCAGGTTACTAATGGCATCGATCTGTCACAACAAGCCATTGTGAAGTCCTAGGCCATCTAGCTATGGGAACAGAACAGACAGGTGGATTTGATGGTGTGAGCATTTGCTAGTCTGGTACAATTGCCAGAAAGTTAAGAGCTGAGAGTGTGGGTGAGGGGTGGCGCTGTGAGTGGGGCGGAGTTTAACAAGGAAATGAGTGTGGGTGGGAGCTCTCAGACTTGGAGCAAGAGAGAGGAGAGGAACGAGAGCCTCCTTGAAGAGCAAGCTTAAAGGGCATGGGTAGCAAGCAGATGTCCATCAGTGTTGCCTTGAGTTGGATTCTAGAGTGTGTGGAGGGCAGATGCTGACAAAAGCCAGGCAGAGTCAAACAGATAAACCCTAAAGCCTGAAATGGTGCCAGCAGCTCTACACAGAGATGTTGAGAGTGTCCATGACGAAGATTTATTTTCACTTTATTTACTTATTTTTTTCAGTTCTGGGGCTTAAACCCTGGGCATTCTGCATGTCAGTCAAATGCCATACCATTGAGCTATGCTGCTGGTCCTATATAATAATCTGTATCTTTCCTTCCCTCCATCATCCTGCCCTCTTTCCAAAGTCTCTCTCTTTCTCTCTCTTTTTTTTAAGATGGAGCTTCTTTCCGGTATGGTAGCTCATACTTTTAATCCTGCCATTCTAGGGGCAGAGGCAGGTAGATCTCTGAGGCCAGTCTGATCTACAGAATTCTAGGACAGCCAGGGCTACACAGGGAAATCCTGCCTTGGCAAACAAATGAAAAAGCTTTACTGTGTAGCTCTTCCAGACCTCAACTTGCTATGTAGACCAGGCTGACCTTGAACTCATAGAAATCTGCCTGCCTCTACCTCCTGAATACTGGGATTAAAGACGTGGGCCACCACACTTGGCCCTCCCCCTTTGTGATAATTACAACCACATCTATGAAATACTTGCCATGTGCCAACATTTGCTTTGCCCCTTGGGTTGGGGATGAAAACTGAGTGAGGTAATCAAATTCTTGATCAATATGCTAGTGTCTGGAATAATGCATAGCAAAGAAGAGGTATAGAATGATATAGGTCAAGGGTCATCAAACTATGGATCACAGAGCAGATTGGCCTGCTATTTGTTTTTATAAATAACAATTTGTTAGAACACAGACAAATCGATTTATTTAGGTACTACTTGCAGTTGTGTTTTTCCTGAAGAATCGAGTAGGTGCATAAGACCATGTGGCCTGCAGAGCTGAAATATCTACTGTTTGGGGGTTTACAGAAAACATTTGCCAACCTGTGATATTGGTGAGTAACAGAAGTCTCAGTGAAAGGAAGGAGAGAACAAGTCATGAGTCAGGAGCAGTGGGAAGAGAAGGCCCCAGTGTCCTGTGTTTGTTGTCTGTATGGGTTGAGTTGATAGGGATGAGACTGAAGTATCAGAAGCTAGGCCGTCGCCTTCTGGGTGCCCCAGCCTAAGTGAGGGTAAAGAGCTGCTTGGTAGGGGAGTTGCTGTGCTTTGGGAACATCTTAGGGGACAGCCCAGTGTTTGGTTTGTTTACAGTGCCTAGGGAGGAAACTTGAAGGATGTGCGGAGTCTGAAGTGGGCCCTGGGATGGATGACTCCCTATTTATCTTCTTCCCGTCCTTCTGGAGTGACATTGATCAGAAACAGGTGTGAGGACAAGATGCTGCTTTAATTTCTGTACTGAGTTTTAGTGCTAGGAGAAGATGAGGACTTGGGTCGAGCTTTGGGAGGAGAGATAATGTTGGCGTGTCGTCCTCAATAGTAAACTCAATCCTAAGGATGCCTGAGCTCATCCAGAGAGAGAAGAATAGGAGGTTCAGTTGAGAACATGCTGGGGATGGATGGGGAGACACATAGGAAGGAAGGTCAGAGAGTCCCATAATGGTCAGGACACTGTTCAGTGCAGTGCAGTGTCAGAGACTTTAAAGCAGTGACAGAACCATGGAGATTTGGTAAGAAGAGGACTGATGAACAGTGACTTAGTAACCAAGACATCACTGATGGCCTTAGGAATAGCAGGTTCGGCAGTACTGTCAGGGCCAAGTTCAGCCTGGTTAGAGCAGCAGAATGAACACCTTCAGTATAAATCTTTTGAAATGCTTGCTTAAAAATAAGAAAGAGGGGCTGGAGAGATGGCTTAGCAGTTAAGAGCACTGACTGCTCCTCCAGAGGTCCTGAGTTCAATTCCCAGCAACCACATGGTAGCTCACAACCATCTGTAATGGGTTCTGATGCACTCTTCTGGTGTGTCTGAAGAGAGTGATGGTGTACTCACATACATAAAATAAATAAATAAATATATATACATATATATATTTAAAAAAAATAAGAAAGCGATGAGTTGTTCATGGCTAGAGAGTGCTGCTGCAGGAGAGGAGGGGAGCATTTCTGCCTTGTTCATAGAAAAAAGATGCCCACTGAAGATAAAATTGTTGAACAAGAGTTGGAGAGATGATTCAGTGCACAGAGGACCTGGGCTCAATTCCTAACACCCACATGGCACCTTATAACTTAACTCTGTAATCTCAGTTCCAGGGGATGCAGCACCTTCTTCTGCTTTCTCTGTGCACTGTATACATGTGCTGCACAGGCATACACGCACAAAACATGCACAGACACATACACACAAATCTTAAAGAAGACTGTACCCCCCTCCCACCAAAAAAAAAAAAAAAAGCCCCAAACCAAAAGCACAGCTCCAGTAGATCATTCTCTGGATTGTCCGAAGGGAGGGAAGGTTGAACAAGCAAGTTAGGATGCTTATATAGCAAAGAGAAAGAATTACCTGAGCATGGTTCAGAAATAGGCATGGGGCTGACGAGACAGCTCAGCCAATGAAGGTGCCTGCCACCAAGCTTAATGGCCTGAGTTTAATCATAGAAGGAAGGGCTGACTCACAGTTGTCAAGTTGTCCTCTGGCTTCCACGTGTGCCGTGGTACACACACACACACACACACACACACACTCTGATAATACATAAAATAAAAATTCACATTATTTGTGCTTTTGTATAAGTCTCCCATGACTACCCAATGACTTTGGATTGGATGACTTAAAATGACAGAGACTATTGTCTCACAGATTAGACACTAGAAGCATGAAATCAAGGTATTGCCGAGCCGCGTCTGAAGACTCCGGGGAAGAACCTCCGGGCTGTCTGTTCCAGCCTCAGACTCTGCCAGCTCCTAAACACTGTGCCCTCCCCTCCTTTTCCCCTGTCCTAACATCCTAATACCAGAGTTCCTAGCTGACTCTCAAGTGTACCATTGGGCACAAATTTAGTCCTTAGCCCTGACTGCCTTTGAACTCATGTCAAGCTGCCAGCCTCACCTCTCCAAAAGCCAAGATTTCAACTGTGAGTCATCAACCACACTTCCTGTTTTAAACATTCCTTTGCAGTTCTTACACAGTATGGCCACCAGGTGGCAATAGAGTACCATATACATTCCAGTTTATTGGGCAAGTCAATCCTGTTAAAGGATTTGCAAGTTTCTCAAACTGACCAGTGACTGTCATTGTGTTTTCAGGTATGGGGTATTGGTATTCTTAACAACAGCAACAATAACAACAAAAATTAGGTGGTTTTTTTTTTTTCATTTAAAATTTTTACTCACATAAGAATCCAGTTCTTGAGGAAAATAAGTGAGCTGGTTGGTAAAGTATTTGACTAGTACTCGAGTACTAGTACCTAACATGGTAGCACACGCCTGCACTCCCAGCAAGTAGAAACAGGAGCATCAGAAATTCGTGGCTCATCCTTGGCTATATAGTGAGTACAAAGCCAGCTTGAGACATACAAGACTGCCTCAAAAACAGACAACAACCAAATAAACTTCCATAATTTTTATTCAGGAAAATGTCCGTGTTAAAATGGACCCCCTTCAGTGAGACTGTCATGTCATGCATGCTCCCATCCTCCCCCCTTTGCCCATCAGATTAATTTGACACCAGTTCTAACAATTATTTATCCTGTAAATTATAGGTTCACTTTTAAGTAGCTTTCATTGTTTCTCTTATCTTAAAAACATATTTCTAGCCGGGCAGTGGTGGCGCACGCCTTTAATCCCAGCACTTGGGAGGCAGAGGCAGGCAGATTTCTGAGTTCGAGGCCAGCCTGGTCTATAGAGTGAGTTCCAGGACAGCCAGGGCTATACAGAGAAACCCTGTCTCGAAAAACCAAAACCAAAACAAAATAAAACAAAACCCCACATATTTCTAGCCAAGCAATGGTGAAGCACTCCTTTAATCTCAGCACGAGGCAGAGGCAGGTGGATCTCTATGAGTTCAGGGCCAGCCTGGTCTACAAAGCAAGTCCAGGACAGAGCTACACGGAGAAACTTTGTCTCAAAAAACCCAAATGTGTGTGTGTGTGGTGCGTGTGTGTGTGGTGCGTGTGTGTGTGGTGCGTGTGTGTGTGGTGCGTGTGTGTGTGTGTGGTGTGTGTGTGTGCGTGTGTGCGTGTGTGTGTGTGTGCACACACGTGCATTCCTTTGTAAAATTATGCTTTCCCTACACACTTAAGAATATTTTGGAATAGCGGGTAAAGTATTTGCTTTGTAAACTTGAGGATCTGAGTTCAGTACCCAGTTCAGATCCACATAAAAGTCAGGCGTGGCAGTGTATGTAACCTCTGGGATAGGTGGAGTCAGGAAGACTCTGGAGGCTTGATGGCTGGCCAGTCTAGAGGAAACTCCAGGTTCCTCACAGTAAGTTGGAAAGCAATAGAAGAGATACCCATACTTAAGTTCTGGCCTCTGCACAAATACAATCATGCATCTGCATACATATACACATGTACCCCACAGGCCTACACATTCACACAGACACACAGATGAGAACTTGAGGGTTGTCTTATGTGGGGTTATAGCTATTGGTGTTTCTGGTTTAGAAATGTATTCTTGATAGTCTTTAAAATTAGAACTATTACATGGGCACATTTATGGAAATTTTGTTCAAAACAAAATAAATCAGTGAGAAAGAACTGCGTTAGTTATCCTTGCAAGTCCCTTTAATTATATAACCTAATAGGCCACTTTTTAAAATGGCAAGGCAATCTATATTTAGAAGTAGCCAGCTGGACTGAATTTACATGATTCCAGTTTTGTTGGTACATAGCCTCCGTTAAGAGCAAGATGAGCAGAAATCTCTCTAGACTTCTCATCGGATGCTCATCTTGGCTTCCTCAACATCATGGAGTTTCTTCAGTCTGTTCAATGTGATATGACCTTAGCGAGAATCTGATGTTGGCGTGTAGTGGTCCAGATTGTTTCTCCTCAGGGCATTCCTCGTGGATGTTGGTGCTGTCTTGGGAGCCGAAAGTCTTGAGAATTTTAAAATGTAGAGGTGTGGGGTGGGGTAAGGCTGGATGATTTTAAAGTTTCTCTTGTTGTTTAAGATAGATTGTCACTGCTGGTGGTAGCCTCAAATTCACAATGTGGTCCAGGCTAGCCTTGAACTCACCGTTCTCTTGCCTTAGCCTTCTGATGCAGGAATTACAGGTATTCTCCACTGTGCCCAGCTCTGGCTTCTTCTTTTTAACTTTGAATTTGGCTGTTCAAGAGATGTGGCTTTCAAGTATCACCTTTACTTTTTAATGTATATGAGTGTTTTGCTTGCATGTGTATCTGTGTACCACTTGCATGCCTGGTGCCTGCAGAAGACAAAAAGAGGGTGTCAGATCACCTGAAACTGGAGTTACAGGAGGTTGTGAGCCATCTCGTGGATGCCAGGAACTGAACTCATGTCCTCTGTGTTGTTTTTCTTAACAAAATCTCAATTGTTTGATTTTACCAGTGATGACTCGGCAGCCAGATGCTGGGATGAAAGCCTTCTAGCTCAGAGAGGCAGAGAAGGCATTCAGCCAACCTTCCTGCTTAGCCAGTGTCCCATAAGGAATTCCCCTTTCTCACACCTCTCAAAAAGCCTTCTTTAAACTAAATGTTCCTCCCTTCTACTTCCTGCGTGTCTGTCTGTCCTTCTGACGCCCTCTTAGTCTCTATAATTTTTTTCTTATATTCACTTCCAATCAACTGGTTGCTTGCTCTGCTTCTTGACCTATGGCTCACTTTATTTAACCCTGTTTGCAATATTCAAGCAGTGTGCGCTAAGACTGAGCCACACCACAACAAAAAATGAACTTTTCCAGTAAACAACACAATCTTGGGGTTCACAGTGTGATTAAATATCCTACAATACCTCTGCAAGAACAGCAAATACCATTTTAATGAAAGAGTTGACAGCCAGCCCTGGCTGACCTGAAACTCTTATGTAGACAGGGTGGCCTTGAACTCAGAGATCTGACAGCCTCTGCCTTCTAGCGTTAGGATTGAAAGTGTGCACCACCACTCTCGTCCTTCTACAGATGTTAGGGGTTGTTTTTAATTGTTTCAAGTTACAGGGAAGAAATCCCAGCTCTGGTTTGAATGGTAGATGATCTAATTTGAACTCTTTATCTTTCTCCAGAACTTTCTGTTTTAAGTTTGAAGATCTTGCTATTTCTAAGTTAAATCATGCAGTTCCCAGATGTGGTAAATGATAAGTTTATGATGCCCATGCATGAATGACTAGTTTTTAATAACCAGGGGACATTTTGTGCAGTGCACCTGTGACAGTCATTCACTGAATCTTATCTACTTTCCTTCTTCCTCAACTTACAACTGAAACCTGAAGATAGACATGTGATCTCTGGGCTCTCCAAGTATGTCATGGAAAGGAGTCTGCTTATAAAGGTGGAGTAACTGGGAAAATGAGTGAGTGCAGGCGGGCTGAAAACTTAAAGAGCAGTCACTCCTAGTGGTGGTGGCCTCCACTTCGTCACATTCAAGGACACACTTTTGTATGAACATTCCTTGTAAAGGCCTGCTTGCTTCCCGCCTGCCTTCCATTCTTCCTGGGAATACCTTCCCTATTTCTGCACTGTTCTTCATTTTTTTTCTCATTTGGTTTTCACTGGATTTTTGAAAGTTTTTATTTTATGTTATACCTGTCTGTCTGTCTGTGCACCACATAGAGGACATTGGATTTCCTGGAACTTGAGTTACAGATAGTTGTAAGCCTCTGTGTGGGTGCTGGGAATTGAACCTGGATCCTCCAGACAACAGGTAGTGCTGAGCCATTTCCCCAGCCCCCTTTTACTGGAATCCTACCAACTAGAGTCCAGTCTCTTTTATGAGATTTGATTTGAAACAATTCACTTTCTTGTACTTCCCTTTTAATGCATCCAAGGTCAGAGAGTGTGTTTGGCTCCTTTAGAGTTACATCGGTGATCTTTAGAGACGAGAATGCTTTAGGGGCAGATCTGAGAGGGGCGCTGGACTGGAAGGTACGCGTGGATGGAAACGCAAGAAGCAAAGGATAAAGTCTTGTTTAGGCATTACTGCATTACTAAAGAATTTAATAAGATATTTTCTGTATTTAATACATGTTAAATATGCACTGTATTTCTGGCAATTTCCACATTGGATTATCTTTGCTTTAAGAGATTAGAATTTAATAAAAAGTCTGGTGGCTCATGCACTTTAGAATCCTAGCACTTTGGAAGCAAAGGCAGGAAAATTAGATGTTCAAGGTCATCCTCTGCTACATAGTGAATTCAAAGCCAGGTTGGCTTACATGAGATCCTGTCTTAAAAACATGAATGAATGAATGAATGAACGAACAAACAAGTAAATTCGAAATAAAGGAACATTTTAGCATTTTGGAAATATCAGCTTATTTAGCAAATTTTTAAAAATTTAAATAATATGTATGTTTGTGGGAATGTGTAAGTGAGTATAGGTGTCAGCAGAGGCCAGAGGTGTTGGTCCCCTGGAGCTGGAGTTATAGGTGTTATTCAGAATCAGACTCGGGTCTTCTGGGAGAGGCTTTAATCACACTGCAGTCTCTCCAGCCCCTAGATTCTCTATAATCTCAGAGTTACCTTGCTCCTCTCGTTCCTGATCTTTAAAAGGGGAAGATTGGGCCAGGTGGCTGTCCAGGTTCCTTTGGAGCTCTTTGATGTTAAGTTTTCTTGTTGCCAAGAAGCTTCTTTATCTGGTAAGATAAGGCCAGATCTCCCACGGAGCAGAGTTGAAGGTGGGCTCCAAAGACTCCGAGTAGAACAGGAAGTTGTGATTTGAGTGTGTGCAGTTGCAGTCTGATTCTGTACTGTCAGGTTGCAAGGCAAGAAAAGCACATCAGCCAGGCACACCTTTAATCCCAGTACTCGGGAGGCAGAGGCAGGCGGATTTCTGAGTTCGAGGCCAGCCTGGTCTACAGAGTGAGTTCCAGGACAGCCAGGGCTACACAGAGAAACCCTGTCTCGAAAAACCAAAAAAAAAAAAAAGAAAAGAAAGAAAGAAAAGAAAAGAAAAGAAAAGCACATCAACTCCTTATGATGTTTCAGCTGTACAAAGCTCTGTTGAAACCTTTTTGGCTTTCCTTTAGTGTCTAAAGGAAGAAATGTGAAGTTTTTAACATCCTGAGCAGAGTATGCGACTGACTCCCCAATAATCAACTATAGCTATAGGTGATTGTTCTGGAGGACTTGAAGAGATAAAATAAGAAAATTAAGGATTTGAGTAGCTTTGAAATGTACATAAAGAGAATATCCAGTAAAAAAAAATTAAAAAGAATTTGAGTAGCCAAGAAAGAAAGGAAGAAAGGAAGGAAGGATTAAAGGAAGGATTTGAGTAGGATATTGTGGTGTTCCCCAGGGGTACTCCTAGCACAGGAAAGACTAGAGCGGATTGATCATGGGTTGAAGGGCAGCCTGGGCTACATAGTGAGTCTCAGATCAGCCTAGGCTACATGACCTTGCTTCAAAAAGGAATAAGTAAATAAAGAAAATAACCTGAAGCTAGGGGATAGAGTAGATATGGTCACATGTGACACAAAGTCGGCCTGCATTCTCAGGTCAAGTTGGTTTACAGGCTCGTGGGGATTTGTTATTCTGTCTCTTATATATGATTTAGATTGCCATTACAATGTTTTTGATTGATACTTTATGGTCTGATAAAGTGTTTGCGTACAAGCATGAAGACCTGGGTTCAGCTCCATGGCACCCATGCAGAAGCTGAACAGAGGTACACATCTGTAACCCATTCTAGGGAGGGGAAGACAGGTGGATCACAGGAGCTCACTGGGCAGTCAGCCGTGCTGAGCCTGAGAGCTCCAGGTTCAGCCATAGACCCTGTCTCAAAAATGGAGGTGGTTGGGTTTAATCCTCAGGACCTACATGGGTGGAGAAACCATCTCCCAAAACTTGTCTTCTCACCTCTACACACACACAAGTACCATGAAACTTGAGCGTGTGAATACATACACACCACACACACACAATTACACACACACTAAATAAATGAATAAATAAATGTAGTGAGATTAAAACAATAATAAAGTAGGAAATGACTGAAGAAGAGATGCCCACTGAGAACATCTAGCCTCTACGTGACGGTGCACATACATATCACACACACACCCTGCACACAGAGACAGAGAGAGGAAGAACTGCTGTCTTAAACAAATACACACGCACTTGCAGGTAAGAGTTATGGAGGGAGATTTAAAACGGTGCATCGATAGTGATTTCTTGCAGAGCAACATCCCTCCATAGCATCTCCCCTTAGATAAAACTGTTTACTTATATTCATTGTAAGATGAAACCAATTTGGGACATCAATGAAGACTGAAAGTCTCCTTTAAGCAAATATTTTGAAAATACTGACATTTGCTGGGTGTGGCTGCAAATGCTTTTAATCCCAGAGGCAGAGGCAGGTGGATCTTTGTAAGTTCCAGGCCAGCCAGGGTCACATAGTAAGACAGTGTCTCAACCAAGACATCCCTAAACCTAAGAAAGTGTCATGTCACGGTACAGTGGTAGTATGTTCCTTTTTCTGTTTTCAAAACAGATTCCATTTCTGAGTTGGGGTAGGTAGCACAGCTCATCTGGCTTCCAAGTGGGCTCCAGAGAGGCTTCCTATTGCACCACATTGCTTTTGACTGACAAAAGTTATTAAATTAAAAAAACAACAATAAAAACCCAATAACCTGTGGGTGTGAATCCATGGTACAGTGACACTGATAGCAAGCGCAGCGTTCTGGACAGCTGTGATCCAGCTGCTGCTCTGCCCTGGCTTTTACACAGGTGTGAGCTGCAGAGCGGCTCTGGGTGGGGAGGCTTCCATGCACGGAAATGGAGCCTGAGAGCATCTGTCCTCCACAGTGCTAATTGGGAAGTGTGAGGTGCGGGGATTTCCATCCTTTGTTAATAAGGTCTCCAGGCGCATTTCCTCTAGGTTCTTGCGTGGGTCTGAGCTGTGGGGCAGCTGCAGGGAAGTGAAATGTGATTTCCTGTGCTCAGGAGTCCTGGCTTTTCATTTGGAGATTTTATAATTGCAAGAGGGGAATGTGCCAAGCTGTCTTTGTGGCCTGTTAAGCAGTAGGTTTGTTTTGTTGTTACGGAATTACGTTTCTGCCAGTAGTAGCTGCGCACAGATGATCTAAATCTACAGATAGTTCAAGTTGTCGCAGCAACCAGCACGTCATGGCCCACCGCTGAAATGTAACTCGCTGTTTGTTGCTTTGGACCTAGAATGGAACAATCACATCCTGATAGGTTAACAAAAATGCTGGCGTTCCTTTGCAGGTTCCTGTTGTATAAATTTTTGTGTTTTGTTGAGCTGAGTGTTTTTCAGAGTCTCTGGAATGAGAAAAGCTGCCAGGGATATTTTTTGGGGAAATGTAAGGTGTTGCTTAGGTAGGGTGGCCAGGGGCAGTCAGAGGAGCGGAGTGTGATAGCTACTCAGGAACTATCTGACTTATGTTTAAGGTCTAGTCAGACTTAATACCTTCCTGGCAGTCTATGCCAATATTTTGAGGCACATTTGTTCATTTTTCCAAAAATATGTTTTGGATGCTGGGATGGTAGCATACTTTCTAATCTCAGCATATAGCTCTAAAGATGAAGGCAGGGGGGTGAAGAGGTCAAGGCCAACTTGGACTACAGAGACTGACCCTCAGTAGATAAACAAACAGGTTCTTCTGGTACTGCCCCTGTCTACTGTTTTCTTGCCTAGTAAAGGAATGTGTCTTTTTCTATTCTAAGAAGAAGGAAAAAAAAAAAAAAACCACAAAATATATTTAGGAGCCCTTGCTGCCACTAAACATAGGCCAGACCTTTGCAGTTAGAAAATTGTGATGATTTCTTCCCAAGTCACCTGCCATTTTGTTTTTGTCATCACCCCCACAGCTGCTGTCAGAGAGACTTCACATAGTTGGAAAAGAACTGGTAATTTTTAAGTGCCAGAATCACCTGACAGGTCACCTCTGGAACCTCTGGTTACAGAGCTGTTGATGAGATCCTCCCCGTCAGCTGTGTGGTCAATAAACTATAAACGAGTCCAAATTTAAGTTTATTTCTATTATATTGGGATAAAACTTTTAATTGCATTTATTTAATGGTGTGTGCACATGTGCATGCTCATGTGTGCTCGTGCTTGAGCACACACATAGAGGGGCAGGTATGGAGCTCAGAGGACAAATTTCAGTAGTCCTTTCTGTCTTTTTACCACGTGGGTCCCAGGGATTGAATTCTGGTTATCTGTTTTGGCAGCAATTGCCTCTACCCATTGAGCTAAGTTACTGCCCTGATCCTATTTTAAACTCAAGGTAACTGTAGCCATGTTTATGTGAGTCAATTATGAGCTCAACTTGTCAAAAACAATGCTTTCTGGGCATGGCTGTATGTGACATAAATCCTAGCATTGTAAGGCAGAGAAAGGAAGGCAAATCTTCTCTGTGAGTTCAAGGGTCTGCATGGGAGATCTAGGCCAAGCTAAGTTCCATGGTAAGACTCTCAAACAGACAAACAAGCAAGCAAGCAAACCACGTGCTTTATAAATGCCTCCTCCTCCGTAGTTCTCAAGCCACCTTTGGCTTCCCTTTGTTATTCCCCCTATCTGCCTCCTGGACCAAAAGGATTAAAGCTGGTTTTGTCTCTGTCCTAATCCTTGACCTTGGCATCTAATTTGTCACCTGTGTGATTTTTGCATCATTTCTCGCGCCGGCCTTTCCTGCTGCGCTTGCACTAATTCTGTCCAGGCCTGTGGAGTCAGCTCAGTGTGCACAGCACTTCCTGCCTCACTTCTACCCTACTCTACTGCCAGATTGGTCTTTCAGAACACTGACTTGGTCATATCATCTTCTGCCCAAAAATCTTCTGCAGTTTCCTACCCCCGTCCTAGTTTAGCCACAGCCTGTGTTTCAGGCCCTGCCTCTTAACCTGTCCTCTCTAAACGCCCGCCTCAGCCAGTACCTACCAGCTCTGGGCAACTTCTTAGTGTCTCACCTCCTCCCCAAGTGTGTTCTTATCTCCAAGTCCTTGAGGCTTTCTTAAGTGCCTTTTATTTGAGAAATTCGCACAATGTATTTTGAGCAGGTCCACCCTTGGCTCCTCCTTGATCCACTGCACCATGAAATCCAATTTATGTCGCCCAACTACTCTTGGGTGTGGGGTCTGTGAACCAGATATCATACAGTTAAAGGAAACTGACCCTTCTCCTGACAGCTACCAAGTGCTAGAATCTCCTTGCTAGGGTGGGACCTCATTCCCACTGAACTTCGAGGGTCTGTGTGTGCTGTCACAGTCATTGTGACTAAGTCTCCTAGTCTCTACCAGTTGACCAGGTGCAGGCCTCTGTGCTAGTTGACAAACACTGAAAGAAGCTTATTGCTGGCTTTGAGATACACTAATCTATGTGTATAGCAGTAAGTCATTAAAAGTCATGTTAGTACTGTGCCCATTTAGCAGAATTATAGTAAAGGGCTCTTCCCTAGAGCATATAATTATTAGCCTCTGGTTCTTGGCCTCTTTAATGGTTCTGGCTATTTCCATCTCCTGGAGTCAGCCTTAAATCCAATCAGAAAGTGATTGATTATCCCCGTAACATTTACGTCACCATTCTACAAGTAGGCGTATCTCACCAGGTAGGTTGTTATTGCCGTTTGAAGGGTTCCAAGTTGAGGGAAATTAATGATTACTTTTTCATCCAATAACATGCATACTACCTTCCATCTCTACGAAAGCTAGGCAGTAGGGAGCTCAGGTCAGCACCCACTTGCTTTCTTCATGCTTACGACTCAAGTAAGCGGTCTCTTCTACAATAGAATCTTATCACGAATTTTGGAGGGTGACTAAGAGCAACAGCATCAGCCTGTAATATTTGGGGGTCTGTGGAACCACCTTGGCTAGCAATACACAAGAAAAGCGATCCATTCTTATTAGTGGGGCTTTTATATAGAAGCCTGTGGTATCAGGTCTATTCGCCCCCTTATGGGGTAACGCCACTTAAACTCTTATATATTTCACGGAGCTTCCTCAGTATTGGGTTTCCATATAGCTTTTCCAAAAGCTCTTTAGTGTTAGTTTTCCTCCCTATAGCCCCTCCTCCCCCCCCCCCAGCCCCCTTTATAACTGTATTCTATCTCTGCTCCCGTATCTTTCTAGACTTCCTTGTTAATCCTGTGGCAGGAACTCTGTTCTTGTTGTAGAGTTTGTATTTATTCATGTCAGTATTTGTTTTTGCTTCAGTGATCCTAGACTCTCCCCGAGGGAGTGAATAGCACTACTGTAATTTCCTGAATTCTTGGTATTTTGTAGGTACACCTACAAATACTGCCAGCTATACAGCTAACAAGCAAGTGTTAGGCTTTGTCAAAGCTACTGTTTATTTAGCTGTATCATTTAGTAACAACTTTCTGGAAGAAGTATTTCCTTTACAGGAAGGGAAACCGAGGTTCAGAGAGGTTACTCATTCACCAACATCATACAGTCTAAGTGGTGAAGGCAGGATTCAAACCTAGATCTGTTCCCTACACCATGTTAGTAATTCTTACCTCATTACACCAATGTATATTTTTGAGGTTAGAAAAGTATTGCTTAGCTTGCATATTTGCTTAGTTATGGCAGAGGAATAGTTATGTAATGAGTTAGTAATTTTTGTCAGGAATAATGAAGTCAGTTTCAGCTCTGTCAGGGGTTACAGGGACATAGAATTTCCCTTACTGTTGTCATTAACTGAGGGGCCGACTGACTCACCTTCCAGTTCCTGGGCAGTCCTTTGGTCTGTGTGAGTGAGCCTCCTGGGGAATCACTGCTGAGGTGTACAAGCTTATCACTGAGCTAACATTGTTCCTGGGAGATCCCTGGGATTTCTACCTCGTGTCCTAGCTCTTCCATCCCCTCTTTCTTTTTCACCCAGTCCCTGTTTTTTTCTTTCGTGCTTTTTGTTTTTTAAGATAGGATCTCACTGTGTAACTCATTTGGATCTCAAACTCAGAATCCTCATGCCTTGGTGTCCAGCTGTGTGATTTGAATGTGCCACTGGGTCTGGCCTTAGATCTACTCGGTAATTGTTTAACAGCTTAAACTCTGATACATTCCTTCTTGGATTTTTACCCACCCCACCCCCCTTTTTTCTATTCCCTGCCCTCTTTTTTGGTATGTGTGTTTTTATTAAAGGAAACTAACAAACAAACAAACCAGGCATGGATATGGTGATAATCTCAGTACTCTGAAAACAGGCAGAAGAATTCCTTTCTTTTAAAATTAGGATTAAACCAAATTAATGACAATTGTTTCATGACTGTCTTCAAAATTATTCTTTATAAACAAAGAGCTCATGTAGCTCAATAAAGTCAAGAATAAACTGGAAATTGGGAGTAAAGATTGTGTGCCTTGGAAATAAGAAAATAGACTGGACTGGTTGTCTGTATGGAGGACACAAGGGAAATGTGGAGTGAGTACGCTCTTAAATGTAACTGAGAAGCTGGGTGTGGTTGCATATGCCCGTGAGCATGCACCCAGGGACAGAAGCGAGATTTCTGCTAATGCAAGGCTAGCTTGATCTACATAGAAAGTTCCAGATTAGTTAACCATGTATAGAGAAGCAAAGATTATTGGTCCTTGCAGGCATCCATCTGCTCCCGTATAGATAAAGGAGCTCATTTATCAACAGGAAGTAGGGAGACTTGTTCTAATAGCCTGTGTTAAAAGACAAGGAGCAAATCATTGTTTGCAGACAGTTATTTGAAGCAATCGAATGGGCCTTTAGTATAGACTTTTGTCATGAAGTCATTAGATGTGTGTGTGTGTGTGTGTGTGTGTGTGTGTGTTCATGTACCTTTGCCATATATATGTGGAAGTCATGGTAGGCTATCTGGCATCCTTCTTTACCACTCTCTCTGTCTTATTCTCTTGAGACAGGGTATCTTATTGAACCTGGAACTAGGCTGACAGCCAGTAAGCCCTGGCATCCCTGTCTGTACCCCACCTCCACCCCCAACCCCTGACAAGCTCTGGAGTTACAGGCTTTCTGAGGTCCTGTCTGAGTGTTTTTGTGAGTGCTGGGGGTCTTAGCTCATGACCTCATGTTTATGCAGCAAGTACTCTTACTCAGTGAGCTATCTTGCTAGCTCCATCTTTATTGCACCTTTATGCCAGCTCTTTGAGGCAGGCATTAATAGCCCTGCATTATACCTGAGGAGCTGGAGACCTAGAAAAGTGAGGTGATTGGCCAAGGTCGTATATGATAGCAGACAGTCCAGCAGATACAAACCTAGATGGGCTTGATTCTAATATAGTCTTTTCCAGTCTTCATAGCTTCTCTAACAACTAATCATGTGTCTGACCAAGATGATGATTATATAACATCCAGTTATTTGGAGGGCAGCGGGGGAGATGGCTTCATCAATAAAATGCCTGTCATGATGGCTTGGGGACTTGAGTTTGGGTCCTCAATCTTTGTGAAAGCCCAGTGTGGTAGCATATGTCAATAACCCCAGGATGGGTGAGGGCACAGAAGTAGGTGGCTCTTTAGAGCTCATTGGCTGAATGAGCCAAATTGATGAGCTCCAAGTTCAGTGAGAGAGCCCATCTCAAAATTAAGATGGACAGTGCTCCAAGAAGACATTGCTTGGCAATCCCTTGGATTAATCCCTTGGAGTTAATCCCTGGCATTAACTTCTGACCTCCACATGCATGTGCAGATATGTGCATGTGTTCACACACACACATTGGCACACACAACTAGCACACATTCATTCATCACATACCAAAACACACACACACATACACATATACACCCAAGTACACACACACACTTTTATAGAAGAAATTAAAATGCTGATTTTTGGTCTTTTTTTTTTTTTTCCCAGAACAAATGAAAAATCTATAAAGAGTATTAAAAAGAGCCTTGGATAGCCACATATATGATTGCTTTTCTTTGGAAATTAAAAGGTGTGTGTGTGTGTGTGTGTGTGTGTGTGTACACATGTGTACTTGGTACACATAAGTAGTCATGAGCCATGGCATGCATGTAAAAGTCTAAGGGTGACTTTTGGAAGGCAATTCTCTTCTTCCACTGTGTGAGTTCTGAGGTTGGAAATTAGCTCATCACACTTGGTGGCAAGCTCTTTTACCCACTAAGCTGTCTTTCTGACTCTTCTGTGAATTCTTTTTGGATGTTGTTAGATTGGGCTTATCTGTGTATAGCTCAGCAGTGTACAGTGTACGCTGTACAGTGTGTTCAGTGTCTTGAGTTACAGGGGGTTGAGAGCTGTCATATGCTTGATGTTTTCCTACAGTTCTTAATCTCTTGCCTAAAAATCTCTGCTGATGCTCAATTAACTTTTAAAACAGAAACATGTGTTATCTCTACTTTCAGAAATTCCCAGTTTTCATAGCTAACCCAATAATGGGAGCTACAAAAAGATAAAATTTAGCTTGTTGTACAAAATAACTTTTTAAAAAATATTTATTAGATGTTTATTATTGTTTAGAACAGTGACAATAATGAATAATGATAAAATAAATTCAATCAATAAAACATGTGAAATTCTCTCTTTTTTTTTTTGATATTTACTTTATTTACATTTCAAGTGTTTTCCCCTTTGGAAACTCCCAATCCCATCCCCCCTCCCCTGCCTCTATGAGGATGCTCCCTCACCCACCCAAAATAACTTTTTTTGTAGTTTGAACATTTAGAGATGAAAGGTCACTGTCACTTCAATTTTATCTTTACATTTCATGTGTGAATTTATAATAATCTCTTAGCAAAATTCGGGAAATTAAAAGTTTTGAAAACTTGTTTTTTGATTTATTTCTGTAATAACAGTACATATTTAGTAACAGTCCACAAAACCTCAGCGAGTACTAGGTAATTAGCATTTTCTGTCCTCTTACGAGTAAGCTGTTTTAATTTTTATTTTGTTTAATATGGGGGCAGGGTGATGCTGGGATCTAACGCAGGGCCTTGTGTATGGTGGGCAAGTGCTCGACCACTGACCTACACCTCAAGCTCCGTTTGTTTGAGTCAGGGTCTCACTGTAGCCAAGGTTGGCCTCAAACTGAACACCTCCCGACTTGCTGGGATCCCATGTATGTGCTACCACACCTGACTACAAAAACTTGGCGAGGTGTTTGTTTATGGCAGGAAAGTTTGTTTACATTTTTTCCCCCTCATCTTACTAAAATCAGTAAACTCAGATAGGATTACAAGGTCTCAGAGTTACAGAAGGGCTCAGTTGCCCTGAGTCCCATCCCTACAACCTATGTAAAAATGCTGGACATGGCAGTGTGCATTTGTTATCAGCACTGGGAGGCAGACAGGATGATCCCTGGCCTGTCTGTTTAATGGGTGAGCTTCAGGCCAGTGAGGGACCTGTCTCAAAGAGGTGGGTGGTACCCCTGAGGAAGGCACCCAAGCTTGCCCTCTGGCCTTCATATGTGAGTACATGCATGCACATTTGCACACACATGCACCTGCACATGCATGACAATATTCACACATAAAATATTTTATTTACAGGTCCAATGAGCTATCATTTCACACTGTAGTAGTTACAGCTAATGAAGCAACTGTGGGAAATTAAAGTATCTCTTGCAACTTCCTATTAAATCATAAGTCTGGGCTTTCTATTTTGATAAGGTTTAGGAAGGCTTAAGTTCTCCGGCCTCTGTTTTAACTGTCAAGTTCTAATGGCACTTTCCAGATATGTGATTTAATTTGCTTATCTACACTAAGGCAGTCAGGCTGTTATTGGTAGTTTTCCTCAGTTCTTGTCTTACTTGTCTCCACGTCCAGGATGACTAAAAACAGTTGTCTCAGATTCCCCTTTCTTCCTGCCTTGAAAATGCTGTGGCTGCAGGACATGGATACATGCTGAGATTGTTGCCTTCATTCAGGAGGCAGAAGCAGGCAAATCTCTGTGAGTTTGAAGCCAGCCTGGGCTACACAGTGAGTTCCGGGACAGCTTGGGCTACATTGAGAGACTCTGTCCAAAAAAACAAAGACTAAAAAACTGGTCTCTTTCTGTTGTAAAGTTTGGGATATATAGTGATTGGTGCATCTTAATATCCCCAAGTTGCCCTTCTAGAATAAGACACTAGCCAGACAAATTAGAGAAATTTGTATCAGAATTTAAGAACAGAAGTAAACCATTATGTGCATGGATCATCATTCTAAATTGAATGCTTATTATTGAAAGCTTACTATGAGGGCTGGAGACATGGCTCAGCGGTTATGAGCACTTCTAGGGGGCTTGGATTTGGTCCTCAGCACCCACATGGTGGTTCACAGGCATCTATAACTCCAGTCCCGAAGATCCAATGCCCTCGTCTGACTTGCTTGGGCACCATGCATGCATATCGTGCACATGCCTACATACAGGCAAAACACTCATAAACACAAAATAAATCTAAAAAGAAAAGAGAGAAAAGAGAGCTTATAACTTATTCCTTTATTTCCTTGTTTGCTGTTTTCTTTTTAAGACAGGGTCACACACTGTAGATCAGGCTGACCTGAAATTAGCTACATTCCCCAGGCTATCCTAGAACACACCACAGCCTCTCAAGTGCTGGCTTATAGGCATAAGACTAGAAAATGTGTTTGTTTATTAAGAGTTTTACCATCCCACTTTCCAAGAAAAGTCACTCACTCAACGTTTTATTTCCTCACATGATATCAGGAGAATTGTAACCAGAATCAGGTTCTGCCATGTAAGGCTTAAGGCTCTCATAGTTATAAATGGGCTTGCCCCTTTGTTCTGGAGCTCATGTGTCCTTTTTAAATTCCCGTTTCTTGCTTGACGTAGCTTGGTCTACCTTTCCTGTGTTACAATAGTAACAGCGCAGCTGTTGTGCCCCCATTGTCTTTAATGTGAATTGGGGAAAGAATTCAAAAGCTCTTATAGTTTTGGAGTTTATTTTACATTTTTTATACTTTTCAATCTTATAGTAGCAAGCAAAAGTTTCTCTTTTTTCCTTAACTTAAACTCAAAATGTACATAAATTTTTTGAGGGTACAGGGTCTCAGATTCACTATGATGGCCTTGAACTTCTGGTCTCCCAAATGCTGAGATTATAGGTTATTTGCCTCTAGGCCCAACTTTTTATTTTTTATTTTTTAAGAAAAATTTTAATCTCAGCACTTGACAAGCAGAGGCAGGGGGAATCTCTGAGTTGGAAGTTCCAGGACAGCCAGAGCTACAAAGAGAAACCCTGTCTCAAAAAACTAAAATGAGAAAGAAAGAAAGAAAAGAAAAGAAAAAGAAAGAAAAATTTCTTGCTGAGGGCAGTTGTGCAGGCCTTTAATTCCAGCATCTGGGGAGGCAGAGGCAAGCAGAACTCTGAATTCAAGACCATCCTTGTAAATAGAGCAGGTTCCAGGATAGCCAGGGCTAAATAGAGAAACCCTGTCTCAGATGCTGCACCACCCCCACAACCTGAAAGACTACGCATATGGATGACCTTAAATCTCTGATCTTCTTTACCTTCACAGTGCTGAAGTTACAGGTATACACTACCACTCTGTTTTTTGTTTTGTTTTTTAAGGCAGGATCTCACTATGTAGCCCAAAACCCACATAGACCTGCCCTTTGCCTCCCAAGTTCTAGGATCAAAAGCCATGTCCTAAAGAGTTACCTGTTAACAACTACACATGTGCATGCTTGTGAACACGAGTGAGTCGGTTTTCTTTTTCCACCATGTGGATTCTGGAACTTTAGCTCCAATGGTCAGGGAAGGCAACAAGCACCCTTACCCACTGAACCATCTGGCCAGCCCTACACATTTTCTTATATTTAGCCAGTGTTAATATTTATTTTACCTGCCTAAACGCTGCCAGAATTTGTGTTAACACGCCGGGCAGTGGTGGCGCACTCCTTTAATCCCAGCACTTGGGAGGCAGAAGCAGGCAGATTTCTGAGTTCGAGGCCAGCCTGGTCTCCAGACTGAGTTCTAGGACAGCCAGGGCTACACAGAGAAACCCTGTTTAGAAAAACAAAAAAAAAAGAATTTGTGTTAACAGCCTCTGTAAGTCATATTTACAATTCTTTAAGGTTACATTTTAACTTAAGTTTAAAGCATACGGTGAACAAAGGCAATAGATGTTCTGACGGTGATTCATGGTGATGCTTACCTGTAATTCCAGGACTCGGGAGGGTTAAGAGAGGGAGATAGTGAGAGCCAGCGTAGGATATAGAAAAAAACAACAGCAGCAACAAAATCCATCACTACCAGCAACAACCAAAAGAACCAACCAAACTGAAAAAACAATATGTTGCAAAAAAGAAAAGCTTCTTGTATGTCAGTGAACACAGGCAGTATTCGGCATCAGTATAGCCAAGAGTGTGATCGTAATCCAGACATCCCAGGTTGGTGAGGATGTGGAGAAACTGGAACCTCATTTACGGTTAGAAAAGTCTAATAGGATAGGCACTTTGGGAAGAGTCTGGCATAGGGTTAGCATGTGATCTGCAGATCGACTCCTGGGTATTGCAGAAGCAATGGAAATGAGCATCCATGCAAAACTGCACACCAGTGTTCACAGTAGCAGCATTTCTCAGTAGCCCAAAGAAAAAAGAGCCAGCCTGCTCCCCAGCTGATGATGAGTAGACAGAGTGATGGCCGTGGCGTGGCCTTCCATATGACAGGAAAGAGTTAAAGTGTTGACTTATGCTGCATAGGAATAAACGTTGAAAATACCATTCTCCGTGAAAGCAGTCACTTACTAAAAATACCATATGAATGATTCAGAATAGGAAAACTAGGGAGACAGAAAGTAGGTTACTGGTTGCATTATAGGGGTCTGGGGGAAGGATTGATTGCCAATGAGTATGGGTTAGTTTTTGTTTTGTTTTGTTTCCCCTAGCAAGGACAAATAGTTTAAAAGTAGATTATGATGTTAGTATGCAGCCCTGTAAATGTTATCTTCAAGTGGAGAAATGTCATGGTACATTAATTATATCTCATTAAACTATTTCAAGAAAAAAAAATTTAGTGACAGCCAAGAAATAAATGATTATAATAAATATATGGGTAGATTTTTTTTACATCCTAGATCATTGGCCAATGTACATTTAAGTATAAACCCAATAATAGATATAGAAAGAAATAATTGTTCTTTGATTTTTGTTGGTTTATTGAGTATTTATTTTTTTGTTTTAGTTTTGAATAGGGTCTTGTGTAGCCCAGGCTGCCCCAAATTCCATGTATAGCTAAGCATGATCTTGACCTGCTAATTTCCCAACTGCACATGTGGGACTGCAGGCAAGCACCAACACATTGGGCTCTAATTTCAAATCAGCTTCTATGAGAGCTGCTGAGCTTTCAGGCTTATAGTGCTCTGTGCTGTCTTTGGTGTGTGCTGTCTCAATAGGCCAGCTATTTCTCTGTGCTGTCTTTGGTGTGTGCTGTCTCAGTAGGCCAGCTATTTCTTTGCCACACCTTATCTGCACTAGCTACCTAGTGGCTTTTGAATTCATTAAATGTATTTCACAGGCTGAATCAGGGTGGATCTCTGAGATCTTAAGGATAGCCTGATCTACATAGCAAGTTCCAGGACAGCCAGAACTACCTAATCAAAGACATCGCTCCCCCACCCCCACACATCCTTAGTGTATGTCACTCAACCTAAGCTTCTGGGGCACCTATGGGAATACTACCCTGGATCCCTAACTAGTGTATATGGTGGGTGGGAACGAGAAAACCCAGTGTTCTAGATCTCTTTCTCTAAGTAGAAAACATGGACCAGAGAGAGAATCTTTGGAGGAGGATTTTATGACATATCACAGAGTCACCTTTCTAATAAACTGTCTCAGGCTAACCCTTCCCAGTCTGTAGTTTTGAGGAATGTCCAGCCACTGTGAACGTAATATCAGAATAGGAAGGGGGGTTTGTAAGTTATGTAGTCTAACATTGATTATTTTTTCAGAGGCACATTTCACTGTCCCTGTTTGTTATTACTACTGAGATGAATACAATGTGCTACTAAGCACAACACCAAAATGATAATTAGCAGTCTAATGGAAATGTTTTCCTTGCTAATTATTAGTGGATTTTTTTTTAGACAAGCTGGCCTGGAACTTTGCCTGGCCCCAGAGTGGCCTTAGACTCTTTCTAATCTCCTGATTTACCCTCCCAAGTAATAATTTGTCAGATATGGAAAACTCTTAGAAAAACTTATTCATGTTAGTACACTTGCCTTGTTTCATTTGGTTTATTTAGCTATATATGGACACAAACAAATTATATTGTGTAGAAACTTTAATTTTCTTTGATATTTTTACTTTTATTTATAAAAATTAGTATTCCAATTCCAACCAATATTTAATTGGTTTTGTTACCAAATGGAATTTTATTGATTTGTGTAAGCATTTGTTTATTTTTTTCTGTTTAGCCAGCCATAACAACACTTTTTTTTGTTTGTTTGTTTTTGTTTTTGTTTTTCGAGACAGGGTTTCTCTGTGTAGCCCTGGCTGTCCTGGAACTCACTCTGTAGACCAGGCTGGCCTCGAACTCAGAAATCCGCCTGCCTCTGCCTCCCAAATGCTGGGATTAAAGGTGTGCACTGCCTAGCTGGATTTATTTATTTTGTGTTGCTTTGGTATTTTGCCTGCATAGAATTTTTTATTAGCACGAAAAGAAATAGGTTAGAGCTTTCGTACATGTGTGTCGTTGTATCTGATCTTATTCATCCACCTCTCCTCCTGTACCCCCTCCATTGTTAACGACCTTCCTCTCCCAAAGTCGCTTTCCTGCCACAAAAATTCCACTGTACTCTCTTGTCCCACCCCCCACCCCGTAGTTCTCTCCTCCACCTCTTTCCCTCTCCTAACTCCCCGGTGCTGGGGTTTCGGGGGTGGGGAATCACTACCACACCAGCTGTTTCTCTGGAGTGAGTGTGTGTGTGTGTGTGTGTGTGTGTGTGTGTGTGTGTATTACCGTAGCATTTTTAAACATATGGGTTTGGTTTTTTTTGGTTTGGTTTGGTTTGGTTTTTTCCAAGACAGGGTTTCTTTGTGTAGCCCTGGCTGTCCTGGAACTCACTTTGTAGACCAGGCTGGCCTCAAACTCACAGAGATCTGGCTGCCTCTGGGATTAAAGGCAGCACAGGCCAGCTTAGAGTACATAGTGAGTTTGAAACTGGCCTGGGCTATATAGAAAGACCTTGTTTCAGAAAACAAAATTCAAGGAAAAGAATTTTTTTTTTTTTTTGAGACAGTCTCATGGTAGAACCTTAGCTGGCTCAAAACTTCCTGTGTAGCCCAGGCTGGCCTCAAATTCACAGATCTAACTGTATCTACCTTCAGAATGCTTGGGTTAAAGGTGTATGCCACCAGAAATTATAAAAACGATAGATCCTTGTTCTTTCACCACAGCTGCCAGGTAGCTGTGTTCCCTTCTCCTGGCTTATAGAACAGGACTTAAATTTTCAGTATGTGTTGGGGAGTAATACTAAATTACCTCAGCATGTTCACAGTGAGGTCCTGGTCTAGTTCTCTGGGCTAGTTCTTTTTAGATCCATGTGTTCTGAGACAGGGTCTTCTCTGTCTCAGGCTGGCATAAACTCCCAGTCTCTTGTTCCTAGAGTATTGGGGATCAGTCAAACCCAAGGGTTTTTAGGAAGAATAGACAAGCACTGACCTACAACCCCAGCCCCTAAATTCTCAGGTAGAGTGGACAAGCACTGACCTACATCCCCAGCCCTTAAACTCTCAGGTAGAGTGGACAAGCACTGACCTACATCCCCAGCCC
>JADRCH010000040.1:17731955-17749619 GCA_019843965.1 Rhynchomys soricoides | reverse complement strand
CCTCCTCCTCCTCCTCCTCCTCCTCCTCCTCCTCCTCCTCCTCCTCCTCTTCTAAAATCTAGATCCTGTGTTGCAGTTATATGTGATACTTTTGTTGATTCTTTTTCTTAGCATAACCTGGGAGGGAATTCTAAGTCTCCATGACTCATACCTGACTCATGTTTTCACAACTTTGATTTGTAAGAAATGAGTTTTTTTTCATAGTCACCAAGTGTCCGTTAATCCTTAGTGATGTGAGGCTGCTTTGAGGAGACAGTAAAATGCAGCCTTTCACTTGGGAAACAGAAGAAGAAATGGAAAAGTTCTTATGCCACAGCTTCTCCCATGATCCTCTGCACCCCACACACCTGCCATGAACCCGTCCTAATGCTTTTGTTCCCCGCTCCTTCTGCAGCCTGCACTTTGGATTACCCATGTTCCTAAGCCTCTCTAATTGAGGGTGTGGGGGCAGGGGCAGGTACACCATTTTAGTTAATCTGGCTAGCTGTTCCCAGCTCTGCACCCTATTTCTGCAACAAACGGAGAATTGGTTCAAATGGCTTCAACAGAATGGAAATTTATAATGTAATTCAAAAGAATTACGGGCAGACATCAGCACTAAATGCTTTCATGCCTGCAGCTTGCTTGCGACAGTGAATGGAAAGCCGTTTGGGTGGAAATGCTGCAGAATTCATTCTGATTGCTATCTCGTAGTTGCTTTTACTACAGTGAGGGAAAAATGGAGGGAAGGTATTAGCCATTAAAGGTCATTTGGTAGAGCATTTACTTGGCAGTGACTTCTCATAATTTTTTTTCCACTCAAGTTATTTTATTTCTGTCTATTGATTTACATAAGCTCTTGTTAATGTTTCAGAGCCATGAAGCACCTATGCTCCTGGCTTACAAAACCTTGGGCCCTCACTCCAAGCTGTAGTATTGCTGAATTGTCACCAACTGCGCTCAAAACTGTTTGAGTACTGGGAACAGAGTGAGGAAGCTCAGCTGCTAGCGTGCTCACAACAGCAAATGTTAAATACCAAAGCGGACTTTCTAGTACACCTTCTTTAAAACACTCAGTGGTGTGATCGATTCTCCTCATCACCACTGTCCTGTTAACGGAGGCTTTCCTGAAAGCCTGCCTTGTTTCTCCATCCCCAAACTTCAAGGAGCTATCGCTTCTATGTCAGAATTTTTTCCCCTTTGTTTGGAGAAATGTTTCAGTATTTTCTTTTTCTGTATTGCAATCTAGAGTCAAAAACTGCCATTTCCAGTTTGGCTTGAAGTTTTGTGCATCACAGATGACTAGATTGATAGGTCATTGGACATGATAGCTAAATATTTTTTTTTGATCAGCTGTTTAGCAGTAGATGTTTCTTCCTGTTAGAATCTGTAAGGTAGTTGACTTTTTTTTGTAATGTGTATGGGTGTTCTGCCTGTGTGTATATCTGCGCACCACATTTGTGGGAGGCCAGAAGAAGGTTTCAGACCCCCTGGAACTGGAGTTGCACTCACGTGTGGGTGTTGTGAATTGAACCTGAGTCCTCTGAAAGAGCAGCCATTTTAACTGATGGCCTCTAGTTCATTGACAGTATTTTATTTCTTCATTACAATCCATTCATTTGTCGGTTTTTTTGGTTTGTTTATTTGTTTGTTTGTTTTTGATACTCTTTTCTGAAAAGACAAGATGGAGAAAACAACAAAGCAAGATGGAGTCTGTTACACATTTAGTCTGGGGAGGCAGAAGTTGGTGGCTCCCTGGGAGTCAAGGCTAGCCTGATCAACATAATGAGTTCCAGGACAGCCAGGGCTACATAGTGAGACCCTGTCCAGAAAAAAAAAAGACAGACTATGCTTGAGGAATGCCACATTCAATTGTCCTGTGACTGTCACATGCATGTATGTACACGCAATCATATAAACACACACGCATACACAAGTATACGTGTGCATGCGTGTGGTCATCCTGAGGAATGACTCATGGGATTGTCCTCTGTCCCCCACACACATACATGCACACAAGTGTGTAAATACCCTAGACAGCAGATTCACATGTGCTGAAGACCTTATGTAAAGTAATGTAGGGGCTGGAGAGATGGCTCAGTGATTAAGAGCTCTGGCTGCTCTCCCAGAGGACCCAGGTCCAATTCCCAATACCCACATCTGTAACTCTAGTCTCAGGGAATCTACTTTCCTCTTCTAGCCCCATAGGCAGCAGGCACACATCTAGTACACAGACATACATGTAGGTAAAACACCCATACACATAAAAATGAGTAAGTAAAATAAAGTAGCATAGTGTTTTCATACGCCCTATAAACAGTGTCCTGTACACTCAAACTGAACTGCTAGCTTATTATAATCCCTAATACAACTTAAATAGTTGTCTAGGAAATAATGACAAGAAGAAGAGTCTGTGTACACTTCCACATCACAATCTATCACTGAAGGAAGTCAGGACAGATACTCAAACAGGGCAGGATCCTGGTGGCAGGAGCTGAAGCTGAGGCCATGGAGGTGTGCCTAGGTCTTAGCAGCCCAGAGATGGTACCATCCACAATGGGCTGGGCCCTCCCCCATCAATCACTAGTTAAGAAAATGTTCTATAGGCTTGACTGTAGCCTGATCTTATGGAGACATTTTCTCAGTAGAGATTCCCTCCTCTCAGAACTGTAGCTTGTGTTAAGCTGACATAAACCTGGCCAGCAGAGATGGCTTGTTTGTTTGTAGTGAATCAAAAAACCTGAGGCCTGGGTAGATGCTTTACAACTCAGTTATACATTCCCAGCAAGAGTTATTTAATCTATAAGCTCATTGCATTCTGGGAAAGTAAAGCTAATCCATGACTCCTTATTTTTAAAATAGTTAACACCTGGAACTAGAAAGATGTCTCAGTGGTTAGAGCATTCGCTGCTCTTACAGAAGGCCCAGGTTCGGTTCCCAGCACCCACATGGTGGCTCACAGCCATCTGTAACTCCAGTTCCAGGAGATCTGACACCCTCTTCTGGCCTTAGGTGCCAGGCACTCAAGTGGTAAGCATACACACAAGCAGGCAAAACCTTCATACACACGAAATAAATACATCTAAAATTTTAAAAAGTTACAGTTGGGCATCGTAGCAAGAGGCCAAGGTCAGAGGCTGACAATGCAAGGCCAGCCTTGGCTACAGAGTAAGACCTCATCTCAGAAAAAGCACAAAAAAATTAAACAGATAAAAGTAAAATAGTTATATCTGGTTCCTCATGTGGAGGATGAGTGGATGCCCATCCAGGGTTGACTGAGGAACATGTGGCATAGTGCTTGGGGTTTTTCCTGACTATTCATCTTTCATGACGTGGGTACAGAGAAGTTGGATCGCCCTAGGCTGAACCCAGTTGGGCTGACTACAGCTCTCAGTCACCTGCCACGCCACCCACTCCTCGTGCTTGGCACATCTGAGTTCTCTTTGGCCATGTGACTGCTAGACTAGCCTGCACCTCTTAGGATTATTCTGACAGTTTGTGCGTGAAGGCCAGCCATCAACCAGGTGAGATTGAGCAGAGCTATCAAGGGTGTTAAATAGAAAGCAATATGGAGCCAAGCAAAACTTCTGCATTGAGTTTGGTTTCCTAGTTCTTTCTTTCCAAATTTCCAGAAAGCCACACCTTGCGTAATAGTTAAGACGTCCAGGTTGCATTAATCAGGTGATCAGGCATCATGCTTTGTTGCCAGGTGTGTGTCTGTTATCTTTCTGGCAACAACATAATGTCTAATTGATTCTTCGTCTTAATGCGTCTGTGTGATAGGCATTTGGGGTGTGGTAAGACTGACTGTGACTTACTACTGTGTGTACCTCGCTTCTATGACAATATATTAAAACTTCCTCCTTGGGAATGTCACAGGTAGAAGCCACTATGCAAATAATACCAATTTTAACCACCATAACAGTTTCTGTTGTCAGGAAGTAGTGATTCCATCGTTACCAGTAAATGGATTCCTGTTTTGGAAGCTATATAAATTATTCTTACTTAATTATTATGGTAATAATGCTTCAGTAGTTATTAGTTTTGTGGTGACATTTATTCTAAAATAGCGTTTTTCTTTTAAAATAATTGGGTGTTATGAAGGCTGATTTTCTCCCAGCCCCAAATAATGAAAGCCAGCAGATTGAAGGCATTTCTATTCTTAAGGCTGTACTTGTTTAGTTTTGGTTTTGTTTATTTGTTTGTTTTCAATAATTCAGTTTTCTTTTCTGGGGAGTTGCAGTCGGGCATTGTAGCAAGAGGGTAAGGTCGGAGGCTGATGGTGCAAGGCCAGTGCTTAGAGACTGGGAAGTGTGGAGGCACACCCCGTTCTATCCAGTAATTCCCTAAGCCATTGGTTTGTAAGATTCACACCAGTCATAAGATTAAATAGGAATAAATTGTTGAGGGAAAGTATGATTCCTCTTTGAAACCAAAGGGATTTCTCTAATGAGCCCTGGTGGCGGGGGAGGGGGGAGGGGTGGGGGCGGGGCGGGGCGGGGCGGGGCACTCTGTCATTTATAACACTGTTACTAGGTTGGAGCGAGTGGGTTGTGTGAGAACTGACTGAAGGGAATGGGAAGAATGTCGTGTGTTGGAAGGAGAGGCTCTGAAGGGGTCAGACAAGCCTGGGTAATTCAGTGTCACTAATGTCATTTAGCTTTGCTTATATGTAGTGTCCACTGCTGTCACTTAGGATTGGACAACCTCTATGGAAGCTACTCCTTCACTGACTGTCCCTCTCAGTAGGCACTGACTTCCTGTAGCTCTTATCTAGGGGTGGGACTGTGTAGGGTTCTTGTCCACACTGGCCTGTGATCTGGTGTGTGGCCGTGCTGGTCTTGTTCCTGTTCCTGAGCGTTCATGGTTTAGTTAATGTCTCATCCTGGAACCCCACTGTCCTGGCAGTTTATTGTATGCAGGGAAACCCTCTTGAACTCTTTCTGATCTGTTCTACTAAATTATAGGTTGGAGAATACGTGGAAACTACAGTCTCTCTTCAAATAAACCAAAATAACCCCACAAAATATACATAATGTGTTAAGATTTTCAATCTTCTACCAAAATAACTTAAGAGTGAAAATCCCAAAGCCATACACCAGTTCCATGGCTGTAAACCATGAGTAGACCGAAGTCTCACTGCTGTCCAGTATTTATTTTGGCCATTTGATTTCGATGCCTGTTACCTGGTTATCACAATGTCATGGGATTGCAGTGAAAGCATGCCCAACATTTGACTCTTTATTGGTTTTTGTTTCTTTGTTTTAAAGATTTATTTATTTTATGTATATGAGTACACTGTCTCTGTCTTCAGACACACCAGAGGAGGGCATCAGATCCCATTACAGATGGTTGTGAGCCACCATGTGGTTGCTGGGAATTGAACTCAGGACCTCTGGAAGAGCAGTCAGTGCTCTTAACTGCTGAGCCATCTCTCCAGACCCCGACTCTTTATTGTTTTACTTGTAATTTAATCCTGGCCTATTTGAATTACTTTGTGAGAAGATACCAGGCTATGGACATACCAGGTCATCCTCTACACCTGCACACACAGTACACACACACACACACACACACACACACCCTATAGTATCTTTGAACATTAGTCTTTATCATGGTTTATCTTGTGTATAGCTTTAGTGTTAGCCATAGAGATAAGAACAAGAACCAAAAAGTTCAGTACCACTGTAGGGCACAGCTCACAGACTTTGGATGTTAACTACATGTATACAAACATACATACATCCCCACATATACATAGCTATGGTGTGTGTGTTCTGTTTTTCTGAGACCTTGCTTACTAAGTAGCCCAGCTTGGCCTGGAACTTTTTATTTATTTATTTATTTATTTTGGTTTTTCAAGAAAGTGTTTCTCTGTATAGCCTTGGCTATCCTGGAACTCACTCTGTAGACCAGGCTGGCCTCGAACTCAGAAATCTGCCTGCCTCTGCCTCCTGAGTGCTGGGATTAAAGGCGTGCATCATCACTGCCCGGCTGGCCTGGAACTTTTTAACCTAGGACGACTTCCTGGTCTGCCTTCAATGTGTTGAGATTACAGACATATACCATCATGCCTGACTTAATAAATATATGTTTTAGGGGCTGGCAAGATGGTTGAGTGGGTGAAGCACTTGTCACTAAGGCTGATACCTGGAACCACGAGGTAAAAGAGATAACACCCCAGCAAGCTCCTCTAGCTTCCACATGTGTGCTGTGGCAAGTGTTTGTTGGTTTGTTTACTTTTGAGACGGGGTCCACTGTAGCCCACACTGCTGCCAAGGGTGACCCTGAGCTTCTCAGCCTCAGCTCCCACCTCCTGACTGCTGAGATTACAGGCATGCACCATTAAATATCTTTTTTATGGCGGCTAAGGATTTCATCATCCACATTTCAGAAGCTAAGGTATAGGCCAATTCTTGATGTTATTGATACTTTTTAAAGCTTTTTAATTTATAAAAGTAATATATTTTTATTTTAGAAAATGTGAAAAAAAACAAATAATCTCACAATATATAGTCAATATTTCCATTTCTTTTTTAAGATTTATCTTTATCATTTTTAATTATGTGTAAGAGTGTGTGTCTGCTTATGAGTATGTGCAGGTGAGTGTAGGTCCCCTCAGAGGATAGAGACATTGGAGCTGCAGTTACAGATAGTTGTGAGCCAGATGACCTGGGTGCTGGGATGTGAACACAGGTCTTATGGGATAGCAGCAAGTGCTTCTAACCACTGAGCCATCTTGCCATCCTGTATTTCCACTTGCTTGTTTTTTTAGATAAAATCTTGAATAGCTTTGGCTGACCCTAAATTCAGAATATATCTGAGATGACTTTGAACTCCTGGTTCTCCTACCTCCGTCCCCTCAGTGCTGGGATTATAGGCATGGACCCCCATCTCTGGTTCTCTTCTTTTTCTCTTTGACATGGATTCTACAGGATGCATTATGCCTGCCTCCCCACTCTTTTCTTTCTCTCCATTAGGTTAAGACAATATCTATCTAAACACAGCTTGGTTTAGTTTTGGTTTTGTCTTTCATCTGGTAAGGTCTCTTCTACAGAATTTAATATTTTGGAAACCATCCTGAGTGAGTAAGAACTACTTTTCTACTGTTCAGTATTTAGGTTGTTCTTGGTTTTGTAAATAGTAAAGCGGTGGCATGGGGCTGCAGATGTAGCTCAGCAGAGGGCTTGCAGAGCACGCATCCTCCAGTACCATATAAACTGGGTTTGGTAGTACAAGCTTGTAATCCCAGCACTGGAAGTGGAAGCAGAAGGATCAGAAGTTCAAAGTCATCCTCTGCTATGTGAGTTTAAGGTCAGCGTGGGATACATGTGAGACTGAAAGTAAGGTGGACTCCACCTCCGAATCTCTTGGCATCATGTGAAACCTGTGTCCCACTCACTCTGTATGAGCGGAGAAGGCATGTTTTTGCAGGTCAGAGCATGCCTCAGACAATTAGATGACCGCCTTAACCCTCCACTTTCGAATGTGCGTGAGCACGTGCGCGAGCGCGCACACACACACACACACACACACACGTTTCTGTGTGGCCAGATAGAAGCGGAAACCCTAGAAGCCAGTGTTTTCATCCACCGAGCATCTCTCCAACCCCTGCCTTGTGTTTTTAATGGGGAGCAGAGTCAGGAGTTTAAAGCCGAGTCTTGATGGACTTCAGCTTGTGAATACCTGCCTCTACCTCCCAAATATTAGGAATTCAGGTATGAACCCCTACACCCAGCTTGTGTCATTTTGTGTGAGTTGTGCTTTCTTTTCTCTGGGTACCTACCTGAGAGCAGGATCGCTCAGTTATGTGGAAACTCTCTGTCTGACCTTTTGAGGAGCTGACTGCGTTCCAAAGGGCTGCAGCATTTTACATTCCCACCAAAAGTAAGAGGTTCAAATCTCTCCTTGTTACCTAAGATCTGCTTGGGGTTTTCCTCACAGTAGTCATGCTAACAGGGACGAAGCTTTTTCAAGTGAGTTGCTTTGGACTTCCCCGATACTTAACAACGTTATCATCTTTTAACATGCTTATTAGCCATTTGTATACATTTCTTGGAGAATACTATTATGTTCACTTGTCTACTTAAAATTACATTAATTTTGTTTTTACAATAAGTAGGGAAATTTTCTCAAATGTATTTTGTCTACTAGGTCCTATCAGATAGAGAAATTATTTGTAAACCTTTGTTCCTGTTCTGTAGTTTTCTTTCCTTTAAAATTTATTTTAGTTGTTTGTTTGTTTACTGTGTGTAAGCATATCAACTTTCTGGAGTCAGTCCTTTCCTTCCACCATATGGGCCTGGAGATTGATCAGGTTGTCAGGCTTGATAGCTGGTGCTTTTACCTTAGGACCCATCTTGGCAGCTTGGCCCTCTCTTTACTTTCTTGAAGATCTCTGCCTCCTTTTTTCCTAAGAATTTTTGTAGTTTTACATTGGGTTTCTTTGATCTGTATGTGTCATTTTTAAAATATGGCATGAATAGAATTTAAGTTTATGTTCAGTGTATGGATGTCAGTTATCCTTGTACTGGGAACTTCATAGCATCACTACTTAATTTTTAGCTTTTTGTCAACTTGACCCAAGCTAGGGACATCTGGGAAGAGAGAACAGCAATTGACAAAATGCCCACTCCATACTGGCCTGTAGACAAGTCTTGATGACCGATATGGGAAGGCCCGCCCACTGTGGGCGGTGCTACCACTGCCCAGGTGGTCCTGTTTGTGTTTAAAACAAAACAAAACAAAAACCAAGTTGAGCAAGCCACATAGAACAAGCACATCAGTAAACAGCATTCTTCTGTGACCTTTGCTCAAATTCCTGCTTCCAGGTTCCTGCCTTGAGCCCCTGCCCTGTTTCCCTCATGATGGACTGTGATCAGGATGTGTAAGACAAACAAACCCTTTCCTCCCCCAAATTGCCATTGGTCGTGTGTTTGTCACAGCAACAGAAACCAAACCAAGACAGCCTGCTCCCCGCTTACATCAAAACACATCTCCCCTTTTGCCTTGGAAGTAAAGGTGTCGGTTTCTGGAAACATTACAGAAAAACTTTCCTAAGTGGGAGCTTTTCACATGGACTCACATGAATTTTTTTGTTTGTCTGTCTGTGTTTTGCTTTTCTACCAGGCAGGAAATGACTAGGAAAGAGACTGTTAGCGTTAGAATCCACCTGCCTCCTTTACACGATCGCCTCTGAGCCTCTTACTCTTCCATATGGTACCCGCTCACTAGTCCAGAACAGTCTCAGCTAGGAGATTCTTGACTTGGTTTCTCTTCTCCCAGTCAGCGCACCCTTGGGGTTTTCAGGCACTGTGCCCTGGGCATCTTTTGAGACCAATTGCCTCCCACCCACCCCATCTAACTCTACTTTGAAACACCTCTGACAGAGTTGAAGAGTTTGGAGTCTTGAGACTGTCACTTTACATCTCCTCACATTCTGTTCGTGACCAGCTCTCGGGGTGAAGCCCCTTCCCTATGGTGCACCAGTGTATCCTGAGATGGGATATACCACAGGCTTCAGGCTTCTCCTACACACAGGCAGGGGTAAGAAGACTGGCTCCGTGACTGACATGTTGAGGGAGAATAGCACACTGCTAATTCTCCACCACTCTGAGAACAGCTTTCTAGGTAGAACAAGATGCTGTCCAACACAGACACCACCACACACTGAAAGAATCCTCCTGTTCCTAATGATCACTGATGGCCTGGCACCCTCACCTACTCCATGTTTCCAAGGTCTCACTCCCCTCAGGGAGCCACTTCATGCTGTTGTTAGCAGGTGGTGATAGAGATGGTAGTGCAGCTCCTTCAGGAGGGCTAAGATCCAAGAAGAAAGATTTAGGAACAACAATGTCCCCTTCTCCCACATGAGAGCCGTTCAGACAGATGAGGACAGCTAGTGTTTATGGACCTAAATAAATAAACACTTTGACTTTGGGTTTCAGTTATTCCTCTTTGACAGAGTCTGCATTCTATTCATTCTGCAGAAAAATTTTGAGGACTTAATATATGCTGTAGACAGTTGTGTTATTTATGCGGGGGAAAATATCCCAGAATTCTTATTATCTAAGATTGTGATCTCAGGAAGGAATAGACAAATTCATTGCCAAATGGTACTAAGTACTCAGATAAGTTTAGGTTGCCGTTGGAGAGGTTGGAGAGATGGTTCAATGGTTAAGAGCATGTTGCTCTTGCAGAGGGCCAGATTTGGATTCCCAGCACCTACATAGTAGCTCACAACCATCTGTAACTCCATTTCCAGAAGATCCATTGCCTTTTTCTGGTTTCTGAGGATATGAGACATGCACATGGTGCACATACATACATGTAGGCAAACATCGATACACATAAAATAAAAATAAGTAAATCTTTAAAAACATAGGACTGCACTAAAATTCTAGTTGTGATGACAGTGGGTTTGGTGCCGCTTCCAATGCCATCTCACCTTTAACTGTACAACCAGCACGCACACACAAGATCCATTCGCAGCCTTTTCTTTTTTTTTTTTCTAAAGATTTTATTTTATTTTATTTTATTTATTTTATTTTATGTATGTGAGTACACCATCACAGTCGTCAGACACACCAGAAGAGGGCATCAGATCCCATTTCTGTGGTTGTTAGCCACCATGTGGTTTCTGGGAATTGAACTCAGGACCTCTGGAAAAGCAGTCAGTGCTCTTAACCTCTGAGCCATCTCTCTAGCCTGTGGCCGTTTCTTGGCCTCTCTCCTCTTTGTCCGTCACTCTGAAGAAGAGTATATGAAGACACAGATATGGGGTAGGCATGATGGCATATGCCTATAACCCAGCACAGGGGCTGAGGTAGGACCTAGGCTAATGTAGTGAGGCCCTGTGGAAAAATGAAGGAGAGACGAGATGGTAGAGACATTTCTGTAACTGAGCTCAGTATCCTAGTATGACCATCAGCAGATGTGGTAGCACATGAAGTTCCAGTGCCAGGCCTGCTAGGGTCCTATTATGACAAGGGCTATGCTGTGGCATACTCTTGGTGATAGTACACCTCCTTAGCCCTCTGAGGTCTGAGCTGGTGTCCTCATACAAGATCCATGTGTCCCCCTCCTTTGAGAATTGCAGCCATGTTTATGAATCTCCTGACTCCTATTCTCCCTTCTTTAAGTACTGAGTGGTTGTGAGTCCCCAGTCTCAGTGACGTTCAGTAAGGAATAGAAAAGCAACTTCTTCTCGTGTCACCTGCATTTTTTGCGTACCATTTCCAACCTCAGGGTAACATTGAACATTTGCTTTTATCATAATTTCTTAATTATAGAAGGTCTTCTCTAAACACAAATAAAAGATATTGATGATTTAAGGTCTACTCACCAGCCCCAATGGTAGATTAAAGTATGCCGGTTTCAGAGGCCCTTACTAAAAGCGAATGCCAGAGATGTCCATGGAGAGAAAGAATCATGTTCAAGCAAGAAATAGCTAGAAGTCTAAACTTCTAAAAGTGTCATTCAATTTCCAGTTTTGGAAAGTGTAGCTTTAAAATTGGCCTGTAAGAGCCGGGTGGTGGCTGTATACACCTTTAATCCCAGCACTCAGGAAGCAGAGGCAGGTGGATCTCTATGAGGTAGAGACTGGCCTGGTCTACAGAGCAGATTGCAGGACAGCCAGGGCTACACAGAGAAACCCTGTCTCAAAAAACCAAAAGAAATAAATAAATAAAGTAATTAATTAAAGATGGGCATCTAAGGTGTTGTAGATGTGTCTCTGTTGGTGGACTGCTTGCCTATTGTGCTGGAAGCTGTGAGTCCCATCACCAGCACTATATAAAACCACTCCTAGTTGGGACACATTGTGATCCCAGTACTTGGGCGGTGGAGATAAAAGGATAGGAAGTTTAAAGTCATCCATGTCTATAGAGTGGATTTGAGGCTAGCCTGGTCCATGTGAGACCCTGTCTCAAACTGGGTAGGGTAGGGGTGCTGATATGTAATGGGAGTACAGATTTGTTTAAATACCTTAGAGCAAAACTCAACAAACAAAAGTATATAAAATCAATAGTAATTCCCTTAAGAGTTGAGAGAATGAAGGCACATTGCCCAGCTCCACCAATGGTTGTTGTCCTGCCTAATTTCTGTAAATCACCTGGTACCTTCAGCCCAAGTTAGTTTGTCTCATAAGGTTCTTGTAATGGTTTGAATATACTTGGCCCAGGGAGTGGCACTATTTGGATGTGTGGCTTTGTTGGAGTAGGTGTGGCCTTGTTAGAAGTGTGTCACTGTGGGCATGGACTTTAAGACCCCATCCAAGCTGCCTGGAAGCCAGTCTTCCACTAGCAGCCTTCAGATGAAGATGTAGAACTCTCAGCTCCTCCTACACCATGCCTGCCTGGATGCTGCCATGCTCCTGCCCTGATGATAATGGACTGAATTTCTGAACCTGTAAGCCAGCCCCAATTAAATGTCCTTATAAGAGTTGCCTTGGTCATGGTGTCTCTTCACAGCAGTAAAACCCTAACTAAGACAGTTCTCAAAGACCACTCTGTTCACAAAATAGTTATTACAGTTCTGCCAAGACCAGACACAGAATGCATCTTTCCAATTCTGGACATCCATCCATCCATCCATTCATCTATCTATCTGTTTATTTTTGTTATTGGTTTTTATAGACAGGGTTTCTCTGTGTAGCCCTGGCTGTCCTGAAAGTCACTGTATAGACCAGTTCTTGAACTTAGAGAACTGCCTGTCTCTGCCTCCTGAGTGCTGGGATTAAAGGCGTGCACCACCACTGCCCAGTAAAATTCTGGACTCTTAACAAAGTTCTTATCCCACTCTCCCTGCCCCACCTCAGTTTCTAAAGACAAGGTGTACCCCTATAGCTCAGACTGGACTTGAACTCCTGGGCAATTCTTCTGCCTCAGTGTACCTAGTACTACCACTATGAGTGGTAGGTATGTACTGTAAACACAGGTGTGAGCCAGCCACCACAGCTTGCTCTGACGTTCTCAGTCTTTAGCTTCTCCTCTAGATTTAGAACTTAACTGGCAGTTCTAACTACATGGGAGATTTTTTTTTTTAAAGACTTTTTTTTAATGGTCAAGAGGAATAGGAAGAAATATTTACCTGCAAGAGAGCATTAATCTCCTGATGTTGCAGTGAGGTTTTTATGTGATGCCGAGCATCAAGCCCAAGGGCTTCATGCATGCTAGGCAAACATTCTCCAACTATGCTGCATCCCCAGCCTTCGTTGGTGTTTGTTTGTTTAGATTTAGGTGTATGGGGGGAAGTAGTAAGGTTTTTAAAAAATATTTTTGAGTTATTATTTTTGTATGGGTGTTTGCCTGTATGTATGTCTATACACCATGTGTGTACCTGGTACCCATGGAAGCCAGAAGAAGGCATCAGATTTCCTGGGACTGGAGATACAGATGGTTGTGTGGCTACCGGGAATTGAACCTGGGTCGTATACAAGAGCAGCAAGTGCTCCTAACTCTCCAACTCCCTAATTTTATATTTAATTCTTCTCTTTCCATCTGTTTTGAGTTTCTTGGGATTACAAATTATACTCATCCCCCAGGCTAGTAAGATGGCTCAGCAGGTAAAGTCATTTGCTGCCAAGCCTGATGACCTGAGTTCTGTCTCCAGGTCCCACATGGTGGAAGAAGAGCACCTGACCTCCACACACACACCATGGCACAGATGACAGCACCCCGTGCTCCACATATATGCATATATGTAAAAATGAACGAATGTGATAACTTACAAGATCTTGCACATTCTGTCTTGTGAAACTTATCCTTTTGGGTCTAGGATTCTCCATTACCAGAGTCCCTACCTTTACTGTTGCAAAGGCCGTGCTAACAAACACACTTGTTTTAGAGCTCTGTCGTTCTCAGCACTCCAGTTTCCTCCCTGTCAGGACTGACATCTGAGCAGACATTCTCTTTGTTGTTTGAGCAGCTTTCTGAGAAGTGAAATTGTCAATATGGTATCAGTTTACCAGGTGCTTAGCTTTTACCGGAACGAAACCTCTCCCTGGGAGAAAGGCTGTTTCCTCTCCCTACAGTGTACTATGTGCATCTCTATCTGTTCTGCAGTCTGTATTAGGAAATTGTCACTGTGCAGTGACTACATTGTTAGAGTAGAACATCACTTTCCAATGTCGTGAGTTTCGCTGACATTTGCCCTATTGTATAAACTTTCCAAGTTTACTTTCCTTATTAAGCCTATTGTACTAGAAATGAAGCCAGTGGCCTATACAGATGCAGTATTAGAAGACTCCACCACGCTCATTATTGAGGTATACTTTGTGTCTTTATGTGGGGGGAATGCTCTTCCTTTAGATAATGTTAGACTTTGGCACCTACGTCATCAGTGTTTACTATCATACATGTAATACAGGTTGTGAGACAAGCCCCTCTTTCCTCTCATTTCCACAGAGGCTGAGCAAATTTGGAGGAATTTAGCACTTAAGGGACCTAAGCAAGCAGACTGTTACAATGCAGTCTCCCTTGGCTGTTGAGTTCTACAGTCCCAGATGCAAGGATTATAACCAGCACTGTGCAGGCAGAGTTAGAAATCATGGGGAGGCTCTTGCTCTGCCCTCCTGCTCCCCCTCTCCCCATTCCCTTTCCCCCTCTCTCTCCACGTGCTCAAGGCCGGCCTCTACTTCTCTACTCCCCTCCCCCCTTGCTCCTCCTCTTCCTCCTCTGTCTCTGTTTCTCTCTCTCTCTCTCTCTGCCTTTCTTTGCCTCTACTACCCTCTTGATTCCCCTCCCCATGCCCTGAATAAACTCTATCCTGTACTATACAGAAAGAAAAAGAAAGAAAAGAAAGAAATCATGATACCAGAGCTCCTTAGGAAACAGGAAAAGGTAAAGCTACATGCTGTCTTCACACCATGTACATCCAGACACCTTCACAGTTCTTCGCAGTACTGAGTTGACTTAGTTTGGTTTTGTTTTGTTTTAAAATGGAGGCTCAGTCTCAGCTCAGACTGTCCATGGACTCTCAGCAAGCTGTCTCCCTTGGCCTATTGAGTTCTGAGGACCTAGGGGTGAGCCAAAAGCTCAGGAAAGATTTCCTTAAATAAATCCTTGAACTATGGAGGGTAGATCTCATTTAACAAATTCTAAGAAGTAATTGTAATGGATTCCTCTTAGTTGTGTTTCAAACAATGTATAACAATTTAACACAGTGGTATAATGTATTCTTGGGAGCATGATGTTGCATGTGACCTGGGATGTGTCTTACAGGTTCCTGCAGTATACACCTTGTGAGCCCAGACTGTGTGTGAGCTTCACGTTCTTCCTCCTTCTCTGTCCTGTCTCTCTGAGTGGAGATCCCAGTTATACTTCTCTAGCATCTCATTTCCTGGCACAACTTAGGACCCCAAGTGCTGGCTCTGCAGTCTTTCTTTTTACTGATAGTAGCCAGTCTGCTGTATATCACTGCCTTTCCTTGCCGAGGGTAAGTGGACACAGTGTAACCTTGGATCTGGATTTTGGCTTTGGGATTTTTGTTTGTTTTTAGAGGCAAGGTCTTGTGTTGTTCTAACTGGCATGCAACTCATAGTAATAGACCAGGCTGGCCTTAGAATTACCGCAGTCTTGCTGCCTCTGCCTCCCAGGTGCTGGAATTACAGGAAAGTGGGGGTAGGAGGGTTGGTTTGGGTTTTGAGATGGTCTTACAATGTAGCTCAGGCTAGCCTCTAACTGTAGCAATTTTTAAACAAGTACAAAAGGCAAAGGCAGGAGGATCAGGAGTCCTGGGCTATATAGTAATACCCCCTGGGAGAAACAGAAAAGTAAATACTGTTAAGATTAATTAGTAAATGGCCATAAGGACCTCAGGCTGTCATATGCCAGCTTTCCGTTTCACTCCCTCCCACACTGTGCCTGAACATCCTAATCCTGTGTGTCCTGTAGATGGCAGTACTTGTATAAAAGATAGCAGTTCAGTGCGATTTGAGGATGGTTAGTGGTTGGGTCTCTAGGGAGTAAGGTTTACTTGAAATACTCTCTTTAATTTTTCTGGACCCTCTGGATATTTTAAACACAAATTTTCTTATTAAATCATATTTCCATTCCATTTTCTTCAGCCATTATCTGACCTCCTGTCTAGTTGTAATAAAGACCATGATGAAGCACAACTATGGAGAAAAGGGTTTATTTGGCTTACATATCACAGTCCACTGAGAGAAGCCGAGACAGGAACCTGGAGACAGGAACTGAAGCAGAAACTGTTGAGTAATGCTGCCTACTGGCTTGTTCTGCATAGCCTGTTCAGTTTGCTTTCCTACACATCCTAGACCACACGCGCCCGGTGGTACTGTCCACAGTGCTCTGGGCCCTTCCACATCAATCATCAATTAGGAAAAATGCTTCACGGGCTTGCCTACAGACCAGTCTGATAAAGGACTTTCCCCCATTGATGTTCCCTCTTCTCATATGACTCTAGCTTGTGTCAAGTTGACAAAAACTAACCAACACACCTCCCAACACCCCCTCCCAAACTCACCCCTCCCCCAGAAATCACATTACATGCTCATTTTCTCTTTGGAGTGCAATCATTGGAAGGATGATTGCACCATGAACAAATCCTATGTAAAGTTGTCCTTGTATTTTTCTCAAGAACCATCAAGGACATCATTAATTGTGATGTGGACAGGGTAATCAGTGTCATATGTCTCAGATACTTCTTTACAAGTCTATAGTTCTGGGGCCAATCAGGTAAACATTGACAAGTAGGGAAGGGGCTCATTAGGAGTATAAGCTTGTTTGGTTTGTCTGTTTGTTGTGGGTTTATTTGTTTATTTATTTATAGAGGTGGGACATGTCACAACACATATGTAGCCAGAGGTCAACTCATGGAAACTAGTTTTGTCCTTCCACCACGTGAGTTCTGGGTCTCAAACCCAGATCATCAGGCTTGGCAGCAAGCACCTTTAACTGCTGAGCCATCACAGTGGCCCTTGTTACATTTCTTTGAGAAAGGGTCTCATATTACTATCCCAGAGTCTACAATATAGCCAAGGTGGCCTCAAATTCTTGGGTAGTCTTCCTGTCTCAGCCTCTATACCTGATAATCTGTCTGTTCTCTCTAAACATTTGGGATTTTGCTGTAGGGTTTACTCACTAAATATTGAGTACTTATTGAATGCCAGTTGTGTGCTAAGTAGGCTGCCCCGAGTTCTACTTATGAACGGACATGGTATCTACCTCTTCCCAAGTTAGGGGATTCCTGTAAGACAGCACTGGAAGGTACAGTAAGAATGGGAATAGATTGCTATAGAATAATTACAAATCGACTTACCTCAACTCTTCCACAGTTCTCAAGAAAGTTGGGAACTTTAGTCAAGGATGATCTATAGGCAGAGTGGACAGGTGCCCAAGAGTCTATATAGAAGAGGCACACAGAATGCTACCATTTGGGTAAAGAAAACACACCCCAGCCCCCAGCCAACATGCACATGCTTGTACACATCTTGCTGGAAGGCTATCTGGGAAATGAAGAGTGCCATTTGCCTTCAAGGTGAGGAGCTGGCTGTTGTCTATTGAGGTAAGGAGCTGACTGTTGTCTATTGAGGTGAGGAGCTGGCTGGCTGTTGAGGTAAGGAGCTGGCTGGCTGTTGAGGTAAGGAGCTGGCTGTCTATTGAGGTGAGGAGCTGGCTGTCTATTGAGGTGAGGAGCTGGCTGGCTGTTGAGGTGAGGAGCTGG
>JADRCH010000040.1:17716249-17731945 GCA_019843965.1 Rhynchomys soricoides | reverse complement strand
TGGCTGGCTGTTGAGGTGAGGAGCTGGCTGGCTGTTGAGGTGAGGAGCTGGCTGTCTAGAGACGGGGTAGGAGAGAAACTTTTTATCTGGTTTTAGATTCTTGAACCCTATAAGTTTATTACTCATACAAAAATAAAGTTTTACTTCCTTGGAACATTATAACCACAGCTGAGGAGAACATATACCAGCTTCTTTCATTTGGTAGATTGTATAAGCAAGTGCAATCGTAAAGATATACCAGACAAAAAGTATCACCAAGGATCGTGCAAGTGTGTGTTATATTTGTTGTGGTTACAGGGAACTTTCCACTTTTATTTTCATGCCTCTCAACTCATATATCCTGATAAACACCCAGTGGTTGAGAGTGGGTGTGGTTCCTCCCAGAGACGCCAACTGCAGATTTTATATATATATACACACACATCAAAGAGCCACATGGTTTTGTATCTGTTTGGTTTTGTTGTACTTAGGGGAAATTACACGTGAAATGTGCCAGGTAATCCTGGAAGAAGACAGATTAAAAAGAAAAATATGATTTAGTGTGTCCATTGGCATTGTCCAGAATTTAAAGCAAGTTAGATTTCCTTTGTGCAGTGAATTGCTTTTAGGATACCATTGGAGGAGTCATGGAAGAGCAGAGCAGGGCCCATTTGTGAAATCCCAGCCACTGGAGTGGTGGCAGCAAGGGAATCTTTAAGTCATGGTCAACTTAGATCACACAGCAAATCCCATCTCAAGACAAAGCAAACATATAAAAAAGAAATCCATACAGACTCATACATATGTCTGAGGGATACAGACTCAGCCACATGTGAGTCCCAAGGAATCCTATTAGTATATATGTTTAAGAATCATGCAAAGAGACAGAGGATTATAAACAATTTAATTTTTTAACACATATTTATTGTGAGCACAGTATATGTGCAAGAAAAAAGGATTCTTGTGTTCCAGCCCAAGTCCCCAGGCTTGGTGTCAAGTGCCTTTACCTTTTAAAGCTAGGCAGGGTAGTACTGACCAGTGGTCACAGCCCTTGGGAGGTAGAGGCAGGAAGATCAGGAGTCTGGGCTATTGTTGGCTGCATAGGGAAACTGAAGGTTAGCCTGGGCTATACAACAAGACCATATCCTATATCTCAAACTTCACCCTCATCCCATAATCATCCCCCAAACCTCCCAAAAAAACCCAAGAGAGTAGGCAATGTGTGGAGAAACCAACCTTGTCTTTCCTCAGACAACTTAGGCTAAGCCGCTTTAAAATTCACTTATAATATTTTCTTTACCTTAAAGGTTTTTTTCCTGTGTCCTGTCATTCCTTAGACACTATGCACCCCTTTTTTCCCTTCACAATGATCACAACACATTTTTCCCCTGATTACACAATAGTTCCTCATCTTGATTTGTAGCCAGTAAACATGAAGTTATACCTTTCATTTTATTTTTAGAAAGAAACAAGTTTAGGACCTACAAGATGGCTCAGCAGATAGAGGCAGTTGCCTCTCAGCCTATTGACATGAGTTTGATCCCTAGGGCCTCTGTGGTGGAAAGAGAGAACTGACTTCCATAAACTGTCCTCTGACCTTCCCAGGTACACTGTGGCAAAGTGTGTGTGTGCACGTGTGTGTGTGTGTGTGTGTGTGTGTTTGTGTGTGTGTATGCGAGCTTGTGTGTGTATTTAAAAAGAAACAAGCTTTGTTGATATTGTACAAAGATAGCAGTGGGCCCAGCAGAAAGGACACCCTGACCTCAGATGAAGTGCTGCACTCCTGGGTCCCAACCTTGGGAAGTAGAGGCAGGAGGCACTGGCATCAAAGGCACCCCTAGATACTTAGAGTTTGAAGCCAGCCTTCATGACCCTGTCTCAAAAATTCCCACACCTCTCCAAAAGAAGAAAAAGAAGCCTGCCTGTCTGTACTTTTTTACAGTGCATTTCACTTATTTATTAGGAAAGAAATGTAAAAAGTAGACCACTGGGTTGCTCTACCAGTAGAGAGGTGTGGAAAGTAGACCTTCGGGTTCTGCTACCCCAGTGGCTGCTCAGCTCTCTAAGTTCTTTAAAGTTCAGGTTTCCCTGTGGCTAAAGCACCTGTTAACAGTACTTACTCACACAGCCAGTTTAGAGAATAACTGAATTCACCTGAGGAAGCTTTGATGTTGATTTGGTACTCATTATTAGAATGCAACAAGTATGGAAAGATAGCAACCCTTCATGCATCCAAGATTGGAAAAATTGAGAAGTATGTTTACTTCCATGTTGTTACAGTTAAAATCAGATGGAAAGGCTTAGGGTTGTGTAATTATGGAATATTTTCTAGCCACATTGGACTCCCTAGCTGCGCATTTCACATTCATTAGCAATTAGGCCCAAGGATACTTGGATTCAAATCTGCTTTGGAAACTAATTTTTCCAAATACTTTGTTTCCTAGATCTCTACTAAAGTGGTAAGTGACATCACCTATTCAGCTGTATCAACAACTTACTTCTGTGAGGTAGCTTTGCTTTTTCCTTGCTCTTCCCTAGTCCGTTCCCCACCCCACCCCCTGCACTGAGCATTGAACTGGAGCCTCACTTATGCTAGGCAAGTCTCTACCATTAAGCAATATCCCCAGGCCTCTTTTTAATGTTGAACAGGTCTCTCTAATTTGCCATAGCTGTTCTTGGAATCGGTCTGCTGCCCAGGCAGCCTTGAACTTGAAATTCCCCCTGCCTCCCCAGTTGCTAGGCTTACAGACTGTAGCAGTACCAAATTAAGCTACTAAGTAGATCTTGGCAGGGGCGCACCTCACTACCCACCCCAAGGTTCTGGGTTTCCAAATGAAAGACACATACACACACACTTTATACTTTGATATGCCCAAAACAGCTCAGTGGCTGGGCCACTTCCTAACTTCCACTTGGCTAATCCACACACTCTGATGTTCCCAGTTTATTTACTTAAAATCTGTATTCCATCTTTGCTGCCCTAGGCTTAGTCATGCAGCCTTCTCGGGCTGGGTTCCCCCAGCTTCTACACGGTGACTATGTTCTCTGTCCTGCACCTTCTCAGACATGGCATCTTGGTTCTCCTCCCTGCATGGCAGATCGCTCTCTCCCTTTCTCTTTCCTCTGTCCCTTGCCCAGGAAATCCTAAAAGTACCGCCTCTGTCTCCCTGACCAACCATTGGCCACCAGTGACTTTATTTACTAATCAAAACCAACTGGGGCAGGCTTTCCTCAGAGTCTTATGTGGAGACGAGTGGAGTCTCTCGAGTCTCTCGTGCAATCTTGGGGACCCAGATTAACATAATACAAGCAGCATTAGACCAAACCCTCAACAGCAGACCTCACCTACCAGTTGGACTTTTGTTCAGCATCTTAGAACGTATCTCTATTGCCAGTCTCATCTGGACAGTCAGTAAAAGAGCTCTATTTTAGATCACTGTTGACCATGTGCTAATCACCCGTGTGGGGTGTAAAAGCCCTGGTCCAGCCTCAATTTCACTGACTTCATCCCTTTAAGCTTCTCTAAAACAGGAGTAATGAAACAGTAATCTTGCAAGGTTTATTCATGGAGGCAGGTGACATTGGAAAGCGATGCTCTGGAGACAGAGAGGTAGTCAGGCACAGTGAAGATTTCCTAATACTGATTACCGAGCACCTTCCCCTGCCTCCCCAGTGCTGGTATTAAAGGTATGCACTGCTATGCTGCTTATGTATTTTTTAACTTATTCTGTTGTGCTTGGATATGGCTCCACATGCCATGGTGCACATGTGGAGGTCAACTTACTGGTGTTGGTTCTCTCCTTCCACTGTGTAGGTCTGCTGGGCGTTAAACTTAGATCATCAGACTAGACTATAAGCATCTTTACCTCCTAAGCTATCTCCCCAGCCCAAGACTGTTACTGATTCGAAGAACAGGTTTGAGGGTTAGAATTTTGTAGGTTTGAAGCTCACCTCTGCTGTTTACTGGTCTTCGATTTTGATCTAGTTGCCTAACCTTGCTGAGCCTTAGTTTCCCCATATAAAAAGGTAGTGTGGGAGGCAACATACCAATTCATGGGAAGTCTGTGGGGATTCAATGATGATAGAAACACTAACTTTTAAAGTATGTTGGACGTGCCATAATCGCCCAGGACCTCATAATAAAAGTAAAGGGTTCATCCCTTTTGTCTAGACACCGGTGAAAAAGACGCTCCAGGCATCTCCTTTAGTGAGGACCCACTCATCCCAACATGCTTGTGCCGTGATCGGAGAATCGTGGTGAACACGCCTCCCGCATGCATATTCTCATCCCTCCTGCCAGTGCCTCCCTCCCTTAAATCACATCCTCATCGTTGCTTCCTGTCACTTCCAGTGCCTGGGTCCCCATTTCTGCTAAGAAAAGCAGAAGTGAGGAAGATGTACAGGTTTGGGGATTTCTAAAGACTGTTCTTAAGTCTTCATTGTTATATTAAGCTATATTTATATGAATATAATGTTTGCCAAATCTTTTCTCTGGGAAGCATAAAGGAACTTTCCTATTAAAGGCTTCATGAAATGTGTTAACCTTTTAGGGGATAAATACTATGTTCTTCATGTGCAGCGTAACGGTTACACAGCTACAGGAGCTTAATTAAACTTAGCACTGAAGACAGAATCCTTCTGATCTCTTTTTTTTTTTTTTGAAAAGTTAAAAATTCCTCAATTTTTTATTCCTGGCACCACTACCACAGTTTACAGGGCAGTATACCTGGTGTAATAAATAAAAAGAAAAAAACAAAGCTACAGCAGATAAAAGGCCTCAGGAACGTACATCGCATTGACACTACGTTGCATTCATCAATAGCTGCACTGTTTGCAAACTGTGGCTATGACAGTCCTGAAGAAGGGTCTCCTGTTTAAGCTGCAGTCACTTTTCTGACTACGGATCGTCATTCCTTCTGTGGCAGATTTTTACAGCTCCTCTAAAACATTTGGGACGACTGTCTCAAAGTAACCTGCAGCTTTCCTGACAACTCCTCGCGCTCTCTCCTGCTAAGAACTGGGCTGTTCCTGTTTTAGTTTGAAACCTTTGCTGCCATATCCACCACCATAGGACTGCCTGAACTTCTGCCACCAGAACCGCCCCCTTCATGGGTCCATAATTTGATTGTTGCGTCCACTACAATTTCCAAGGTCATTATGGTTCCCACCACGACCATCGGTACCTCCACCAACATGTCCTCCTTCCTCGTACCATCATCTCCCCTCCCCTACCACATCCTCCACAGCCTCCTCTACTACTGGAACCAGGACCACCACCACAGCTGCCACCCTCCCCTCCAAATCCGTTATACCCACCACCACCACCTCCATCACGACCTCTGCTGCCGCCACCTTCACCCCCATAGCCTCCCCTTCCACCAAAGTCTCCTCCACCACCTCCAAAGCTTTCTCCACAACCTATAACGTTGCCAGATCCACCTCCACGGCCTCGCTGTGAGCCAGCAGACTGCATCCCTTGTTTAGAAAGGGCCTTTTTTACTTCACAATTGTGCCCATTAATAGTGTGGTAATTCTGACAAACAACTTTGTCGACTGTGTCATGATCATCAAAGGTTACAAAAGCAGATCCTCTTTGTTTTCCACTCTGCCTGTCTTCCATAACTTCTATGGTTTCAATCTTGCCATACTTTTCAAAGTAGTCTCTCAGATTGTATTCTTCCGTATCTTCTTTAATACCACCAACAAAAATTTTCTTCACTGTTAAATGGGCACCAGGCTTTACAGAATCCTCTCTAGAAACAGCTCTCTTGGGCTCCACCACACGCCCATCAACCTTGTGTGGCCGGGCACACATTGTAGCATCCACCTCTTCAACACAAGAGTAGATCGCAAAACCAAAGCCTCTGGAACGTTTTTGTTTGGGGATCTCTCATTACCACACAGTCTGTAGGTGTGCCCCATTTCTCAAAATGTTCTCTTAAGCTATCATCTGTGGTCTCAAAGCTCACACCACGAATAAACAGCTTCCTCAGCTGCTCTGGTTCCTTTGGATCATGGCCCTCCATTTTGAGACCGGACTCACCTCTTCCAACTCAAGTTCAACATCTTCTGCTCCCTTTTTTAACTCTACACTTTGCTTATGGGGAAACCTAGGCTATTAATTTGCCTCAAGACACAAGGTATACTACTGAGCCTGAACTATGGTTAAACATATAAACTTGTGAATTTTTAATTTTTGATTGTTTTGCTATATCTATCTATATACCTGTCTAATACCTGTCTTCTGTCCATCTGTCTGTCTGTCTGTCTATCTATGTCAATCAAAGGGTCTCACTTTGTAGCTCTGGATGGCCAGGAACTCACTATATAGACCAAGCCTCAAACTCACAGAGATCTGCCTGCCTCTGTGTCCTAGGTGCTGGGATTTAAAACATGTGCCTCCATGCCCTGCAATAGGTACAGACCTAAATATTAGAAATCTATATAGAAAAATTTAGAAATGGTAATTTTCCAGAATTTTGGAGCCAGTTCTTCAGGCTTCTAGGGTTATGCTTTTATACTTGGGGGAGGGGTGTTTGGGCATAGACAGGCACATGTGGACCACAGAACAGCTTTGGGATTCATTCTTCGATTGTCCGCTGAGATCCAGGATGGGATACAGACCTGCTCAGCAGGGGCCACTGAGCCTTCACACCAGCCCTTCCAGAATCACTCTTAGACATTCTCACTTCTAGATTTCTTGTTGTCTCTTATTGCTGTTATCTGGGTTTGGGTCCGGGGTTTTTGTTTGTGGTTAGTCTGGTTTGGGAAGTTGTTTCAGTACTGGAAATTGAAACCAGTGCCTTCTACTTATTAAGCAAGTACTCTTACTAGTGAGCTAAATCCCCAGCTCACCCTTTAGTTGTTAAGGATTTATTTTTTAATCATATGTGTGTAATTATGTGTGAGTTTGTGCACGTGAATGCTGGGTGCTTGTGGAAGCCAGAGGAGTTGTGTGCCCCTGGAGCTGGAGTTACAGGCAACTGTAAACTACCTGATGTGGGTGCTGAGAACCAAGCTCAGTCCTCTGCAGGGGACCACTGTTAACCACTGAAGCGTCTTTGCAGTCCTTGATCCCTAAGCCTAGCCCTTATCTTATTTTCTATTTAGAACAGGGTCTTCCCTAGACTGACAGGAGCTCACTCCATAACCCAGCAGACCTTGATCTTATAATCCTCCTGCCTCAGTCTCCCCACCAGGTAATATTACAGACTTGTGTCGCTGGACTCAGCCTATGACTTTTGATCTATAATATAAGATCTGCTTTATTCCCTCTGAAAACTTCCAGAGGCTTCCTTTGCCTCATTGACTTTAAAACTTTACAAGGAGGTGACTGGTGTGATGTGTTTGCATCCATTGAGTTGGCCAGGTAACAGACACTTTGATTCTGGAAACTTTGTCTAGTGAGCTGATTATTGGTTATTTTGTTGATCATGCTATTTCTGGAATTCCTGCCCCCTCCCCAAAATAATGGACCCTTACGACCTCAGTAGGAGCAGTATAAACTTGGGTTGTCTAGTTCTTTGTTAAGCTACCTGTCTCCAGCCAGCCTTATGTCTTTGCTTCCAACTTTGGAGTCTCTTGGGAGATGGTGTTGACCCTTAGCTACCTCTACGCAGGTTTGACTTAGTCACATCTACAAGGTAAGTCCCTCTTGTGCCCTTGCTTTCCAGCTTCCAAAATTAGGTTACCTTTCTCTCCCGAGTCTGTGGGCTTGTCAGTTTCGAAAGTTTTTATTACAGTTTTAAGGGAATTCCAAGTAGGATTAAAATCAGATGTGTGTTTGCCTTCTTAACCTAGAAATGGCTCTTCTACTCTTACCCTGTATTGCTGGATTGACACAAACGCCTCCGCCCCCACCCCAGGCAAAATAACTGGTTAAGAGGTAGAGGAGGCATAAGAACGAACCCTTTCATTCTTCTGGTTCTGATTCATGTCTCTTACTGGCTGGCACCAAGAAATTTTGACATAATAGAATAGACCTCCTGCCAAAGAATTGTACTCTTCTCTGGAGAAAGATTGAGTGGTGAGATTTTTAGAATGGCTTAGAAACTGTGTGTTAGGTGCAAACTCTTTGTGATTTCCATGTAAGTAGGGATCCCTCTGCTTGGTGTTCTTAGTATACTAGCACCTCCTTCTCCACTGTAAGCTACACACTGTGCCGAATAAGTTTCATCTCCAAAGACTGACACAGTTCTTTCACACCTCAGGGCTGGAGATGGCTCAGCTGCTAGGAGCACTGACTGCTTTTCTGGAAGACCCAGGTTCAATTCCCAGCAACCACATGGTGCATCACAACTGTCTATAAACTCCCATCCCAGAGGATTCAACACCTCCTCCTAGCCATGGGTACCACACACACACATGCATGCAGGCAAAACACCCATACACACAAAATAAAATGAAAGTATACCAGCACATACTTAATCTAATAGTCATTAAGTAGCTCTCTCTCTCTCTCTCTCTCTCTCTCTCTCTCTCTCTCTCTGTGTGTCTATTGCTGACGCTCTGAGGGTCATCCCTCTCCTAATGCCTCTACCTGACTGTTTTTGAGTGTCTGTTAATCAGCTCACCAGTTGTGTTCCACAGTGACTTGTTCTGTGTGGATCTGGGTAGAGGCTCGAAGAGGGACTCCGGGCCACATAGACCATGGCATTGAGTTGCATTTCTTTGTTTGATTCTTTTTTTTATTCCATTTTTTTTTCTTTTTATTAGAAGAGGGAGTTTGATCTATCTAAATCCACTGAGACAGTATTGATGACACAACATTTATTGGATAATTTTTCATATGTTTTTGTATCAACATGCATTATCTATAGTAATACTCATGGTAAATAATTATTATTTCCATTTTACCAATAATGAGGCAGAGGCACAAGCAACAAATGAAGCTTTCCCATTTGATGAAATTTGTACATCTTGGAACCAAAATTTGAACCCAGGCTTGCTGGTCCCAAACAGTGTCTCCAGCACTGTTGTTACGTTATTAAAGAGTAGAGACCAAATGGAAAGGCCACTTTTGTGTGTCTGTTCCATCTCACTAACTGCTTAAGCCCTCCTGTTGGTGTTAAGTTGGAATAATAACTGGAGTAATTTCTATATAGTTGGGCCTTTCATACATTTGAACAGATCAAGATTGTTCAAAGAACACAGTAACTATCATGTGTGCTCTTGGGAGGCTTTGTAATTAGGCCAAAGCATTGTTAACTGGTGCTGCTGGAAAGGCTACACAGATTTTCAAACCTTCTTTTTTAGTCATTAATTAGTGTCCTACGAACCTAAGAGTGTTCATGTGCTTTTCCAGAGTGGGAAAAGTATCCCCATATCTTAGATTGGATGTAGAATATTGTGGAAAATTTTTAAATTTTATTTATTTATTTATTTATTTAGAGTCAGAACTACTCATTATGTAGCTCTGTCTGTTCCAGAACTCACAATGTAGACCGGTTAACTGGACTTAGTTCACAGAGGTCTGTCTGCCTCTACCTCCCCAATGCTGTGGTTAAAGGCCTGCCCCACTACATTTGGCTACTTATTTATTCTATGCACATTGGTGAATATATGTCTGTGCACATGTGTGTGCCTGCTATCCACAGAGTACTACAGCTGGAATTATAGTGGTTGTGAGCTGCCACTTGGAATTGAACCAAGATCCTCTGAAAGAGTGGTCAGCTCTCCTAACTTCTGAGCCACTTCTCCAGCCCTTGTGGAAAATTTTATAAGCCTCTTGAGGGTGAGATTTGAATGCTTCAGAATAAGTAGGCTCATTTTATTTATTTATTTATTTATTTATTTATTTATTTATTTATGGTTTTTTGAGACAGGGTTTCTCTGTATAGCCCTAGCTGTCCTGGAACTTACTCTCTTGACCAGGTAGGCTCAATATTTTAAAAAGTAGTTTTCGTTATTCAAAATACTACCCTCTCTTGCCTTGAAGAACAAAGGAGACACAGATACCTTGTAGATACACTAAAGACAAACAATGCGAATAAATTTTCAGAGAAAAGTCACACTGTGAGTCATGAGCCAAATCTGTCTTCTAGGCAGCCCTCACTGTGATAGCTAGGATCTACCCAGGCCCACAATTTGATCATTTTCTAAAAGGTTAGATTGCTGTGTGGGTGCTAGTGGCATCAGAGCAGACAGAGGTGTCCAGGAAACACATCCCACACTGGGCAGGATGTGCCCATGGCAGGAATGGCATTCCTCTTCCTCAAAAGAGTTGTTTCATTAACTGAGGACAAGATGAGGTCATTGAAATCTCCCTAAAATACCAAAGACTGACAAACACAGGATATAGGATGAGTCTTTTTTTTTTTTTTTTTTTTTTTTGGTTTTTCGAAACAGGGTTTCTCTGTATAGCCCTAGCTGTCCTAGAACTCACTCTGTAGACCTGGCTGGCCTCGAACTCAGAAATCCACCTCTCTGCCTCCCAAGTTCTGGGATTAAAGGCGTGCACCACCACTGCCCTGCTAGGTTGAGTCTTAAAGCAGTGTGTTTTGCTTGCATGTTTGTCAGTGCACCACTTGCACATTCCTGGTGCTCCAGTCCCCAGCAGTTTCTGCATAGGAGCTTACCAAGAAAGTTCCCAGTAATGCTGATAAATGAACTGGCTTTTCCCCCATCACAAGCATGCTTTGAAATACACAGACACACACAAACGCACACATACATACAGACATGCCCCAAAGTAAAATATTTTACATCCAAACTAGTTTCTACATCCAGCCACCAATTTATTGAAACCATAGCAGGCTGGAGGCCGTAGTCCATGATACCAGGGGAATAAAATTGGCAGAATCTGAATGTGGAAAATTCTGTGAGACAAGCCATGTTTCTTTAACTGCAAGAGAGAAAAGGAGTGAGGCCTGGTTACACAGGCAAAGGTCTGTAATGCCATCTACTTGGAGGCTAAGGCAGAAAGAGTCAATATTCAAGCCTTGCCTAGGATGAACTCAAGGCTGGCCTACACAGCTGAGGCCCCGTGTTTTAAGAAGAGCCCTAGGTATATATCTCAGTAGTCAATAGTACAGAACTTGCCTCATCATGTGCACAAGAACCTAGGCTCAGTCTATCCAGTACTAGAGGCCTGGGGGGAGTCAGGGAAGACAAACACCAGAGAAGAAAGTTACCAAGCAATTGCATATAGGAAGCTTTTTTTTTTTAGATCCTAATTTTTATTTTGTTTTGAGGCAGAGTCTTTATACATAAGCTATAATCTAGTATCAAACTCACTTTGTAGCACAGGCTAGCCTCAAATTTGAGATCCTCCTGCCTCAGTCTCCCAATTGCTGGGATTACAGGCTTATGCCACCTCACCTTATGAAATCCTTAAAAAAAAAAAGGATAACTTAGGTTAGCCTAGAACTCAAGGTCTCTCTGCCTCTACTTACCAATGCTGAGATTGCAAGTGTGTACCACATGGCTGACTGAGTAATGAATATTATATGTGGGATGTATATTGTTATCTTGCCGAGGATCTGATGTAATTTTCTGCAGATAAAGTTCTGGGAGGCCTATAAGATGGCTCAATGGGGAAGGGCACTCACCACTAAACCTGGGACCCACACGGTGGAAGGAGAGAGCTCACTCCCAAAAGTTGTCCCCCAGTGTACACACACACACACACACACACACACACACACACATAAATCTGATAAAATTATTTTTTTCTTTTGTTTTGTTTTGCTTTGTTTTTTAAGGCAGAGTTTCTTTGTGTAACCCTGGCTGACCTGGAACTCACTCTATAGACTGGCCTCGAACTCAGAGATCCTCCTGCCTCTGCCTCCAGAGTGATAGGATTAAAGGCAAGTGTCACCACAGCTCAACATAATAAATTTATTTTTTAAAGACATCAAAAGAACATGGGCAGGAGCTACATTGGTATTTAGTATACCCAGCGTCCTTTCCTGCACACACAGCCAGTCCCAGCTTTCTATTCCTGAGCATCCTGACTCAGTTGCTGCCTCAACACAGGAAGAAGCCCTGCCAGTTGTATGTTTGCCTACACTCAGAAACTATTTTTAAGCAATTTTATACCAAAAGTAGTTTTGTGATTTATGAGTTTTTAAAAATTAGTATCCATTTCTACAGGATGAAAACAAATCAAGGTGAAAGCCAAACCCAGGGATGCGTGCAGCAAGGCTGGCCTTCAGCTTGTTCTACCCTCCTGGTGACTTAAAGACTTCCACCTCCAGTGTCCGTGGTGAAGTAGTAAGGAACATAAAAACAAAACCCTTTTTTGTTCCTTTTTAGTAATTGTAAAATTGGGTTGTTTTGGGTTTTTATGTTTGGTTGGTTAGTTAGTTGTTTAGTTGGTTGGGATTTTTGTTGCTGGTGTTGGTGCTGGTTTTGAGACAGGGTCTCCCTATATAGCTCTGGTTGGCCTAGAACTCACAGAGATCCACCTGCCTCTGCCTTCCAGTGTGAGCCACCACATCCATCTTGTGTAACCTTCTTAACTACTTACAACTCACATCAGAATTCCACTGGTGTCATCATCACCATTGTCTACCAACCCTCTGGGTCAATGGCCTCTTGAGGAGTGGTTTGCCCAGAGAGACCCAGCCTTTGATATGCTTTTATTGTCTGCATACATTGGCATGTTTGGATTGACAGCTTTTTCAGCTTCAAGTCTGGGATAAATGAGGCAGAAAACCCAAGCCAAGCATAGTGGTCAGGTCTGTAACCCAGCACTGGGGAGGCAGAAGCAGGAAGAGTTCAAGTCCTGCTTCAGCTCTATAGCAACACTGAGAGTAACCGAAGTCTTTGTAAAATATCTATCTATCTCTATCCATCGTGTGTGTGTGTGTGTGTAAGTGTGCATGTGTGCATGAGCTCACGCTCATGTGCTCACATGGACGCAGGTACCTAGAGGCACTGAATCCCCTAGATCTGGAGTTACAGTTGCGAGCCACCTGTCATGGGTGCTGGGAACACAATTCAGGTCCTCAGGAAAAGCAGCGAGTGTTCTTAGCTGCCTCACCATCTAACCTCTGCAGTCCTCACAGTCCCTCTTCTTAATTTATTCGTTTTAGAAAGGATACAGAGTAATGGCTTCTTACGACATTTCTGAACACACAGGTCATTGTACTCTGCCCCACATTGCCTCCCTTTTCACGCCTCCTCCTCTGCTTCCCTGCCTCCCCAAATCGTCCCATTTCTACTTTTATGACACTTGTGTGTGTGCCCTGTCCTTCCTCCCAGTTGGTTTTTGTCTTTGCCCTTTCCCTTACTATTACAATGCAGCCTGTAGATAACACTATACACAGCTCTATCCAGCCATGAGTAGTAATTAATTACTAGATGCAGCTACAACTCCAGTCCCAGGTTGATTTGGTTTGTTTTGGTTTTCTGTCTGTGTAGCCCAGGCTGGCCCAGAACTACTAATACTCATGCCTCGGCTTCTTGAGTACTTGGATTACAGTCATGCACCTTCACTCCCGGCTCAGTTTTATTTTTGATCAAACATACAATCAGGTTAACTTCTTTTTCTTTGCTATTCTGGGTGTGCCCATGACCTTGAACCAGCCTGTAAAGTCCAGTTTGCAGTTTGCTCAGAGGCTTTTCATAGCCAGATAGTTTTCAGCTTACCTTTATTCTACCCAGTCATCTTTAAAATATAAAAATAAACAAATAAAAATCTGTCTTCTACTTTCATAATATTGTTATTTAGAGGCCTCTGCACCACAAGATGGTGCCCCAGAGTAGTTGAAGCTATGGTTTTTTTTCTTCTTCCTTATTAATCTCTAATTTTGTGAACTTGGAGCAGTTTCTTGAAGTCAGGGTATGGCTGTGAAGACTTGGTTGTGTTTTTATTTAGACCATGTCTTCCTGGCTACATGGAAAGTTGAAAAACCAGAATCAAGCAGTGTGGGGTTGTGTTGTTTGATTGTGGTACCGAGGATTGAACCACAGAGTTTGTGGTGCTCCACAGGTGCTCCACCACCAAGCCAGCATGGCCCTGTGTCACAATAGACAGGCTCTCACTAAGTTGCTCAGGCTGGCTGGCCTGGAATTTGAGAGCCTCCTGCCTCAGTTTCTGAAATGCAGCACCATTCTGGGATTCAACATGTGCTTTAACATTCTTAATATTTTTGCATGAGTTTATGGTAATTCTTATGCAAACTTTTAAAAGTAATTGTCATCCCTATTAATGGGTCCAGTTTCCACTTTGAATCTATATTCATAGAAAATAATGTATAATTTTAGCATCTTTTTAAATAAATGCCACCTACACCTAAGAGCACCTACACCTTTCCACATAGTGGGAAGAGAATCACCTCTTACAAGTTGTCCTCTGATCAGAGGCACTGTGTCACACACACACACAGGCACACACAGGTACTCACATGCACGCATGCATAGGCATACACACATGCATAGGCATACACACAATACATATAAAAGGAAAGAAAGGGTAAATAAATAGAGTCCAGCATGGTGGTGCATGCATGCCTGTGGTTGCAGCTACCTGGGAGGTTGAGCCAAGAAAGTAGTGAGTTTAAATTCAACCTGGTTAACTTATCAAGACCCCATCTCGGGATAAATAAATAAATAAATAACCCCAGGAACGGTGTAAAACCTACAATCCTGTACTCTTATTCATGCCTCCAGCCGAGGTTGAGAATCCCAGGCCAGCAAGGGTTTCATAGCAAGACTCTGCCTCTAAAACGCCATGTACATTCACACACATGAACATGTATACACACAAACGTGCACGCATGTGTATGCGCACGCGCGCGCGCACACACACACACACTAAGTGCATTAAGAGGCAGACACTTTTAATGTCTGTTAAAGTGTTGAATTCCTGATCATACTTTTGGTTCGTCATCATCATTATTACTGTTGGGGTCTTTCTGTATAGCCCAGGCTGTTCTGACACTCACACAGTCCAGTCTGGACTTGAACAGCCTCCGTCTGCTGATTGCTGGGGTTGCAGGCATGGACTGACATGTTCCTGATGTTGGGTATATCCTTTAGCTAATCAGAACATGTTTGTTGACCATCAAGTATATGTACAGACAGATCTTAAATTTTCCTAGGCTTGATGGGCAAGTAAGGAAAAAATTAGCAATCTCTCACTAAAAACAGTATGCCTTTAAATTTTTGTATACTATGGTAACACCCATATGCTTTCCAAATAGGAAAAGCTAAGGAGTAACTATTGAACATGCACAGAATTTTGAAGCAAAAAAACTATATTTTTTAAAAAAAAATTTAAAGAATTATTGTTGTTATTGCCAGTGGGGAATTTGCCCCAACACTCAAGTGGAGGTCAGAAGACAACTTGATGGGGTTGTTACTCTCCTTCCACCGTTATGTGGGATCTGGGGACTGCGCTTGGGTCACCAGGCTTGATAGCAAGTGCCTTTACCCGCTAAGTCATCCTGGCCCTACAGAAGCTGCATTTTACTAATGAAAATCCTTCCGTGGGAATCTCCACTCTGGTCCTGGTGTTCTTCTTTGCTTGTATATTAGCTCATTCAGCAGACAAATATTCATTTGTTCTCATTCTAAACTGTCAGTTAGGGGACAATAAAACCAACTACTTTGTAAAATCGTATTTGCAGTAGAGTAGGAGGAACAAAACTCCAGAGTAAAGATAAAACATGCCAATAGACAGTAGAGACAGTGTGAATATACCAATAGACGTAGAGACAGTGTAAATATACCAATAGACGTAGAGACAGTGTGAATATACCAATAGACGTA
>JADRCH010000040.1:17605515-17716239 GCA_019843965.1 Rhynchomys soricoides | reverse complement strand
TGTGAATATACCAATAGACGTAGAGACAGTGTGAATATACCAATAGATAGTATAAATATACACAGCATAGACGAGGACAGAGTGCTTCAGTTTGAGAGCTTTGCTGCTGTTTGGGAACAAGGCCTCATCCATCCTTTCTTCTTTTGTCATGTTTGGGAGTTTTGTTTTAGACAGGATCTTGCTGTGTAGCTCAGGCTGACCACAAACTAGTGATTCTCCTGCCTCAGCCTCTAGAATATTTGGGATTATAGACAAGGTGTTCCCACACTTGACTAAACACCACCTTGGCAACCCAGATTCTATCCCCAGACCCCACATAATTGTGGAAAGAGAAGTCCTAGCCCACAAAGCTGTCCTCTGGTCTCCACGAGTGTGCTGTGGCAAATCCCCTGCCAGTAACAATAAGAAGATTCTAAAAGTTGCCAAAAGTAAAGCCAGATAGTGGTTGTGCACACCTTTAGTCCCAGCGCTTGGGAGGTGGAGGCAGGATAGAGCAGCCTGGCCTACAGAGCGGTTCTAGGATGACCAGGCCTACACAGGGAAGCCCTGACTTGAAAACCAAACCAAACCAAAACAAAAAAAATAGTTTAAGAAATAGTTTTTGCTTCAAATTTAGGGTAATGACTTTTGGGTCCCATCAGTATCCCAGGGAACGCTAGAAGGCTCAGTTTAAAAACAACTGAATTAGTCTGTCTGCAGAAATCACACCTGGAGCCAGTGTAGCATGACCTGGGTTTGGAATTTGTAAGCTGGCCATGGTGGTGTGCACCTGTAATCCCAGACCTCAGAATACAGAGGTGGGACTGTCACATGTTCAAGGCCACCCTTGACTTCTTAGCTGGAAGCCAGCCTGTGCTACTTGAGAGCTGCTGTTAAACAGTAGCAAAGAAGGCATTAACTTATACTTTTCCTGAGGCTTTAAAAAATGGAGAATTATAAAAGCTATCTATTCTCTTCCAGCTAGGAAGAGACTCACCTGAAGGAACCTGCAAAGGAACCCGAGAACCTGCCCAATTATCTGATCTTTCTTTCTTTGACTCTGTGTTTTTTAGCTCCTGGGCGTAGTTTCTCAACTAGCCCAGCAGAATCTACAGTTGCTGGTCCTGGGCCGGAAGCACATGCTGAGACCGAGTTCCCAATGGAGAAAGGACGAGATGGAGCAGGTGCGGAAGCAAGCCCACTGTTTTTTTGCTGATAACATGTAAGTGTGGAGGGCAGGTGAGTTAGACTGGCTTCCAGTTATCCGCTCACTTGTTATCTACTCTGTCATTTAGAAATGCATGCCTGTGAGTGTGCAGCCTCTTAAAACGAAAACAAAGAGATGAAGGTACCTTACAAAGTCCAACATCCACCATAGAACAGACATGCAGGCGAGGAAGTCGACACCCATGAGAAGAGGGGAAAGTGGGTCTGGGGTGAGGCTGCTACTCAGGATACACACTATAAATTCCTAAATTGATCGATGAGCAGACACCGACAAATGTGAACACGGTGTCTGTCCTTGGTGATGACGACAAAGCTCCTGCCCTTTTAGTCCTGACCGAACAAGCCAGCAGACAGCCTCCTTGTAGCCAGTGATCATTGCTGTGGGAAGGATTCCTTACCTCACAGTGCTCCTCCCTCATACAAGGACAGCAGGGATTCAAAGGTCCTAGCACAGGAATTAGCTGGACACTGGTGAAGAAAAAGGCCAGTGTGAGTGGGTTAGAACAGCCACGGGGAAAGTAGTCCTTTGGGCTAGGGGTGCAGTTCAGTTGGGAGAAAGCTCTCTTAACAGGCAGGAAACTCTGAGTTCCTCCCCAGCTCCGTGTAAAACCGGCTGTGCTGGTACTGGTCTGTAATTTTAGCCCTGTGAGGTAGAAGCAGGAAGATCAGGAGTTCAAGGTCCTTCTCTACTATACAGAGGCCATCCTAGGACACATGAGACCTTGTCTAGAAAGCAGGGAAGGGAAAGGAAGTTTCAAAATCAAAGAGAAGGACCATATTACAGAGGTCCTCACTGGGGTCCTGCATTTCTAATAGAGAGAAAATTACTGTTGAGCTACATCTTCCCAGGAAGCCAAAGGAACATGGAAAGCAGGATTCGCAAGACAATATGCAGTTCATAAGCAGAAAGCAGCTCTGCAGGAAGGTCCTGTCCCCTTACACACACACACACACACACACACCCCGAACCCTCAGTGTGCCCACAGGCTGGCACACATAGGTTTTCACACTTAGTTGACACATTTATTTGCAGGCCTCCTGTAGCTATCACTTTACAGGGTGTGTGCCTAAGCCCAAAGCTTAGTGCTCATTAGTTCAGAAGTGAGAACTTCAAAGTTTTTCTGGAATCACACAAAGACTTTATTCTTATAAAGGTAAAATGGCTCTTGATGCAGGAAGCAGGAGGCCAACTCCTCATTTGGATCACAAACCAAACCACTTTTTTTAAGCCTAAAGGGAGGCGTTTCCATTGCTTCAAGAGCAAAAGTCTTGCTCCTCTCATGCAGTGTTGCTAAGCATTAGGAGTATAGGCTCGTGTCAGATCACAAACCTTCTGTTGTCCACCCAGAACAGTATTTACTTCATGTATAGTCTTCACGAGGTTGTTGTGAAGGGTTAATGGTCGTAACACATAAAATCCAGCACCAAGTTCATGGAAAGCATGCGTGTTCATTACTGTCATCATTGTTATTTGTCTTATAGAAAGGACCCAGATAAATAATGTGCTATAACCCAGGAGTCTCCTGAGAGTGGGTCTTGCTCCCTGCTAAGGGGTCTGTACTTAATGTGCCTGCTGTAGTTCCAAGCTCTCGTGTAAAGACTGATCCACTTGTCTCCTGTGCCTCTGGATTTAGATATTTATACTTTTAATGTTAACTTGTATTGTCTATTAATGTACCAAACAAACCTTTTAAACAAAAAAACAGAGCAGTGTGGTGAACTCCCATAATCCCCTGTAAACGCAGCCCGCTCCGACATTCCACTCTCTTCTTCATACACAACTCCTGTCGATTTTTAGCTTCTTTGTTTTTGTTTTTGCTTTTGTTTTGTTTTGTTTTTTGAGAAGATCACAACTCTAGCCCAGGCTAGCCTGAAAGTTTTATGTACCCTCAGCTTTTGACTGCATTTTAGAAAGTGTCACCAACTAAGGACTCCCAGTGCTTTATGGGGCCATTAGATCCCATCTCTCAAGAAATCAGAGGCGTCTCCAAAGAAAGTCAGAATATAAGTGTAAGGACGGTGGAGAGCCTCCTCTGCCTCCTGGAGTGTCTGACCGTGTTCTCCCTTATGTCTGCTGCAGCTCGAAGGACGATCCTTTCCTTCTGTATGCCACACTGAACTCGGGCAATCACTGCAAGTTTATCACCAAAGACCTGATGCGGGACCACAAGGCCTGCCTGCCTGACGCCCGGACTCAGCGCCTGTTCTTTAAGTGGCAGCAGGGACATCAGCTGGCAATCACGAAAGGGTTTCAAAAATCAAAACTAACTTTCCAGGTATGGGATCTGTTCTCCAAGTGATGCTAACAGACGTGTCTAAAGAAGAGAGTGTGACATAGATTTTTTTAAATGTCACAAGTTGAAAGTTCTACTTGTTTTAGTTTGGTGTTTGGTAGTTAGCCAGTTCCTAGAAACAGCATCTGTCGGGGCAAAAGTATCCGTAGGCCAGCTGCAAATTGATTGCCACATTGAAACCTGTGGGGTGTCATGATTGTGCCTAAAACTGCACCTTCACCCACACTTAGACGCTCACGTGCTCCCATCTACCTGTTCCCTCGAAATAGCTCGGAATTTCTTATCCTGTCTACTTTTCCTTCTAAGCAACTTTTCCAATTTTTTAATTTAAATTACATTTGTGTTTTTAAGTGTGTGTGTGTGCTGTCAGAAGACAACTTTCAGGAGACAGTTCTCCTCTTGTCATGTGCATCCACACTTGAACCCCATGAGCTGTCCCTCCCTATTTTATTTCTCACCATTTGGCTCTCTCTAATTCATCAGCATATTCTCAGTTATGATACTGTGGTGCAGACAACTGGAGACTCCTGGCACATTCCTTATGATGAAGACCTGGTGCAGAGATCCTCCTGTGAAGTGCCAACCAAGTGGCTGTGCCTCCAGAGAGAGACACAGGCACCTGCTCCCCGCTGAGTCCAACGGCCTCCTGGCATCCCGGCTGGTGCAGACCTCTGATACCCGTGCTAATTTCTGGCATGGCCTCTGTCCTAAAAATAAAAAGATTTTAGTAACACTGTTTGGTTTAGTTGGTTTGCAGCGCCAAATTGACTTTTAGCTTTGTGTGGTCTTGTTTATGAGACGGGGTCTTCGGCCTCCATCCTCCCGCTTTTACTTCCCGAGTGCTGAGCTTACAAAAAAAGGCCAACACTGCTGTGTGCAGTGCAGGAGATGGGACCTGGGCTTCACATACGCAAGGCAGGCATTCTTCCAGCCGAGCTACATGCAGCCCTACCTAGCTCAACAGTTGACAAATGGGTGCAGGGGTTCTACCACACACACAACATGCCCTCAGTTGGTCATCGGAATAAAGATGGAGCGCTTGCTAGGTTGCCCAGGCTGACCCAGAGCTTCTACACTTAAGCAACACTCCTGCCCTGGCCTCACAAATATCTTAAGACTAATCTGTCACTGGGCCCAGCTCCTCATATCTTGGTTTTAAAGCAGGAATAGAGAGGAGGAGCATGGTATGTAGGCATCTGTCAAAGGAATTGGTGCATAGCTAAGTGGGGTACCTATCTGGTATCTTTTGGTTGGTTAGTTGGTTGGTTGGATGGATGGACGGACGGACGGATAGATGGATGGCTGGTTGGTTGGTTTTTTGTTTGGTTTTTTGAGATAGTTTCTCTGTGTAATAGGCCTGCTGTCCTAGAACTTACTTTGTAGACCAGGCTGGCCTTGAACTCACAGAGATCTGCCTGCCTCTGCCTCCTGAGTGCTGTGATTAAAGACATGTACCATCTTGCCCAGCCCCTATGTGGTATCTTGCCTGTCCTTTGTCAGCTTAGAATTCACAGGCTACACACACAACCCAGTTTCATCTGGGCCTGGAAATAGACACAGTGGCAATTATAGTCACTACTGACAAGTAGAGTGCCCTCAGGGTTATATATTCAGCTGGACAGACTGAGGCTTTGGTTTTTTTTCCTTAAGGCAGCGTCTCACTTTACAGCCCTGGTCGGCCAGAAACTCACTGTGAAGAGATGCTGGCCTCCAACTCAGTTTTCCTATCTCTGACTCCCAGGTCCTAGGATTAAAGGTGTGTGAGACCATGCCTGTATAAAGGGTTTTAGGTGGTGGTGGTGGTGGTGGTGATGTTTTTCTGCTTGTTGATGAGGATATCAAGTGGTGTCTTGCAATGCGTACCTATCTGGTCAGGAACTTGCAGCCCTTTATTTGCCTGAACTCCCAAGTAGCATGCTAGGTTGTAGGCATGAGCTGCCATGCCCACTTAGCTTGAATTATTGAAATTGCCATGAAAGAGGCTGGGGAGATGGTTCAGTTGGCAAAGTGCTCTCTCCAAGGACCTGAGGACCTGAATTTGATCCCAGTACTCACATGCAGAGGCTAAGCTTAGAGGCATGTGCTTAGAAAGATAACCCTGAGGGGTCCGAGACAGGCTCACTAGTCACCCTGCTTATCAGGTGAGCTTTAGGACATAGAGCCTGTTCAAGGTGGACGGCTTCTGAGGAACAATGCTGGAGGTTGTCCTGTGACCTGTATGTGTACATGCACGCCCACATGAACACAAAAAAGATAACTGTGATAGTTTATTATAATTAGTAGTTAACATCTGAAAGATTTTTGGTAACTCTGGCAAGAAAAGATCTTTTCAACTAAACTAAAATTAATAGGTCAGTCATCTTTTTGGTGCTGTTTAAAAATCTACTCCAAGAAGCAAATGCCTGAGAAGTCACTGGTAGCCACTTAATCTCTAATATGTTAGAGAAATAAATTCAAGATGTCAGGTCAGGCAGCCTCATCAACTCTCAGCTGAGCAGAACATGATTAGGGATTAAGTTCAGCTGCCGTCTAAATATTTAAAGTCCATTACTAAAGTTCTCTCAGACTGTCTATGACTACATAAGAATAGAATGTCTGTGTCCACTAGGTGCCAATGGAATTCCTGACGGTTCTATCCACTTGGATTTTCTGGGGCAGAGTTGAGTCCTGGGCTGAGGGGTTGTGGTAAAGCATCCACCTCCACGAAACAGCTTCATTTGGGTGGACATGGCCGGTCTCCGAAAAAGTAAGTGCCTCATCGTAGGTTATTCAGGCCACTTAAGAGGCAGGGAAGGCTGACTCTCCCTGCCTGGACTCCCTTTGTAAGCTTTGTTTACTTTGTAAACCCTCAAGGCAGGAAAGTGGCCAGGTCCCTGCCTGAGGAGCTTCAGCAGCCAGGCGCCTCCCCCAGGCCTCCCTAACAGCCTCTAACTCATCTGCAAAAGTCATTTCCAGCCCCTCAACAGGACCCTCCCCAGATTATGCTAATTTTAGGTTAAAAATCTGAGCAAAACCCACCAATCCCTGAACAGGAAAACCCATCAATGCCATCAATTAAATCCCACCAACCCCCACCCTAGAAAGTCACACACACACACACACACACACACACACACACACACACGCGCGCGCCTCTATATAAACACTGCACCTTGTCCAATTTGCTGCTGTCTGCTCCTTCCCAGGAGCATAGGCAGCCACTCCTGGAAATCTCTTTGATGGGATTCACTACCTGGTGTGACCCCCCTCATCTGAAGAAGACAAGAAGCAAGAGAAGGGAAGAAACTGCGGAGAGGCTGGGTGGAGGTGGGCGTGGGGTGGACTGATCCAGGGCTGCAGCTCCTCAGCTCCTCAGCTCAGGATAGCCCTTTGTAAACTACAGCCCTCCCCTGGGAACTGCACCGCCTCTGCTGAGGAGGCTTCTTCTCAGAGCTCTGGTTCCTGGGCTCCTGTGTCTCAGGATGCCCTTCCACTGGGACATTGTCCCACCTCAGAGCTGTGTAGTGACTGGGCTTCTGAGTCCCAGGACACCTTCCCATCCAAGCAAAAAGGCCAACACTGGCGTCACTTGTTGTGTAAAATCTGTATCAGTGGATCTTTGCAAAAAAAGAAATTATTCTTAGATTTTCTTCCTCTTTAGTGACCTCGCCCTAGAATTCAAGGTTTCTTTTCTTTCTGAGACAGGGTCTCCACTCTATAGCCCAGAATGCACTGTGTAGATGAAGCTAGCATACACACACGCACACACACACACACACACATTTTTCTTGTTCAAACAGTCTTCTGGCATGTTCTTTTTAATATACATTATTGTTGTTATTAGTATTGTTATTTGGGACAGGTTTTCTCTATGTAGCTCTAGCTGTCCTGGAACTCACTCTGTAGACCAGGCTGGTCTTGAACTCAGAGATCTGCCTGCCTCTACCTCCCAAGTGGAATTAAAGGTAAGTGTCACTGTTCTTCATATACATTGTCATGTACTCATAGTGATGTAAATTCATAGAAAGAGTTGACCAAGAGTCAGATGTAGTGGTGCATGTCTATAACCCTGGCACTTGGAGCTGGAGGAAGAAGGCTCAGGAGTTCAAGGACATCTTTAGCTACTTAGTTCAAGGCCTGCCTATTAGCTACAAGAGTGCCTGTCTCAAAAGAGTTGACTGACTTAAACTGGGGTACTCCACAGAGTGTAACATGCTTCTCTTGTGGCTACATTGTCAAACTTCTATTCAGAGCTTGCTTGAGTTCAGAAGAAACTGTTCCCAGAAGGTCTAAAGCGAAAGCCTGCATCTTTTGACACTTAGTCTGTTCCAGCAGGAGTGGTCACATCCTTGATGAAGCCCGTCCTTTCCAAGTCAGGCCCTCTGATCTCCAGCTCAGAGAGAAAACTCTGGCCAGGCGGTGTTTGTGAAGAGAACTTCTAAAGAACACAAAGAGCTTTTTGTAATTCAGAGAAAATCACGTGGCTTTTGTTGCTGTTAATCTAGGCACAAAGGGAGTGGAGATGAGAAGATCAGTTACTGAACATTTTGTACTTTGCAAATGTCAAGAGAATATTTTTCTTTCACTTCCAGAATCACCAGAGTCTCAGCCTCTTACCCTAGTGATTCTTGGCCTCTGTGTGATGCTCTCTCTCTCTCTCTCTCTCTTCTCTTCTCTCTCCTCTTTTTGACTTCTGGTTTTTGAGCAGGGTCTCTCACAGCCCAGGTTTGCCTCAAACCAGGATGATCTTTCTGCCTCTACCTCTACTTCCCAGATGGTGGGATAACAGGCACACTCCATTATACCTCTCCCTCCCTCTCTCTCTCCCTCTCTCCACATTTTTTTTTTTTTAACAAATAAAGAGCTACATGTATGCACATGTCCACAGAGACTAGAAGGGAGCATTGGATCCTCCAGAGCTGGAGTTACAGGCAGTTGTATGCAGCACAGTGTGCGTGCTGGGAACTTGCAATTTGGCTCCTCTGGAAGAGCAACAAGTGCTCTTAACTGCCAAGCCACTCCTCTGGCTTTTGGATGGTTGTTTTGTTTTGTTTGTGGTGTGTGTGTATGTGTGTATGTGTGTGTGTGTGTGTGTGTGTGTGTGTGTGTTATTATTACTTAAAACAGCCCTAATTTCAGGATCTCAAACTTTTCTTCTATGTTCATTTCTTTATTTATTTGTGGCATGCTCTTGCACATATGGAAGACAGTCCAATTTTTGGAGTAGTTGGTTCCAGGCATAAAATGTAGGTCACTGGATTTGAAAGCAGGCACCTTTATCTACTAAGCCATCCTACCAACTCGGATTTCTAAGTTTAAAAAAGACTTTATATATATATATTTAGTTTTTGATGCGTGTGTGCGCGTGCGCGCGTGCGTGCATGTGTGCGTGGTGTTGAGATTGAACAAAGCCTAAGTCTTTCTAACCTTACAAAGTCTCGACTGCCTGGCCCCTTCTGGTGTCACCAGATTTCTCCTTCCCCCTCAGAGCATTCCCAAGACAGATGGCATCAACACCAGGGTAGTCTTTCACTCACCTCACTTGCTACAGTGCCTGTCTTTTTAATCCCAGTATTGGATTTCTGCTCTCTTCACTCCTCTGTCTCATACCACCAAGTTTCTGGGAAGGCCGTGAGGTTATGGCGTTGGACAGCACTCTCCTTTGAAAGACCCTCTTGTCATCTTAATGCCTTTAGGTGCTTTCCCATTCGGTTCAGTCTTGAAAATCAGCTAGCTGGTTGAGTCTCCATCTTCTGTTCCTGAGGAAAGTGGACAGACTGGAGCAGTGCTTCCCAAACTGTAATGGGCTGGAGTGACCTAGGGATCTAACTTCAAAGGCTGGTTCTAGCTGGAAGTATAACTGCATACTAGTGTGTGCATAGCCCTGGGTCCAGTCCCCAGCGCTAAAGGAAAATGAGCCCTAACTCAGGAAGAGCATCCCTGGAGATGCCAACACTGCAGTTTATAGTTCCAGTAGAAAGAGCCTCAGTGAGTTCCAAGATTTTATTAACTACATTTTAGAATTACAGTTGTGTAGTGTGTGCATGTGTGTGCGTGTGTGTGTGTGTGTGTGTGTGTGTGTGTGTGAGAGAGAGAGAGAGAGAGAGAGAGAGAGAGAGAGGAAACAACCTCAGCTGTCAGCCTCAGGAACACTATATGCCTCCTTTCTTACAGGGCCCTTCATTGGCCCAGAGCTCAGCTAAACGGCCTGACCAATGAGCAACAAGGATCATCCTATCTCTGCCTGCCCAGTGATTGGGATTGCAAGTGCTTGTCAGGCATTTTTATGTTGGTTCTGGGGATGATATTCTGGCCCCCATGTTGCTGAGGCAAGCACATCACTGGCTGCACTATCTGTCCGCACCTGTTTGGAATTTCTGTTACAGAATTTCATACTCCAACTTCTGAATTGTGATTTTGTTAAAGTGACCATAAGACTGTGTTATCTAAGGGAGCAAAGATGTAATGGAACTTTCTAGAGCAGTCGTTCTCAACCTTCCTAATGCTGCAACCCTTTAATACAGTTCCTCATGTTGTGGTCACCCCCAACCACAAAAGTATTTCATTACTACTTCATAACTGTAATATTGCTGCTGTTATGAACTGAATGTAAATATCTGATATGCAGGACATCTGATATGTCACACACACACACACCACACACACCGGAAAGGGGTGGATACCCACAGGTCAAGAACTGCTGAGAAATATAAACTAGAAAGAGAAGATCTGAAAAGAATGGGAAAACAAAACTCCATGTTTTCTGCTACACTCTGTCTCACACTTGCTCCAGAAATACCTGTCTGACCTTTCCCTGACTTCTCACTCCATATTGATGAGCATTTGGATGGTTCCCAGGCCAGCCGATTACAAATAACCCTGCTAGGGCCAGGCAGTGGTGGTGCACGCCTTTAATCCCAGCACTTGGGAGGCAGAGGCAGGCGGATTTCTGAGTTCGAGGCCAGCCTGGTCTACAGAGTGAGTTCCAGGACAGCCAGGGCTACAGAGAAACCCTGTCTTGGAAAAAAAAAAAAAGACAAAAACAAACAAACAAACAAACAACTCTGCTGTGACTGATAACAGGAGGGTGGAAAGCTAACATCTGGAAGATGATGTCTTTCTGCTCTCTTCACTTTAGGCCTCCTCATAAAGCCTTCACTTGAACTATTAACAGTAGCCTCCTGATTCACACGCCCAGCTAGAGTTCACCCTAAATCCTACTACCTCGTTTATCTGTCCAAAGCATAGTTCTAGTCACGTTCCTTACTCTGCTGCTCAAAAACATCCACAAGCTGAGTTAAGGTTGTAGCTCAGCCTAGCACGTGCAGAGCCCTCGGTGCAAGTCCCAACACCATACAACCAGCTGTGATAGCTCCCTGGCTCCTGTGAGCCTAGCACTCAGAAGTAGAAGGAGGAACGGGAAGATCAAGGTCATCTTCACCACGGACTATATGAGACCCTGTCCCAAACAAGCAAGCAAACAAACAAAAAGCCAACTGTGGTCATGTATGCCTGTAATCTCAGCACTAGGGAGATCGAGGCAGGAGAATCAAGAGTTTAAGGCCATCCTTGTCTATATAGCAAGTTTGAGGCCAGCTTGGGCAACCATGTGCCGCTGTCTCAAAAACAACAACAATAAAAAAACCAAAAAGTTTCAAGGTCTCCCTGTTGCCTTCCAGCTAGAGCATAAACCCCTATCTCTTATCTAATCCTTACCTCAGTGTGTGTGTGTGTGTGTATGTGTGTGTGTGTGTGCGTATGCTTACACAAGCATGTTGCAAGCTATTTTCTTCCTCTGCTTCTGAACCCCCCCACACACACACATAAAGTCCCAAAGTCCCAGCTTCCGACATCTGCTGCACCTGTTAGAGTCCTTGTCCTCCCAAGCCTGCCCTCTAGTGGGGCGGTTTCTAGCACATCTGCATATCAACTCACTTCCCTGCCTGCAGTGCTCTGAAACGCCCTGTCCAGTTAGCCTCCCTTTCAATCATACTTCATCTTCTTCACAGCCCCGGCCCCACCCTGTGAACTCAGTGGTACCTACTCCGTTCGTTTGTACATCTCTCAGAGCAGGTAGGCCAGGTCCTTGTCCACCGACATGGTTCAGTTAGTGCTGGACTGCTACGGAGAACCTGCTTGAAAATGTCTTCCTGGTTTTCACCTCTTGGCCACTTCTCCTTTGAGTGAGTTTCCCCGGCTCTTTGGTATTTTGTATGTGAGCTGGATGGCCAGAAATTTAGTCTATGGTGTCTGATGTCTCACTGATCACAAGAAATGATATTCTCTCAGAGCCTGGCATATTGCCACATCCGTTAATCACAGCACTTGGTGGAGACAGGAGAATCACCAGTTCACGGCCAGCCTCATCTACATAGCAAATCTGTGGCCAGCCTTGGCTACTCTGTCTTCATAAAATTAGCTTCTTAATACTATCTTCCATAATCATTCTATTTAACAGCCCTCCATCCACCCAGAGCTGAAAAGAGTTGGATCTCTTTAGCAGGCATCTGTACAGGTGCATGGTGCTGTGGCCACTGGGGAGTTATAAGACAGAATTCCAGAGTTTGTGGTCATCCCGACGATCTCATGTGATTAGATCTCTGGCTGTTTTTTCAAACATGTTTTGCTGTGAAACAAAAGTCAATTCAGAGTAGCTAGCGGGGAAAAAAACTAGAGTTCTCTGCCTTTCCTGCCAACAACTGGATTTTCAAGATGCAGTTCCTAAGTCAGCACTCAGGAGGTAGAGGCAGGTAAAGTTCAAACCAGCATTGGCGACTAGCAAGTTCTCAGCCAGCCTGGACTACAGAACCTGTCTCAAAAGAAACCAAACCGAAGTGGGAGGGGAAAAACCAAACCAAACCAAACAAAGCCTTGTTTCTAAACCAATGAAAGTACTTGTTTAATGATCAGAAACTTCATTCATTTGCACCCTCCCTCTCTCCAATTACCCTAAGAGGATATGGTCCTTTGAGCATCAGCCTTGTCACTTGTGGCAAGAAAATAGGAATTAGAGGAAGCCAATTAGGAAACCTCAAAGAAGAGGAAGTGTCTCCAGGCTAAAGGGAAGGTTGGGAGTCCTACTTCCTCTCTGTTCTGTTCCTCTCTGTCTCCCACCCACACACCCAGACAGGAAACAAGGTCTGGGATGAACAAGGGAAAGTCTAAACAGCTCCAAGGTGCAAGGACCCACTCCAGGTGTGACAGTCCCAATAACTGATTGATGTTTGCAGTTCCACAACCTTGCCCATTCATGGGTGCAGCGGGACAGTATGGGTAAGAAGTGGCTGTTTTCATTTCTGAGTATCACCAAGCACACTCAGGTCTGAGCGGTTCTTGGCTCTTCGGTTTACTGGGAATAGAGCTTGTTCACCAACACCCTTCCCGAGCAGAGAGGCTGAGTTCAAATCTATTAATACCTGGTTTTATTTTCATTGTAACAATTAATTTGATTTTTACTTTGCCTTTAAAGTATAGACAGAATGCTCCCATTTGAGAGAAGAGATCGTAGTTGTGGTCAGTAGGTGGTAGCCTGTGGCAGGGCTCAGATTCAAACACTGTTTCCCAGCCTTGTGCTCAGAGCCCATGACTGTCTCTGTCTTCCCTGGCTTGCTTTTTACAGAACAGTTCACTGTTCACTGGAGCTCTGAAAAGCTTCCTGTGTTAGCATGTCCAAGGGAAAGCAGTGTGTCACAAACCGTCAGTAGCTAAGACTAAACCAGCTGGGGTCTTCCAGCATCTGGGCAGACCAGTGAGACTTCTCAAGGGAGTCACAATCTCTTTGGCTTCCAGAAACTTCAGCTGAGCACCAGGTCTTCAGTTAAGGCAGTCTGGAAAAACAAGAGAAACATCACAAGTCTAAGACAGTTACAGTGAAGTTATAGCTAAAAATCAAGGGTGAGCTGCAAAACTGCAGGTCTTTGTGGTGTAGAAGGAGTCACTGAATGGTTATAGTTAAATGCCTGTGTGATTGAGCCAATACAACTCCCTTTCAAATCAAAGAACAGCATTTATCATTGTTGGTAATTGCTGAGAGAATCCAGGCGCAGACCATATTGACTGGTAAGGAAGGAGAGGACCCAGAAGGGAAACAATAACACGTGTGTCTGCTGTGTTGATAGACGCATCACTGCACCGCCACAGACACGGAGAGCACGCTGTATATCATGGACAAGGGGAACTGGGGAGCACTGATGTAGCTTTAATGTTTTCAACGTCTACTTTAACTGACGGTTCTTAAACGCTTTAACCTCCCCTCTAGCCCAGCACCCACCAGAGGGAGTGATATGGGATAAGGGGAAGTGAACCTTTTTAGGAATGGTTCTTTGGAGCAAATCCCATCTGTGTTGTCAAGAAATTAGCAGTTCAGTTCATATGTCAGCAGCGACAGCTCGATCCACTTCATAGATACACCAGCAGTCCGGTTCAGTAGTGTTGGGACGGCAGCAGTGGGTGGCATGACCGAGCAGGAACAACAACAATTTGGCCTCAGCCAAACTGGCACGAGTCAGCAGGAGAGGACAAGACCAAGAAGTGGTGCACAGCCAGCTCTACCAGCAAGCCCCTCTCACAGTTCATTGAGACCTAATTTTACTCCCTCCAAACATCATGTGACCTCCATGTGGTCCTCACATGTCTCGCCTAAGCACATGAGTCTGTCTTAGCAAAACTCCATGTGAGTCTGTATCAACTGACATCACTTTGCCAATCAGCCAGAGTCCTCGGAAGCTGCATGAAGGTGCCAGCACATCACCAGAAATTTTTTGGTGTGTTTCTCTCTATGGAGTCCCAATAAATGCAGCTCAACTACTAAATGTAAGGCGGACCAATACATGCATGTTGTTAGTGAAGAATCCGTCATCATGAGTCTTTTCACATGCTTGCTTTAGCAGAACATCTTTTCACTGTGTCTGCATCAGAAAAACACTCCTTCACGAGTTTGCTGCAGCAAAACACCATCCGACACAACTGACTTTCCTAAGAACCCTTGAGTTTCCACTTCACACTACTTTACTAGAATCCTGTCAGGTAAGAGTGTGAAGGCTTTATGAGTAAAAGCATAATGAAGTTGAAGCTAGAGAGATGGCACTAGCCGTTCTTCCAGGGGTCCTGGGTTGATTCCCACTACCCACGTGGCAGTTTATCACCCTCTTGTGACTCCAGTCCCAGGGGATCCAATGACTTTTTCTGGCCTCCTTGAACGCAGTATGTACCTAGTGTACAAGCATACATGCAGGCAAAACATTGATAAAATGATTTTGTCATAAAGTATGAAAATAACATGTTTCAGAAATCACATCCCAGCCCACATCTGATGTCTCATTTGTCCGTCTCCTTTGCTCATAGATTATGGGACTAGAGTACAGATAAACTGCCTTTTCTCCTTTACAGTGCTCATCAGGATTACTAGATGGCTAGCTATTCAAACACAGTTATTGAGCTGTAGGAAGAGCTGCTGGACAGACATGAACCAGGGAAAGAGTTGGGTTTGGTTTGTTTGGTTTGGTTTGGTTTTAATGAGAAGACTGAGAGTGAGTCTTGTCTTTAGGCAGTCATCATGGGAGATGTGGTTGGTTTAAGTCTGGCTAGGAAGCTGGACAGAGTCCCATTTCTCTCTCTCCCCCCCCTCTCTCTCCCTCTCTCTCTCTCACTGCTCTGGCAGGGTTGTTGCATCCTGAAATCCTCCTCGAAGTTGCCTTTAAGGGCTCCTTCACATCAAGGAATCCCAATCCTCCCAAGATTCTCTACTGTAGTAAAATCACATTCAGAAGGCTTTGTGTTTTAACACCCACGAATATCACAGGGAACCACAGACCTCATTTTTTTCTCTATTCACAGCCTCGGTGAAACTACCCAGAGAGCATTTTAAGTTATGGAGTTTTTTTTGGGGGGGGGGAGGAGGATAGGTAAGGGTGGGGGCTGGGCGGGGTGGCAGGAACAGAATTCAGGGTCTTGCACATAATAGACAAATCAGTCTTCACTGAGTTATGTCCCCCATAAGAGCAGAATTCTTACCTTGCCTTGAAACACCATGTGATTCTGCATGTCACTGGGAAACCCACACTGCCACCTTGTACTTTTGCCTTGTGGGTAACCCCTACCTTCCATTGTCTCCTATCCCCAGGGAGAGTGTGGGCTTTGCCAAATAGAGGCCCTGCAGAAAAATTTCCAAGACTCACGAGATGTCAAGTCATTTCTAAAAATTTTCAAAAACCCAGAAAGTCATTTCAAAAAGTCTGACTTGGTAGCCTTGTAGAGAGGAAGGGCAAACTTTCCGTAGAGGCAGCAGGTCTGCCCCATAGGCTTGTGCTAAAGCTGCAGGAGCCTAGACTTCAGTGCCAGCTCCTGAGCCAGGGGAAGTCCACTTGGCTGAGTGGGTTAGCTGCTGCCCAGGGCATGTATCATGAAGCCTGCTTCCAGGGGATTTCCCTTTGCAATGGAACCAGCAAAGTTTCATCTTTCTCAAAGATTTCCCAGAGGAATACATTTGACTATGTGGAAAAATCTCAAATGTGGATTTCTCATTTAGTCACAAGTCTCTTCAAATAAGGAAAAATAAACACAATTAGCTCACGTAGTAAGAATGTATATTCTCTGAATGAGCTAAAGCTTACTTCATCCTAGGCCCTCTGCTTTCCGACACTGAGTAAAACATGTGGCCCCTGCCTTATCTAAGCTAATCCCAGCTTTCAGCATCAGTACTGAAAATTAAACTGATTGCTTCAAAGAAGTATACTAAAAAATACTAAAATATACCACCCCAAATCATATATGCTTCTTTCTCAGCCTAATTAAATGAAGCCACCCAATTAAAAGATCAAGATTTGTTTGAATCTGTGAACTATCATGGCCTGTAGTGTGTGTGATTTGCAACATCCCACAAAGTAATGAGAATCTAGTCGTGTCTACTTGGGAATCAAAGGGTTGTGGCTATGAAAACATTTCTCTGTTGTTACCTTTCTTGCTGCAGTTTGCAGTTTAGTGTTAACAGTCATTTGTTGAATATTATGAGCCAAGTGTTATTGCAGGTGTCGTAGAGGATAGAGGTCTAGGCTCTGCTCTGCCAAACTGGTGAAGCCTAGACATACACGTCCTTAAGTGAAGCCACCCAGTTGCCAGTAATTCACTCACAGATGACCTGCGTGGACTGGAGGCGTAGTTCAGCAGTGGAGTATTTACCTAGCATATTGTGAGGCTCCAGGTTCACCGCTGAAAATACATAGGCTTTGCTGGAAGCAGTGTGTAGATAACAAGAATGTCCATAGGCCAAGTAGGTCCCTTGTTTAATTGTGCAATGTCTGAAATTGAGAAAATGGGGTGACAGTATCAACTGATTCCAAGGATGTCAAGGAGCCAAGATTTCAACAATTGCCATGCACACAAAACCTGTGCAGAAACCTGCTTAGGACAGAGAGTTAGAGCAGCACAAATGGCTCGACTGATTGTGATCCTGAATGAAGAGTCCTGGAGTTCCTATCTTGTACATTTCTGACCAGATACATCACCAAGCAGGTGGCAGATGATTTTGGAGCTGCTCAGTTCTAATTCTTTCAAATCAAAGTTTCTCTGCTTTTCTTCCACCACTGTTGTTAGCAGTCCAACATCCAGAGCATGACTGATCCTAGTCACCCAGTGTCTTGTGAGCTGAATATGGTTAAATACACTCCCTTTTATGCTTTTTAAAATAAATTCTCTTGAGAATTCAAGCCAACAAATACGGATTTTTATACAGTGGCCATGAAAAAGTACAGAGGCAAATGCATGGAGCTGGGTTTCAATAGCAGACCTGGGCAAAGGTGGTCCCCACAGTAAAGGGGGCTTGAGGGGTGACCAGGAACTGGAGGCTGAAGCAGAAGAGGCCAGCTTGTTAACAGCCCTAATCCCACCTAGCTGTTAGTCTTCTTTCAGCAGATGGTGGGGACCCAAAGGAATCTAGGCAGAGAAGCAACTTGAGATGTTGGAACTGACTGATCAACAAGAAACTATTGTTCCAGGGTAGACCAAAAGGACTGTAAATCTGAACAGTGGAGAATGAATAAAAGCCAAAGGAGTCATGTCACAGGACTAATCAGCGGCAATAACAACACAGGAAGCAACATTACTCACAGTCCTCATTTGTTAAGTACTCATTATATGCCAGGGGCTTTGCTTAGTATTTCTCTTATTTAATCTTTACTCCCATAAAGTGGATCTTACTATGCAAAGTTAGAGAATCCATCTTGTATTAGATCACATATCTGGGAACTATTGTAAGTGGAGTTTAAATTCAGCTTTTAAATACTTTTTTTAAAAAAAAAAAAGTGTGCATTTACATGAATATACCACGTGTGTGGGCACCCTCGGAGGCCCTATACCCTGAAGCTATAGTTACAGGTGGTTGTGAACTGCCCGGCACGTGTGCAGTGTATGGAATTACCAGGAAGAGCAAGTGCTCCTAACCACTGAGCTATTTCTCCAGCTCCAAGGGACTGATCTATCTCTCTAGACCCAAGGTATATATTCTTAACTTATGTGCTCCAAATGATTAATATACTCACTCAGCAAATATTTATTGTTTTACATATGCTAGGTTTTGTCCAAGTTAAGCTGTATCAGTGAGCAGTGTTGTGGAATTTTGTGTTCTTGGCACTTAGAGTAAGAATGGAAGGGTGGTACGAAGTAAGTAAAGGGTTGGTTTTTTTGTTTTGTTTTGTTTTGTTTTTTTCTGGCTTTCTGGGTGTGAGCAGCCACAAACAACAAAGACTGTGGAGACACCCTGAACCAGGGAGTGTGGGAAGTCCTGCTTGGGAGCCAGCATGAGTGCCACAGGTTTCTGGAAATAGCAGAGCTGCAGATGAGTCTGAAGAATGTCAGGACCAGTGCTTCTCAGGCATCATGAGGCCTAAATCCACCCCCTGCCCCAGGTTCTCTGTGTGCATCCTGGAGCACTGGCAACATCGGGATGGGGACAAGGCTGGGGCCATCTCTCACATGGACAGTGAGGTGCTGCAGAACCTTTGCACGAGCAAGAAACAGGACAAGAAGTTGCCTAAGATGTGTGATGCCTTTTTGGCCTCCAAGTCTCTGATCAAGTAGATGCCGATGTCCTGCCTGGGTCCAGACCTAATAAGACTGGCAAGTTCCCTTCCTTGATGGCACACAGTGAAAATACTGGGCCATATTGATGAAGTAAAGTCCACAATTAAGATAAAGGTGCTGTGTCTAGTTGTTGCTGTTGATTGTGTGAGGATGAGGAATGATGAGAGGTCTTACCACACCCACGGGGTGTCCATTTCTTGGTACCATTATTCAAGATCTGGTAAAACATCTGGGTTTCTTACAGCAAGAGCCCAGTACCTGCATTAGAACACATCCTACCATAAGGCGAATAAAACTAAGAATTATATAAGAAGCCAATTAAGACATCAGGATCAGAGAGAGGAGATGCTGAAGACTGACTGCTGCACAGTATGGGTTCTGAATACAAAGAGCAGGAATTGGCAGAAAAGAGATGAGGAATTCTGGGTTTGCCTATTTTGCGTAATGAAATGTCTGTTTACTGTGAAGGAGGCAACTAGGGAAAATTCAGCTTCAAAGGAGATTGCAATGTGAGACCAAGGTTTGAGACATCTCGATACTAAGGTACTAAAGGAGGGCATCCCCTAGCAGTCTTACAGAGAACTCCTTATCCGTGACTGTCCAGGCAAACTGTAGGAGTTACAGTACACCTGGCCGGGAGACTGAGAAAAGTACGCAAAAGGTCAGTAGTTCATCCTGATGTAAGGACCTGAACTAGAACCGAGGGACAGCAGCTCTTATCAGCACACTTGGAATTGGAGCTGGAAAGTACCTGGTGTTCCAGAGGGGCTGTTTACATGGACTACTTTCTTAACCCGTGTTTCAGTTTTGTGTGTTGTACATCCCACCCCCACCCCCAGACACCCTTCATTTTCCTGTTGGAGCCTTACTGTGTCCTGAAACTCATTCTGTAGATCTGGCTAGCCTTGAACCCAGAGATCTGCCTCTGCCTTCCAAGTGCTGGGATAAAAGATGTGCCCCACCACACCTGACTTATACTTTTTTTTTTTTTTTAAATACTTCACTTTCTGAAAGAAGAAAAAAATTAACTCAAGAAATTAAAACTTCCTTATGAAGAATCTCTTTAAATGTTTTGCTTTAAAATAAGTGCTTTTAAAGAGAAAGCCACAGATCTGAATATTTCAGTATTACATCAGTAAATTGTTATAAATATTGGTGTGAACAAAACTTTTTTATCTAGGGGTAAAAATAGCTTAATATTGCGCCTCGACTTTTATATTCACTAAATAAGGGTTGTCCCCTGGGGTGCACAATGTGCAGAATTTTACAGTTTGAAAAACCACCAGTTTTCCAGGAGCTACTTCACCCACTTGGAATTACTCTCCTGAATCCAGCCACCAGCAATGATCTTGTTCATTGTCATTTAAGACTGCTTAACCTCAAGTTCCCATTATTTGAATTTCAACTTCAACTTCACTTTTATGGCAAAAAACCAAACCAAGCAAAAACATCAACGAAAAACCCTGGGCCGCTGTCCAAAGGAAAGTCTTGCCAGACTGGAAGAAAACTTTTGTTATTTCCAGTGGTTTCTTCCACTAGCCCTCTTTCAGGTCCTATATATTTAAGGGTGGCTGCTTCAGCAGCTGCATTCCTTTCTCCTCCAAAACGTAGGGAGAGAAGTGGCGGGTAAAAAGAAGTTAGGAAGAACAAGCCAGAACTCCAGTAAAACATAATAGCAAGTACAGGCGCCAAAACTGACTACAGACGCGTTGATCATATTGTCTCCTGAGGTCACAAGCAGGTAAATCACAACTGCGGGTCCCTAGAAAACTTCCTCTTTTGGCCAATTTGCTCCCCAGAATGCACTGCCGGAGCGACCTAAAGCCACCACCCAGAAGCACGCCGGATGGCAGCCTGTGCGCTCGAGGCCCCGCCCACTTAGAGGCGGTGCTTTGGAACTTCCCCACTGGAAGCCTCGCCAGTACCCTACCAGAGCGGAAGCCCCTCAGCCAGTGCTCCGGAAGCAGTAGCCATAACTTCCGGGAGGGGCTTGTGTGCCTGGTGTGTGTGCTACGGGGTGCAGATTGTGTTTAAAATAGCGGGAACGCCATGTCCCGTGGCTCCAGCGCCGGTTTTGACCGTCACATTACTATTTTCTCTCCCGAGGGCCGACTCTACCAAGTAGGTGAGTGAATCAGGGCCGCCTGTGGGACGTCCGAATTGCTCTGTCATGCTTCGGCCTGGAGCGAGCAGACGTGGCCCAAGTATAGTTTGGGGCTTGAAGAAGGGCCTGAGCCAGGAAAGCAGAAGGATCGTGGTCGGGCTCACGCTAGTGTTCCCATTCCCGTCTGCAAGCGGGCTTTGAGGCTGAAACCAGAGCATGGCTCTCTTCAGGAGCGCCTTACTGTCCAGACACAAAGAATTAGGGTATTGCACTGTAGTGCCTGCTTCTGGCTTCCGGAGTCCTCTTTAGCTCAGTGATTCTCAATCTTCCTAATGCTACGCCGCTTCAGTTCAGTTCCTCATGTTGTGGTGACCCTCAACCATAAATTTATTTTCGGTGCTACTTCAAAACTGTAGTTTTTCTACTTTAATGAACTGTAATGTAAATATCTGTGTTTTCCGATGGTCTTAGGCGACCTTGTGAGAAGGTTTTTGTACCCACATGTTGAGAACCACTGCTTAGCTACATTCTACCTGGAACGAGAGTCTTCCCTTCGCTGAGAGTGATTGGTTCCTTAATCATCCAACTAAAATGTACACACACACACACACACACACACACACTCACACACACTCAACCCTCCTTTGCAGTATAGGTAGATGACTTGGTTTGTGATGAATTCTATACAAGTGTGTAAAGTCCTGCCAGACACTTGCTGGTTCTAGTAAAGAGATAAATGTCACTCGTCCCTACTGAAGCCGACAGCTTAAAGGAAGTGACAGGGAACCAAACGAATAAAAAGAGAAGAGTGCACGTTTACAAGTATTTGCAAAGTTCAAAACTGAGAAATAAAAGAACAGTAATGAACTCCTCTTGAAGCTGGCACCCCGATTTTAACCCCCATCTATTGTTTAAAAGCTGGTTGTTAATCTAGTTGAGGCACAGTGTGTTAGTCTTTACTAAAGGAACAGCTTTAGTGGACAGAAACCTGAACATGGCATCAGTTACTCCATGTATCAATAAATTTTGTTAAATTGAAGTCGTGGCAGGGTTAGTTTAGGATTATAGGACAGACTTTTAAACTCTTGCCATAGAAAACTTAGTGTCAGAAGGGCCTGACATACAACTGGTTCATGATAATTTTGTTTTGAAGTCTTTTTATCTCAGTGTCTTGACAAAGATAGCCATATAATCTTGGTTGGAAATTCTAGAGTTGGTCTATAAACGGAGTTCTTCTCACCTGTATGCTTTCTGTATTAGATTATTGTTTGAGTCGTTGCCTTCCCTCTTTTCCTCGGGATGTGAGTTAGACATTGCTGAGAAAAAGAAACTGAAAGACTAGTGTGAGCAAGCAGTATGGGGTGCAGAGCCAGGCCTTGCAGCCACACCTGGATTAACACCTGCTGTGCTGCATGCTAGCTGCCTGGCCAGCATAGAATCTTTGCTCAATTTCTGTTTGCAAAATTGGGCTAATATTCCTTTTCTTGTGTTTTGAGGGTTAAATTAGGCAATGCATACATTGCTTATTGTGTGTTGTTAAATATTGAGCATTTGGATGCCTGTTTGAGTCTTAGACTTTTAAAAAGTCTGTTAAATTAGTCCCTCTGTAGATGGGTCCATCCTTCTTAGTTTGCTAGTGAAGTATATTTGTCTATTCACAATGTTGTAGTTGCTATGTATTAGACTAAACTTTAGATTCCCCAAAGACACAGCATCTAAGAACTATAAAAATGAAATTGTTAACCTAGAGAGCTGTGGGATAATATAACATACTGGAGTGGTGATAAGGGAAGTAAGAATAATAGGATGTTCCTCGTTTGGCCACAGTTTAAGCATTTAATTCTCAACACCAAAATAAATAGTCTAGCAGTGATCAAGGAATAAATTTAAATTATACTACTAAACATAGTTATAAACATGATCTGTAATTTTAACAGTACCAGTTGGTAGACCTTTAAAGAAATAACACTTTGGTAACTATGGAATTTTTGTTGTTTTTGTTTTTTGTTTGATTGTTTTTGGTTTTTGGTTTTTTCCTTTAGATCTTAATATAATAATTAAAAATTACATTATATATATTTTGTATATAGGGAGGTCAGAGAACACCCTCAGAGGTCAGTTCTCTTCTCCCATGTAGATCCTGGGAATCAACCTAGGGTGTCCTGCTTGTCCTTTACCCACTGAACCAGCAGTCTAGCTCTGAAACACACCCCCCCCCAACAACCCCCCCTCCCTCCCCCCGTTTATGTCTGTCTGCCTGCCTGCCTGTCTGTCTGAACTCAGGTTCTCGCAAGAGCAATACACTCTTAACTCTTGAGCCAACTCTCTGGTTTCTGAAATTTTTTTCCTTAACATGTGTGTGCAGGTTGTGTTTGTATAATAAACGTATATGCTGGGAATTGTAGAGCATATGTAGGTTAAAGTTCAGTTCTTAAAAATTACATTGTATTTGTTGTGTATGTTTGTGTTTGTGTGTGTGCGTGTGCATATGTGTATATCCGTCAAAGGGCAACTTAGGAGAGTTGGTTCTCTCCACTATGTGGGTCTTAGGAATGTAACTCAGGTTGTCCTGTCTGGCTGTGGGTACCTTTATTCAATGAGCATCTCTCTGGCCCTGAAATGTTTTTTTCTTAATGTGTATATACAAATTGCATCTGTATAGGTATGTGTTAAGGATTAATAGAGCACATTGGTTTAAAGTTTAGTTTTAAGGTTTGGGATGTAGCTTCTGAGAAAAGAAGGGGTGGGTTGGAGTACGGAGGAAGAGAGAGGAGACTGATAATGTATGCATGGTCACACATATGTCTGTACCAAAAAGTCACAGGCTCAACACTGCTATTTTAAGTCTCATATTCTCATCCTGTGCCAGTTCCAAGATTGCTAATGACCCACCCCACTTTTGAAGGTACTTGTGTTAGAAAACAGATATTAGGAAGTTGTGTGAAATGATTATGTAGCCTTCTAATTTGGGGGACAGCAGAACGTCTCTTGGTTTTTGTTGTTTTTTAATGGTTTATTTTATTTTTATTTATACGTATGTGTGTGTAGGTCTGCATGGGGTATATGCACTTTAGTACAAGTGTCTGTAGAGGCCAGGAGCATTGGATCCCCCTGGAACTGAGATTTCAGTTGATTGTTGAGCTACAGTTCATGGGAACTGAACTTGAGTCCTCTGCAAGAGCAGTAAACACTGTTGACTGCTGAGCCATCTCTCCAGTTCCTCATCTCTTTCCTTTCCTTTTCTGTGTTTGTTTATTTATTTTGGGTAGTGTGTGTGTGTGTGTGTGTGTGTGTGTGTGTGTGTGTGTTTTCTAGACAGGGCTTCTCTATAACAGCCCTGGCTATCCTAGAACTCATTTTGTAGACCAAACTGGCATCTTTTGTCTTTTTAATAACCAAACTTTACAGGCTGTTTGGATTTCATTTTAGTTTTCCAACTAATGTTTATCTTGAAAGAGGAAATTATATTTATATGTCCAAACTCAATATAGCATTTTAAACAAAAGTGTGAGTGGAAAGTCTAACATTGTGTTGCTAATTAGTAGTAGCCCAGGGTCACTTGTATGTGCTTTATGAAGCCTGGTATATGTCCAAAAGAGGAGGCTGTGCTTCTCTGCTGTTTGCTGGCATTAGTGATTGAGCTGCTTACTGAGCCATTCATTACTTGGTATTGTTTGCTTGTCCTGAGCTTTTGATGGTAGACATAGTACATTTTATATAGCCTGTGTCTACCCTAATGTTACAGAAATGAAAAGTTGAAGAAATGGTAGGAAATGTAAAATTTTGTTTCTGTCTGGTGGTGGTGGTGGTGGTGGTGGTGGTGCAGCATGCCTTTAATTTCAGCTCTTGGGAGTCAGAGGCAGGTGGATCTCTTGAGGACAGCCTGGTCTACAGAGTGAGTTCTAGGACAGCCAGGGCTACACAGAGAGAAACCCCTCTTCAAAATACCAGCAGACAAAAAGACTTGTTTTTTATTTTATGTATGAGTGTTTACATGCGTGTGTTCATGTGCACCATGTGCTTCTGGGTGCCTACAGATGCCAGAAAAGTGCAGGAAACCCTTGGGACTGAAGCTCACGCATTGTGAGATGCCATATAGGTGCTGGGAATCAAGCCCAGATCTTCGAAAGCAGCAAGTGCTCAAAAGCACTGTGCCATCTTTCTGTCCTAGCGATTTTCATCTTAATAGCTAGTTTTTATACTGAACATAAAAACTACTGTGCTTGACAGTTTGTTTTGGTTTTGTGTGATGTGTGTATACATGGTGTCGTGTATGTGCTGGATGCACACTCCCAACATTAGAAGGTATCAGATATCTTCCTCTTTCAATTTCTACCCTATTCCTTTGAGACGGTCTCTCACTGGGCCTAGAAGTAGGTTGGCTACCAGCAATGCCCAGTGATCCTCCTATGATCTGCTTCATACACATACGTGCACAGGGATTACAAGCATGTGGCCATGCCTGGCTTCTTATGTGAGTGCTGCGGTATTTGAGTCCAGGTTCTCATACGTACACAGCAAACAATCTTTCCTGCTGAGCCATCTTCCTAGGCCAGCTTTTGTTTTTCAGTTTGGTGAGGGATTGTGTGGAGGTCCCATGCCACCACACGTGGCCATTTTTTAATATGTAGAAGATGACAGTTTCAAGGGCTGGGCCTCAAAAACAAAAACAAAAACAAAAAAACAAAAAAAAACAAAGTAAGTAGGGTCAGGTGTATTGATGCATACTCCAGACAGATCTCCATGATTTCAAGACTAGAGCCAGGAATGCATTGACTCTACCTCCAAAATAAAAGACCTACGTAAAAAAGTCAAGCATGGTAGGTGGTATGTGTTTATAACTTTGTAGTCCCAGTTCTTGGGTGGCACATCTCTAGGACTTGCTGGCTAGCCAACCTAGAATACCTTGTAAGCTACAGGTCAGTGAGAGACCCTATTTCAAAAATCAAGATAGGCAGCCCTGAGGAGTGAACGGCCTCTAAGATTGTCCTCTGGCTGGGTGTACACACACACACACACACACACACACACACACACACACACACACACAATTCACTTGGATCTTTACTCTTTTTTCTTTTTGAAGAATTTTAATTCTGTGTATGTATCTGAGTATGTGCATATGGGTATAGGAGCCCCTGGAGTACAGAAGAGGGCAATAGAGCTGGGGCTGGAGTTAAGGGAAGCTGTAGGCATCCTGATATGCGTGCTGGGACTTAGCTGCTGGGCCATCTCTTAGCACCTATTTATTTATTTATTTATTTAATCACCTCCGGTCTGCACTAAAGTTCACTTGACAGTTTTTTTGTTGTTGTTGTTTTGTTTTGTTTTTTTGGATCATTGTTGTATTATTTGAAACAGTCTTGTTAATTATTGTAGACCAAGATATCCATGAACTCACAGGCCTTCTACCTCAACCTTAGAACTAGAATTATAGGCCAAGGCTATTGGTGAATTTTTGTATTTTATTTAGATCATGTGTTTTTTCAGTTCCATAATTTCCTTTTTAATTATTTGTTATTACTTTGTGAGTGTGTGCACTACAATGTACCAGGTGGTATTCAGAGGATAGCTCTGTGGGGTTGGTTCTTTCCTTCTGCATGCTGATGTCAGTTCTGGGGATTGGACTCAAGTCAGTAGGTACCCTAGTTAGGTTTCTATTGCTGTGGCAAAACACTATGACCAGAAACACCTTGGGGAGGGAAACGTCATATGGTTTTCACTTCGTGTTCAGAGTCCATCACTGTGGGAAGTCAGGGCAGGATCTCAAACAAGAAACCTGGACTCGGACTGAATCAGAAGCCATGGAGGAACATTGAACACATATATGTGTTTCTTATCCTGGTCATTTACAAAGTCTCTGGCTAGTCCTCAGAACCAGTGTCCAGAGTATCACTTAAAGTTAAGTTTTGAGATTGTCTACTATGTAGCAAAATTTAAGTTATAATTGGGCGTATAAATATTTTTTTAAAAAAAATATTTTCTGAGCTGGGTAATAATGGCACATGCCTTAAATTCCAGCACTTTGGAGGCAGAGGAAAGCAGAAGTCTGCAAGTTCGAGGTCAGCCTGGTCTACAGAGCTAGTGCCAGGACAGCCAGTTAGGAAACCCAGTTTCAAAAAAGGAAAACAAAAATTATCTTCTATATTTTCTGTATTAACACAGAAAATGATAGATATATTTCTGATCTCATCAGAGATGGTCATTATTAAGGAAACTGTGGGATGTCAGAGTAGTTTGTATTTGCTCCCACCTTGACGCCAGTCTTTCAAACCAGAGAATGCAGTGACAAGTAGTTACAAGTACACATTCCGAAGTTTGTAATAAACTGAAAAGTCCTATGTTAATTGTAAGTTACCGAAATTGCAACATTTTCTTTCCATTCTTGAGACAGGATCTCATCTTGTAGCCCTAGCTGCCTGGACCATGCTGGAATTAAACTTCAACAAAATATCAATATGAAATCTAATATCAAATATTAAAACTGCATGTGGTTAGTTATCAACCAAAATTCAACAGAAGTACTAAAGCTTTAGAGCACCAGTTTTGACCAAGGAAAAGCAGGCATGGTGAAACAGTGTCCATAAAACAACTTTGAAAATTATAAGACATATTTAAGATCTGCTGTGATAAGAGTTAAAACTCATGTCAAAATTTGGCTTGAACCTAATGAAAATTCAGTAAAATAAAACTGGAGGCGATGAAGCTGGTTTGACTGGTTTATTGACATTTTTTTATTATTTTGACTTTACTTCTCTTGGTTGGCATCCTATGATCCTATATATAGTTTGATTCTTTTAAAGACAGTTTATTAATTTCCTTGTAAGAATCTATGATAAATTATCCCATCTTAGCCAGATTTGCTTTTTAATCCCAGCACTTAGGAGGTCTAGGCCAGCCAGAGCTACATAATGAGATCCTGTCTCAAAAACGGAAAGAAAATGTTCCTTTTTTAAAAAAAGACAGAGTCTGTTGCATCTCCAGCTGGCCTCAAACTCCCTGTTCAAAGATGACTGAATTTCTGAATCTTCTGTTTCTGCCTACCAAATGCTGATATTCTAGTCACTGCGCTCAAATTGATGCAGTGTTTTGTGGATACTAAGCCAGCACTCTACCAGCTGAGCAACATCCCTGGGCCCTATTCTACCTTTTTAAAACCAAAACCAAAACCAAAACCAAACCTGTTTTGTTTTTCCAGAATATGCTTTTAAGGCTATTAACCAGGGTGGACTTACATCTGTAGCTGTCAGAGGAAAGGACTGCGCAGTTATCGTCACACAGAAGAAAGTACCCGTAAGTAATACTGCCCAGGCAGTCAATAGCTACAAAGTCAAATGTAGGAATTTTCTGTGATTTTGAACAGATTTTATTACTACCAATTCACATTAGCACTAGTCTTGGTTTGACTCCACCTTTTTACTAATCCCAAGGAACACTGAGCAGCTTGTTTTGGCTGAGTTTGTAATATATAATCACAATAAATGGAATGAGATTTCTAAGTCCTTTGTTTTCTGGGACCTTTAATCCATAGAAAACATCTTCCTCCCCCCTTTTGAAAGATTGGTTTTAATGAACAGACATGCGTGTCTCATAACTTCTATAAGTGTACAGTGGCTGTGGACTTTAAAATGACGTGGTGGTGGTTTATTTTGTTCTTTAGGACAAACTACTGGATTCCAGCACAGTGACTCACTTGTTCAAGATAACGGAAAACATTGGCTGTGTGATGACAGGAATGACAGGTAACTGCAAACAGCACCTTCCTAATGCAGCCTGGTAGTACTTCCTGCCAAATTACTTTATGTTTGTGTTTGTGTATTTGTTTTTGCATTTATTGATGGTGTATGTGGATGGGGTGCACTTTGTCAGGGCATGTGTGAGGTCAGCAACATGAGGAAGTTGGCTTTCTCTACCGTATGAGTTCAAAGGATAGGACTCAGGTCATCAGACTTAGCAGACACCCTTACTTGCCAGCCATGTGTTTTCTGCTTTAAAGATCCCTTAGTGCTTGATTTGGGGGTGTTATTAATAGATTCACTATCTTCCAAGGTTCGTATTAATTTGTGTTTGTATAAGTATATTCACCTGTGCTTGTGGAGGCCAGAGGGTGACTTCTGGTGTCTTCTGCTATCACCTTCTTTCCTTATTTTTTGAGATAATTTCTCTCCCCAAACCTGTATCTCTGTTTCAACTAGACTGGCTAGAAAGCCCCTAGGATCATCTTCCTAATTCCAGGGGGTACACATACATACACACACACACACACACACACACACACACACACACATGTTCATCCCAGGGTTACAGGTGAATGTTTAGATTTTATATGGCTACTGGGGATCCAAACTTAGGTTCTTGTGTTTGCACAGTACTTTACCTGCTGAGCTCTCTGTCCACCCCCTAATAAGTTATTTCAGACTGTCATGATTTTGGTTGGTTGGTCCCTTAGTTGTTTAGTTGCCTGGTTATAGTTATTTAGTTAACTTACTGGCTTTTTGGTTTGGGGGTTGGTTTGTTTGAGGTAGGGTCTAGAACTCCACTGTGTAGACCAGGCTGGTCTCGTAGAGATCTGCCTGCCTCTGCCTCCTGAATGCTGGGATTAAAGATGTTTGTACCCATGCCTGGCTGATTGGTTGTGTTTTTTAGCATCTTGCAGTATAGCTCAGTCTAGCTTCAGATTCAGTAATTATCCTGCCTCGGCCTACTGAGTGCTGGTATTATAGGAGTGGACTAACCATTTCTGGCTTGTGAACTATTTTGAAATCATAAGTATAATGGAGTTCTAGGTCTTTATGTTGCTACTAGGAAATCTGGACCCCTCATAGATACAGTATTTCAGATGCAGTTAGTAATTTAAATGGACCTAAATAATTGCTCTTTCTCAGATCTAGTTATGGCACTAGATAGAAGTGAGTGAGGGTTTTTACAGAATTTACTTTGGCTTTCAATTTTCTAAATTCAAAGGAAAACTCATGTCTTAAACATAAAGATGAAGAGATTATTCTCTCTCCTTAAAGTGTGTTAGAGGCTAGAGAGGTGGTTCAGGAATTAATATCCCTTGCTGCTGCAGAGGACCCAAGTTCAATCCCAGCACCCACATAGCAGCTCATAATCCCCCTTGTCTATGATCTCTGCTGGCTTCTGGGGCACTTTATACACATAGTACACATAAGATTAAAGTAAATCTTTTAAAAATAGTGTTTCTCATGAAACTTTTTTAAAAACTATATTCTTTGAGTTATTAGACTTTTTTTCTCTATCTCTCAAAACAGGGTTTCTGTGTAACCCTGGTTGTCCTGGAACTCTCGTGGTAGACCAGGTTGGCCTCGAACCTGCCTCTGCCTCGTAAGTGTTGGCCACTAGCTCCTGGCCATTATTAGACTTTTCTATTATTACGTTTATTTGTGCCCATAATGTGTCATGAAGCATGTGTAGACATCAGAGGACAGTTTAGGGGAGTTGTTTCCTTCCACACTGGGTCCTGTGGAAACTCAAAGCCATCAGGTTTGTTAGCAAACCCCTTTAGCTGCTGAGCCATCCTGCCAGCCCAGTTTACTAGATTCTTGTAGAAACTATTTTGACTGCTGGTGAAAGGCTTGTTATAAAAGGAGCAATATGGTATAAAATTTAGCTAAATATTTTAATCTTTTTGTGTTCTTACATGTACTCCATGCCAAGTCACTCAGTGTTCATTATCACAAGAAAAGGCCACAGAGAGCCCCTTGTCCTTCTATAACGTGTATTTGAAACAAATGTAAATCTTGGCGGTGGAGAAATAAATAGGCTTTCAGGTTCATTCTGTTCCTAAAGTGCTAACTCTTTGGGGTTTTATCTTTCAAGCTGACAGCAGATCCCAGGTACAGAGGGCACGCTATGAGGCAGCTAATTGGAAATACAAATATGGCTATGAGATCCCTGTGGACATGCTGTGTAAGAGAATCGCTGATATTTCTCAAGTCTACACACAGAATGCTGAAATGAGGCCGCTTGGTTGTTGTAAGTATACCCAGAAGTCTTCTAAGGAACTAAGGTATAATTGTCTTTAGAGAACAGATAAAGAAACTGAGGCCACACTTGGGTTCTGAATATGTAGTTTGAAATTACCTATTTATTTTTTTAATCAAAATATTTCTGTTTAGGCTAGTGATCTGAAAGTCCTATTTTATTAGGCTGTTGTAATGGGGTTCTGCTATAATTTCAGGTTATTAATCCTGTGAAATTCTAGTAGACATTTTAACAGTGTCAATGCCACTCTTGATCGTTGCGTAAAGAGCTAGGATAATATATAGGCTTTTGCTTATGCGCTGCCTCCCCTCCCCCCCTTTGAGACAGAGTTTCTCTATGTAGCCCCGGTTGTCCTGGAACTTACTCTATAGATCAGGCTGACCTTGAACTCAGAGCTCTGCCTGTCTCTGCCTTCTGAGTGCTGGGATCATATTTGTTTCTGACATCATTGATTAATGAAAATTAAACGTTCTGGGTTCCAATCTTTCTTTTTTTGAGGTACTGGGGTTCAACAGCCAGGGCCATGTTTGTTAGGTAAGTGCTGTGCCACAATGCTGCAGGCCTAGCTCTGAGACCTGAGTGTGATGTTTCTTTTCAGTAGATGACTCTGTTGACCTCTGAAACACTACTTCTCCTTTGATTCTTGTTTTCTTAATGTGTGGTGTTTGCCTGCATGTATTTCTGTGCAGCACACATGTGCCTGGTGCCTGTGGAGGTTAGAAGTCTAGTTCAAGTCCTTAGAACTAGAGTTGAGATGGCTGTAAGCTGCTACATGGTTGCTGGGACTGGAACCCCAATCCTCTGGAAGAACAACCAGTGTCTTTAACTGCTGAGCCATCTCTCCAGTCCCTGATTTCGTACCCACTTCTCCTTACTCTTACTGAGTAGCTCAAGCTTCCCTCCAATTTGTGATCCCCTTGCCTCAGCCTCCCAAGTGCTAGCTTACAGGAATGCTGACACCTACTGCTCTCTTCTGCTCAGTTTCTTTTGTTCGTGTTCCTCCTTTGGTTCCTTAAATGTTGTCACTTACCATGCTTTGTTCTTGGGCCTTCTCTTCCCCTTTGCTGTCTGGTTAATGTCACCCCTTGAGGGGCTTCACTTACTACCTTACTTCTATGCTAGTTGTTCACCTGGTTTCTTAACCATTCCTCCGGGCTCTCAGACACCTTTGAGCCATTTCTGTTCTATGTGCATCCTCAGCGTCTCCTTTACAGTCTTACCCCACTCTCCCCAGTCATCTGATTAAGGTTTGCTTCAGAGTATCAATTCCCTCTCTCCTGTCTTTTTCTTATTGTCTTGTTGCCATTATTTCCCATCTAATTTATTTATTTCTTCTGTCCCTTCTCTTTCTAATCTGTCCTTTGTATTCAGAAATTATTCTAAAAATGAATTTTGATCGTTATAGCAAAGAAAGAAGGATCTGAGGAGACCTGAGATGGTGTGGGCTTTGGTCTTTTTAACTAAACATCCTAACAAGTTCAATAAAAAGCTGAACCCATTTAAAATGACAGCAACTTGATAGATCCTTTTTCAAAACAGAAATGTACCAGTATCTAATTTGTCACTGGTAATAAAACTACATTTTAATGGTTTGGGGAAAACAAATAAGCCTAAAATTAGTGACCAAATAGTGATTAACCCTATTTGATATACACCGCGAAAGGGACATTTTGTAGGACAGTATAACGTATTTAACTGGACCCTTTCTTTTTAGGTATGATTTTAATTGGTATAGATGAAGAACAAGGCCCTCAAGTGTACAAGTGTGATCCTGCAGGCTACTACTGTGGCTTTAAAGCCACAGCAGCGGGGGTTAAACAAACAGAGTCAACCAGCTTCCTTGAAAAAAAAGTGAAGAAGAAATTTGATTGGACATTTGAACAGACAGTGGAAGTAAGTTAGCTGGAAGGAGTGGACCTTGTCTCACTGCTCTGGGAGAGTGAGCATCATTGTGTTATGAATAGGCTATGAGAGCTGTTTCTTAATGATGTCAGAGACATGGGGGGAAATGGGGGCTGCTTTTATTCATTTTATTTCTATCTTCATAATGCATTTGAAACTTCCACAAACACAAAATAGGAAAATAAGAAGAGTAGACTCAGACTGGCACGGTGACTCTGATTAATAGACTCAAATTGGGTTAAACTTTTTAGACAACAAAAGTAAGACCACTAAGATTTAGTGATATTGTTTTGTTAACATTTATTTTGGTGTGTCTGCATCTGCAGACACTTAGGAGTCAAGACCAATTTGCAGGAGGCAGTTCTTCTCTACCATAGGGCTTCCGAGATTGAACCCTAGTTAGCTTTGGCAATAAGCACCTTTACCCACTGAGCTGTCTTGCTGATCCAATAATAATTATTTTCATGGTCCTAAATAAAAGCAGCTACAAGCCAAGTTCTTGGAGAGCAAATTGTTTCCTACTAAAAGAATATGTGAACAGAGGGCTGGAAAGAGCTCAGTTAAGTGCTTATCTAGTGAGCTCAAGGATCTCGGGTCAGACCCCAGAACCTACATTGCAAACAAACAAAACCTACTTGTTATGGCTCATGCTTGTGATCATAGCATTGCTGGCCAGCCCAGCCATGCTTAGTTCAAGCCAGTGAGAAACCCTGTGTCCCAAGATTGTCCTTGACGTTGACACACACATACACTTTTTTAAAAAAAAAAAAAAAACTGTATATGATGGTGTACACATGTAATCCCAGCATGGGGGAGGCAGAGGCGAAAGGATCATTGTAAGTCTGAGGCCAACCTGGGCTACGTAGTGAGTTCCAGAATAGTCAGGGCTTTCTCAAAATATAGACAAACTTTTAATTGTTTAATAATTTATCTTATACTGACAGAAAATAAAAAATATGTTAATTCTGGTCTAGAAGATAGAATGGTATGCCTTCTTTAAATGTTTCTTAAATTTATAATTTATAGTTACTCTATCAGATATAAAACCATTTAAAGCATTCTTAAATTGTCATAACCATAAACACTTTAAAGGTACAGTCATCAATCTAAATGACCAAAACATTCTTTAGTCTCTTCTTTCTCAATGGGTGCTAAACATCGTTTGCTTATATTGATCATCGAGCAAGTCAATTTTTATTTATTTATTGGCTGATTGATTGTTTGATTTTATTTGTTTGTTTTGTTCTTTGTGTAGCCCTGGCTGTCCTGGAACTCATTCTTACACCAGGCCAGCCTCAAACTCAAAGATCTACCTGCCTCTGCCTCCCAAGTGCTGGGATTAAAGGCATGCACCACACTGGGCTGCAAATGAATTTTTATGTAATCCATCTATATGTTTGATAAACTTGTAGCTATTTAATAGAAGCAGGTTGTGTCAGCAGTTTGTTAGTAACATGCCTGTAGGACTGTGTCACCGGAATCACAGAACCAAATATCTTGTGTTACTAATAAACTTGGGTGGGGGTCATTGGTAGCTGGAAGGCATTATGTTTTAATGTTGCCATTCTTTTTAGACTGCAATTACATGCCTGTCTACTGTTCTGTCGATTGATTTCAAACCTTCAGAAATAGAAGTTGGAGTAGTTACAGTTGAAAATCCTAAATTCAGGTGAGTTATGTTTTCAGCCATGTGCTAATTCTAGACTTAAAAAGCTAGAGACATTAGGGCTCCTTTGTGCTGTATTTGTGTATGGTGATGTGGTGAAGAAATGTGATTCTTTTTTCCCCAATACCTGAGGATCTATTTCAAAACTTATTGGAAATACTTATAATTCTGGCACTGGGGAGGCTGAGGCCAAGGGGGTCATAAACTCAAGAGTCACCCTGGCTTATATAACAAAAGCCCTATTTCAAAAACCAAATGACTAAGGGATAGCTCTGTAGAAAAGGGCTTAGCTTACATGTTCTAAAGTCATAGGTTCAATCCCTAGCACTGTAAGAACAAAACAACTTTATTTGAAGTCTCTTAAAACAGAAGCAGCTTTTCTCCCTCTTCCAAGTAACTTTATATAACACCAGAGATGACACGCGCACACCCACACAAATAACCTTTAGACATAAAATGAGCAATGCAGCTTGGTAGTCAGGTGCTGGCCTGGCATGCACATTGTCTTGTATTTGATCCCTGACACTACAGCACATGAGTAGATAAAAAGTGAGATGGACTTCAGTGTCGTCCCCCCCCCCCTTCCGTTTAAAGCCAATAGAAGCAGTTCCAAAGTAGTGACTTTGGGGTGCAAGGTTGCTTATCCACTAGGTAAGGGAGCTTCAAAGGGCAATGTAAAATGCTGATACACAGTTGCTCAAGTGTTCTTACTCAGCAAGGTACTGTGCTGTACAGTAGCTCACAGGATCCAAGTGTTGTTGTAGGTTATTTAATAACTCTATTAGTTCTTATTAGGATCCGGCCAGCCCCCCAGTCATTGAGACAGAATCCCATTGGTTTATTTAATCAGCTTTTGCACAATTCATGGGTAGTTACCCCTAAACTGTTTTTCTGTGCTAGACTGGCTATTTCCCAGCTGCGCTCCCCAAGGCACTTGCTGTTTGAGTCTCGCCCAGGCTCTTTCAAACATTCACGTGTGTACTGGTTGCTTATATCAGTCAGCTCATCCTCCTAGCAAACTGTCAGGTGGTTTGTCTGCTGTGGACTGGGATGCTTTGTGATTAGTGAAACTTGTATAAATCCACAGCTACAAAGAGGTGCTGAGGTGTTTGATCTGTTAAGTGTGTCTCCCCTTACACATACATCCATGGTCATGTTGGGAATTGGTAAACTAAGTGTCAGACCTTGAAGAGTTTCGGTGGCATGTATGTGTTTTGTGACAGTGTCTTGGGATGTAGTCCAAACTGGACTTGAACTTTGGCTCCTCCCATGTGCCTGGATTACAGCTTGTTCCCACACACAGACTTCTGTAGTAGGCACTTTTCCCTACACTGAGTTGCTTGCTTGCCTGCAGGTGATATAAACACACACACAAAAAAAAAATCCCACAAAAGTAAGAAAACAGCACTTGTATCTAGCCTAATAATTTTTTCTATTCAAAAAGTTTTTCTTTATTGTTGCTCTGTTTCTTTCAGAGCCCGGGCTGGCCTTAGTCCTAATCTGTTCCCTTTTTTAAGCACTGAAATTCCAAGGGCACTTTCTTTCTTGTCTCTTATGAAACCTTTTTACTGCAGCTGAATGTTATTTGTATTTTATTTTAAAATTGAGAAAGAAACCATTGAATCTGAGCATTGTACACAGGCCTGCAGTCCAGCTGTTAGGCAATTGAAGCAGGATTATAGGTTCAAGGTCAACCCTGAGAACATAGTGAAGCCTATCTCAACATAAAGGTTTTTTTTATTGTGTTGGTTGGTTGGTTGGTTTTTCGAGACAGGGTCTCTGTGTAGCCCTGGCTGTCCTGGAACTCACTCTGTAGCCCTGGCTGGCCTCAAACTCAGAAATCCGCCTGCCTCTGCCTCCTGAGTGCTGGGATTAAAGGCGTGTGCCACCACTGCTCAGCTGTTTGTTTGTTTTTTGAAACAGTTTCTTTGTGTAACCTTGGCTGTCCTAGAACTAGCCCTGTAGACCAGGCTAGTCTCAAACTCACAGAAATCCTTGCCTCTTCTGGAATTAATGGCATGCACTGCCACCACCCACCATAAACCTGCTTTTTAAACAGCTGAGAATACAACTAGTGTGAGAATGCTTGCCAGGAGCAGAAAACCTCTAGATCCAATCCTAGTACTGGAAAGAGGGAAAAAGCGTTTGTGTAATTTCTAAATTCTGAGATAGTAAGCATAACTATCTTTGTAATAACAAAGAGCATACAGAAATAGCATAAGATTCTACAACTTTATAAATTCCTTCTTTCTCCAAGTTGTTAAAAAAAAGTCAAATCATTCTGACAAATCTGCCTTTTTAGAAGTTTAGTAGGGAAGTCGGGCATGGTCACACATATCTATAATTCCAGATCTTTGGAGTTAGAGACAGGAGTATCAGAAGTTCAAGGTCATTGTTGGCTACATAATAAGCCCCAGGCTAGCCTGGGCTTTCTTATAAGTCATGAGGCCTTGTCTCAATGCAACAAACAGAATCCTAGCAGTGACAAGGCCTGCCACCAGTGTTGACCAGCAGCTGATCTCTTTCAGGCAGAAGTTCTCAACAGTGGGTTGCAACTCCTTTAAGGGTTGAGTGACCCTTTCATAGGGGTCTTCTAAGACCCTCAGAAAACACAGATGTTTACGTTACGATTCTTAACAGTAGAAAAGTTAGTTATAAAATAGCAATAAAAGTAATTTTGGGTTGGGGGTCACCACAGCATGAGGAATGTATTAAAGGGTTGCAGCATTAGGAAGGTTGAGAACCACTCCTTTAAGGCAAACATATAGGAAACTGGGAATATATGTTCCACGTGGAGTATCTTCTGGTAAGTAGACTGTAAATAGTATTAGAACTTTATTTCATGGATAGTTACTGAATCCAAGCAACCTTTTTTTTTTTTTTTTTGCAAGTATATGTAGGTGTGCATTCACATGTATGTACAGAGGTCGAGGTTTTTCACGAGCTTGCTGATTCCCCTAGTCTAGCTAGCCAGCTTCCTTACTAACTCTGGGATTAGAGGCAGGCCACTATGCCTTCCCCATGATAGGATTAGAACTCCAATTCTCATGCTTGTGCAGAAAGTAGTTCATCCACTGTGCTGTCCTCTCAGCTGCTCTTCCCCCAACAGTTGTTTAAAATTTAACTTTCTCATCCCTCAGTTTATTCAAGTTTTTAAGGCATTGACACTCAAACTAAATTGAACATATTTTATGTAACTTAGCTTCATATTAATTCCGTTGAAATATTTTCAACCTTAGCTACAATAAATTCTAGATCTGGTATCAAAGAACACTTTCATATATACATAAAATTGACTGGGAGTTCCTATAAATAATCTTCGGTAAGAGTCGTGGATGTATAGACTTTTAAAAGATTGATTATAAGTTGGTAATTGCTGGAGTTAGTTGATCCATACTTGGGAGTTTGTCATACTATCTTTTTTTATGTGAAATTTTTCATAATAAAAAATTTTAAAGTAAACACTTGTGGTGTTTTACCCTTTGCCTTCTAGGATTCTTACAGAAGCAGAGATTGACGCTCACCTTGTTGCTCTAGCAGAGAGAGACTGAACACTCTTATCAGCTTACCAGGTCCATGATGCCATGTGCCTGTGTGTTTGGTAACAACAAACTGACATCATAGAGGCCCTGGATTGAAGGGGAGATTCTCCCACTCCTCCTGCCACTGACTGGTTAGGACTCTGTATAAATAAAACAGTGCTTTTGGGAACAGCTGTATCCTGTCTTTCTTGAGCTCAGTCTTAAGTAGTAAGCCTTAGTGCATATAGGGAGGGCAGTAAGTGCGTCTTTATGTTTGTGTCACAGCTTTAACTGTTGTTTACAAAGATGTACGCTTCCTTGCCTTTGGAACACAGGCCCCAATTCAGACCATTAACTTGGCATAATGAATAAACTCAGACTTGGAACCTGACTGAAACTACCTGACTGAGTTGTCATGTGAGACAGGCTTTTATTTATACTTCTTGTTCGAGTGGGACATTCCTGTGCTCAGTTCTCTGGAGACTTTCTGCTAAAAGATGCGCTGACTGAGCTTGGGTTTACTGTCGCTCCTCTGGATTGAACCCAGTGTGCTGCCGTGTGCTCTGCTGAGCTGCACCTCCCGCTGCTAACAAGTATCTATTTTTGTTTTGCATGGGATTTTGATTTTAGTGGTTTTGGGTTTTTGTTGTTGTTGTTGTTTGTTTTGTTTTGTTTTTTGAGGCAGGATCTCTGAGTGCCCTGGACTTCATTGTATAGATCAGGTTGGCCTCAAACAGACTTACCCTTCCTCTGCCTCCTGAGTGCTGGAACTAAAAGTGTGTGCCACCACGCCATTGCTGTAACTTCCTACCTAGCCACCTTCAGGAAGCAGTATTAGAAAGAAAGGATCTGTTTTTTGTTTTGTTAAGAAAACTGAAAATGGGACACAGAACTCTGTGTGTGTGTGTGTGTGTGTGTGTAAATATATTTGTGTATTTAATGCACACATGTAATTGCGGATGCCCTTGGAGGCCAGAGGTGTCAGGTTCTCCAAAGGTTGGAGTTGCATATGGTTGGGAGCTGCCTGATATGGGTGTTGGGAATTGAACTTGGGTCCTCTGGAATTGCAGTTTGAGATCTTAGCCACTGAGCCACCCCTCCAGCTCTGACACAGAACTGGTTTTACACTTTAGAGATAACACCACTAGCAAATGTTTAGGGGAAACTGCATATTTAGAATTTATTTTTGTTAATATAGTTATTAAATATATTTTTAAGATTTATTTTTACTTATGTGTATGTGTATACCTATGTGACTGTATACATATCGTGTACAGATCCTCTGGAACTGGAATTTCAGGTGGTTGAAAGCTACTTGATACAGGTACTGGGAACTGAATCCCAAGTCCTTTGTAAGAACAGTCCCCCTCTTAAGGTATTGTTAACTTCTGAGCCATCTGTCCAGCCCCCTTTTGGTGTTCATTTGTTTGTTTTGTTTTAGACAGGGTTTCTCTATATATCCAAGGCTGTCGTCACTCTGTAGCTGGCTTCAAACTCAAGAGATTCACCAGCCTCTGTCTCCCAAGAACTGGGATTAATGGCATGTGCCACTATGCCCGGCTAAGTATATTTTTATATGTACAGTACTAAATTTTAAAATTCTTAAGGTGGTTCTATAGTGACCTAAATCATTGATTGTTTGGAAAACAATTCAGTACATTCTATGTCCTTATGTGAACTGAGCACATTGGTCACAGTGTGCTGGCTGAAGAAAACACCAACTCAAGTCAGAGCTGCCTGGAGGAAGGCCACGTGAGCATGCGGCCACCTGAAGCAGGAGATGTCACCAACGATATCCTCTTCAAAGCTGAGTCAGGAGTAATACATTTTCCTAACAAGGAAGCAGTTCTTTCAGTTCAGTGGCTACTGCTCTGGGATTACTCATCTGAATTTGTTAGGTGCTCAAGTTACCAATTTGAAAGTGGAGCCTGGAAGGTCCACTCCCCTGCACAAGGCAACATCCACAGGGCCTGGCCTGACTTCATTCTGGAATAGGAGATAAACCAGCCAGTGATTTTTTTTTTTTTTCTTTCTCTTTCTCTAAGAAGATACTGTTTGGACATAGAAAACTACAATCAATTTGATGGGGAAATCTAGAAGGATGCGGATTAATTATTGAATAGTGTAATCCTCAGAAAGACAAGTATGACATGTTTTCTCATATTAAAAAATCCAGATTTTTTTTAAATGTACATTATGGCAGATAGAACTATAAAGTGGGGTTTTTGACACCAGATATATGAAGTGAGAATATAACTGTTCCAAGATATGGCTGAAAAGAAAATTTTTATTGTAGGTATGAGAGACAGAGGCATCTGGAAGGGTCCAGAGCAGGGAGAGGAAGTAATAGACTAAACCAGGTCATAAGAGGTAAAGGAAAGGTGGGGGAGAGGTCACAGAGAGGGGGCCAACAAGAAAGCCAAGAGGAGCATGGCCGGAATGGCAGGGCTCTATAGGAATAAGAAACTGGGGGAAGGGAAGCTCATGGGTTGGAGACATTTAGGGTAGGGTAGGGTTGAAAAGAGCTGAGAGGAGCCAGGCTGCCAGCCTGGGCTCTGTAGCAGGTATCTGAGATGCTGAGGGAGCCTGGTGGCCAGCATGTGCTTTGCTCACTAATAGGTACCACAAATGAGCTAGACTTAACAACATATTACATCTATAGCATATGAGATGCACAAGAGTAGAGAGGGGACTGTTGGGAGGAGTGGTCTAAAGGTACGGGGGTTGGGGGGAGATAATGGGTATGCTGTCACAGTGCTGCCAATGTGAGGCCATGGAGCCTAGTTCAGCAATTAAATACTGCATGTCTCATCTCACGGAATCTAGGTTTAACAGTATAACTGCTGGTTTATACATATTGTTATGTCATACAAACATGATATGGAAGCAAAGGGATTATTTGAAAAAAGAACTACAGCTACAGGTAAAGGGGAGCAAGAAAGGAGAATATAGAGATATGTTGGAACAAACGTGGCGCCACGGAAAGAAGCCCCACGTGTCCATCCTGGGCGCTGCGGCTCTGGGTGGGCCAGGAGACACGCAGGAAGTGGCTGCAAGCTCTTCTACAGTCCGATGGGCTGGCCAGGCTGTGTGAGAGGCCTCTGCGGAGACACAGCCTGTGGGTAGAAGAGGGAGCCATTAGGGGGAACGCCGCAGCCGGCTCTGTAGTTCCCATGGTTGGACATCGAGGATGCCACCGGATGCCACAGGACCTGGGAACAGACGGGCCACAGAGCGCAGCTGGCATCCAGCTACGGACCGGTTTATGATGGCTGGGGGCGCCGGGCTAGCTGCTTAGGTGTGGGAGAATGGGTACCTTCTTGGAACACTGGGAAGCCCTCAGTGAGAGATTAGACGCAGCTCCTTAAAGGCCGGATCCCTTGCTTCCCATGGTGGATCCAGATGAAGAGGCAGTCCATAATTCTAAGACGTTTATTTTCATTGTCGAGAGTGGTGTGGATGAAATTGAATCCCCAACCCTCTGGGTGAGTGAGGCAGATATAGTAACTGGGAAGGGGCGTGGCTAAGCCTCTAGGTGTCTCATCAACAAGGGGATGGCTTGGGGCTGTGTGGCCACGCCTCTACCTGGGGCGTGGCCACGCCTCTGTCAAAGAAGGGGAGGTACGTGACTGTGCCAAAAGCCTCCCGGGAGCATTGGCATAACGTTTTTCCGGTCCCTTGTGGATTGTTCCGCTGGGTTGCCCAGAGTTTATGCCTGTGCTCAACCAGGTGCCAGACTGCCTGTCACAGATCACTGCCCCACAGAGGAATATATAGCACAGTTCAATATACATGAGCATGCCATCGTAGAAATCATTATTTGTGCCAAGTGTGGTGGTCTGAATGAGAATGGCCCCCATAAGCTCATAGATTTGAATTCTAGGTCTCTAGTTGGAACAATGTTTTGGGAAGGATTAGGTGTAGCTTTTTTGGAGAAGGTATGTCATTGGGAGCAGGTTTTGAGGTTTTAAAACCCATGCTCAGTCCCCGCCCGGCCTCCCCCCTACACACACACACACACACACACACACACACACACACACCCGCTTGCTTGCTCTCTTGCTCTCTATCCCCTCCCTCTTCCTCCCTCCCTCTCTGTCTGTCTCTCTCTCTCTCTCCTCTCTCCCTTTAGATCAAGATGTAAGCTCTCAGCACTGCTCTGGTGCCATGCCTGTAGAGCTGCTGCCATGCTCCCTATTATAATGGTCATGGACTAGTCCTCTGAAGCTGTACATGTGCTTTCAATTAAATGCTTTCTTTTATATATTGCCTTGGTCATGATATCTCTTCAAGCAATAAAAAAGTAACTTAAGATATCAAGCAAAATGGAATTAAACAGAAAAACTACTACTACTACTACTGATGAAAACAAACATTTTTATTTTTAGTTGATTGATTGGTTTGGTTTGGGGTTTGGTTTTTTTTAGACAGGGTCTCTCTGTGTAGCCCTGGCTGTCCTGCAACTTGTTCTGTAGACCAGGCTGGCCTTGAACTCACAGAGATCTGCTTGCCTCTCCCTCCCAAGTGCTGGGATTAAAGGAGTGCACCACCATTCCTGACCATTATCTTTATTCTTGCTATGGTTTTGTCATTATCATTATTGTGTGTGCATGATTGAGGAAAGGCATGCTGCACTACACTTGTGGAGATCAGAGGACAGCTCTGAAGGGTTAGCTGTCCCTTCCATCTTTACATGGCATCTGAGGATCCAACTCAGGTCTCCAGGCTGTGCAACAAGTGCTTTTACCAGCAGAGCTCACTGGCCCATAAACCTGTAGATGTGTACAAAAAAGAACACAGAGAGAGAAGTAGGCCTGACACTGACAATGACTGAGCTTGGTGAAGCAGACAAAGCAGTTACAAGGCCTGGTGGCTGCTGAGCAGCAGACGGCACAGTTCACTGCGCAGGTGCATTACTCCATGGAACTATGTTGGTATAAGTGTGTGGAGAAGCCAGGAAGTCAGATAGACTCCCACACTGAAAACTGCCTCTCTAGCTGTGTGGATTGCTTCATTGACACTACTCTTGCTATCACCAGTCAGTTTGCCCAGATCGTACAGAAAGGAGGGCTATAGGCCATACCTTAGAATGACAGAAGACAAAAAATCTTGTTACTAAGCAGATTGAATGGCCAGTGGTGAAAAACTTGTCAATGTGTCAGGTTAGCACCAGGCAGTTACCAAGTCTGTTGGTGTTAAAAAAATAACAGAGCAAATGTTCAAAAGTAAAATTTTATTTTTGAGAATTCAGTAATTCCAAGTTGTATCACACCAGTTAATAAATGTGAAGTCCCCCCCCCATCAAGAAGTAGCTGGAGAGATAGAATTACACAGTAATTATTACTTATAACATCATAGTTACAAATTAGCATCAGTTCTGTAAAATATTAAGTAATCATTAAACCCTGTTCTGAGAACTAATCAGAAACGTAGAAAAAGTAATCTTTTGAGCGGCACAGTGTCTTGCTACATAGCTTAGTTTGACCCTCAACTTGCAGTCCTTCTGTCCCAGTCTTCTAAGTGTTGAGATTACAAACATGCACCAGCTTGACATAATGTAGTATTATGCATGAAACAAGATAAAAAATATACAGTGTCAGATGCCAGTAGGTAGAGTTCAGCTGCAGAGTGTTTACCTTCACATGTCTGAGGCATTGTGCTCAATCCTGAGCATCAGAATTCATGGAACAAATTCTTCTGTTTTAATCCCTTTGTGTATGTCATAGAGTTCTATTGCTGTGAAGAGACACCATGACCAAGGCAACTCTTATAAAAGCAAACATTTAATTGGGACTGGCTTACAGTTTCAGAGGTTTAGTCCATTATCATGACAGGAAGCATGGCATCAGACATCTTGATCTGCAGGCAGCAAGGAGGACTGTGTCACACTAGGTGTAGCTTCAGCATAGGAGATCTCAAAACCCACCCTCTGACAGTGACATGCTTCTTCCAACAAGTCCACACCACCTAATAGGACCATTCCTCATGGGCCAAGCATTCAAACACAAGAATCTATGAGGTGCAGTCCTATTCAAACCACCACAGTGTAAGCTCTTCAGTACAGTGACAGAAACTTCTGAGTCCCACCAGTAATTCCCACCTTACAAATGTTCTGTGCAAGTCTCTGCTTCCCTTACTCGGAGCCTTGTCTGAAGTCAGAAGAGCCTACTTGGTCTGCAAACTCTATACAAACAGGAAGGGCAGGGGAATCAGGCCAGATGGAACTGATGGGTGAATGATCCAGCCTCCTGCTGGCATTTCTGGAATGGACTAGAGACATTCCTACGATCCTGAAACTATGCAAAATGCAGAGCATATGTTGATTTCTTGGAGAGTCCCATGGATCTCATCAGATATTCAAAGTCTGTTTCACAAGGAAAAAATGAATAAATGACAACAGACAGTTCATTGATCGTTTCTGGGGAAATTGAAACTGCATGCCATTTAAGATATTTTTCTGAATTTCATGTTTTATTTCATTATATTTTGTATTCTTTGTTTGAGATGGGGTCTTATTATGTAGCCCTGGCTGGTCTGGAGCTAGGTATATAGATCAGGTTAGCCTTAAACTGGGTTGATCCTCTTGCCTCTCCCTCCTGAGTGCAGGAATCATAGGCATGCCCCACCACATCAGCTGCAAAAATTAAATTACGTTTATTTTGTGGGGTGGGGGAAGATGTCCATGCCACATCGTGAGTGTGGATATTGAAGGACTACTTGCAGGAATCAATTCTCTCCTACAATGTGGGTCTCGGGGGATGGATCCAGGAACCAGTTCTCTCCTACCATGTGGGTCTCAGGGGATGGATCCAGGAACCAGTTCTCTCCTACCATGTGGGTCTTGGGGGATGGATTCAGGTTGTCAGGCCTGGCAACAAGCACCTTTACCCACTAAGACCTCTTTCCGGCCCCCACCTTATATTTTAAGTAAGGAACATGTGCAAAGAAACATTAAATGGCTTAGCTATCCAACAAGGTGAAAAATCATGAGCCAAACTGGGCATAGAAGCACATGCCTTTAATCCCTGCACTTGAAGGCAGAAACAATCAGCGTTCTGTGAGTTTGAGACCAGCCTGATCTATATTCCAGGTTCCAGGCTAGCTATACTCACATGGTAAGACCCTGTTTAAAACAGATAAAGAAGTCATGATCCATTAGATCATGCCATTAGAAATGTTTTAAGAATTGTATATGAAGGGCTAAAAGAATTGCTCAGTGGTTAAGAGCACTTGGCTGCTCTTGCAGAGGACCCAGGTCCTACCACCCACATGGCAGCTCACAACCATCTGTAACTCCAGTTCCAGGGCATCCAACACTGTTTTCTGGCCTCAGTGGCCACTGCATGCACATACATATGTCAAGCAAAACACATACAAATAAAAGCAAAATTAATCTTAAGGAAAAAAATCACTTTCAGGGCTGGAGAGATGGCTCAGTGGTTAAGAGCACTGACTGCTCTTCCAGAGTTCCTGAGTTTAATTCCCAGCAACCACATGGTGGCTCATAACCATCTGTAATGGGATCCACTGTCCTCTACCGGTGTGTCTGAAGAGAATGACAGTGCACTCACATACATAAAATAAATAAGTATATCTTTTTTTAAAAAATCACTTTCCCTCCTTTTCTAGCTCCTCCCAGCTACTGTGCATCAAGCCCTGCCAGGTCTCCCCACTCTCAAGTTGATAGCCTTTTTTTCTTTAATTATTATTATTACATACACATGTGTATAAGTGTGTGTGCGTGCATGTGTGCACAATATACATAAATACAACCTGCTGAATCTGTATCAGCAGTCAGCAGTTGGCTGTGTTCTTTGTCTAGGGTTGAGACCGGATTCCACATTAGCATGCCCATTGATATACCAATATTATGCAGTCATTCTAGGACAGACTGTTCTATGGCAGACTTCCTCATATTTTGGCTCTTAAAATCTTTCTTCCCCACTCAGTTTTTTTTTTTCTGGGTCATAGATGCATGAGCTATGATGTAGATGTATCCACTGGGGCTGGGGTCCCCACAATCTGCTATCTCCACATTGTGTCCAGTTGTGGTTTTCTGTAATGGTCTCCATTTGATGAGGAGTGGTAGCTACACTTAGAAAAAGTGACTCTCACCCAAAGACTCAACTTAGCTTTGGCAAAGGAGCAGAAAGAATTCAATGGAGAAAGAACTGTTGTTGTTTTGACAAATAATGGGCAAGGTCCATTACTGCAAAACTGGGCAAGGTCCACATGCAAAAAGATAGATTGAGAAACAAATCTTACACCTTTCACAAAATTAATTTAAAATGTACCACATACATACCTGGTGCCTGAGAAGGGCAGAAATAAATATCGGATCCCCTGGAAATGGAGTTACAGACACTGTGACTGCTGGGTACTGAACCTGGTCTCCTCAAAGAGCAGCAAGTGCTCTTAATTATTAAGTCATCTCTGTAGCACTCCAGAGAGTGGGCCCTGCACCTTGCCTGAGCAGCACAATAAAGCTAGCCCTGTTTGTTGTGGGTGAGGGTGAGCCAGTCCCGAGAGCAAGAGAGCAGGAGAGCTGGCTCTGTCCCTTGCTGGCTTTATGGGCTTTGGCATTGGATGAGCTAGCCTGGGCAGTACTGGAGAGCTCACTCTGGTGGTGTGGGTGCAGGAGAGCTAGCAGACTGACTGGCTCAGCTACCACCCAGGCCCAGATCCAGGGCTTTGAGTTGATCCCTCCCCAACATCTATGAACTACTAGAGCTCATGATGGGGCTGGTCCTACAGATCTAAAGCTGTGAGATCTCCATGACACAGGGCAACAGGAGATCAGAAAGGAGCCCTAGTGAGGATTCAGTATTGATGGTGTCACAGAAGCCAGAGGCCTGGAACCAGACCAATGACTCATTGCAATGAACATTTGCAAGTAAAGATATGTGGACAAAAGAGTATACTATGTAACACACTGTGACACAGTACAGATTCCACGAAGAAATTTTTTTTCTTCTGGGGGAGAGGTGGTAAGGGTGGAGGGCAGGTAGGAATGGATGGGGAGGTGAGTGGGACCGGGATGCATGATGTGAAATTCATAAAGAATCAATAAAAATTTAAATAAAACGGATGTCAAACCATCTCTTCAGCCCCAGTTTGCTTTATTTATCTCTGTGTGTTTGTGTGGGGAATGTTTACATAAGTGCAGCAGCCACAGAGGCCAGAAGAGGACATTAGATGTTTTGGAACTGGAGCTACAGATGCCACGATCAGGCCCAGTGTAGGTGCTATGAACCAAATATGGGTCCTCTGGAAGAACAGCAAACAGCACGGAGACATCTCTCCAGCCCCCCTTTCTTATTTTTTTAAGACAGGTTCAGATTGTACAGCCACAGCTGGCCTAGGATACCCCACGTAGACCAACCAGACTGACCTCAAATTTGCACCAATTCTCTCTCTGCCTGCTGAGTGATGAGATCACAGTACTGCCACCACACCAAGGCTCATTTCCATGTTTTACTTACTTCTTGTGTTTAAAAAAACCTTACAGTTTGATTAATTAATAATTAAACTGTGTGTGAGCCTGTAACCGCCCAGCTTAGGCCACACAAACATCTGCAACAGTAGCCTTATATAACTGTGGCAAACCGTTACCTGACAAGTGGATAAAAAACAAGCCAGAACATCCGCACGATGGAATATTCCTGAATACTAAAATGAAGTGAGCTGCCAGGCCATGAAAAGACAGAGCACCCTTAAATTCACACGGAAACCCAGTTTGAAAGGTTACCAACTGTGTGCATCCAACCACATGGCATTCTGGGAAAAGGAAAGTCTATGGAGAAAGTAAGAATCAATGGCATTCGGGGTTTGTAGTAGGTGGTTGGAGGCTGTAAATGGGCTAAGCACAAGTTTATGGGAGTAAAATCGTTGCTTGATACTGTAATGGAGGGTAAATGACATTTCGCATTTGTCAAGTTCCACAGAAGCTGGACGAGGTGGCACACACCTGTAATCCCAGCACTCTGCAGGCTAAGGCAGGAGGATTCTGAGTTTGAGAGCAGCCTGGGCTACATATTAAGTTCCAGGCCATCATAGGCTGTGTAGTGAGACCTTGTATAATTAAAATATAGTAACAACAACAACAACAACAATATGTGATAATGGCCAGAGAGATGGCTATGCAGGTAAGGATGCTATCTACAGTCCTGACAACCTGATTTGGCCCTGGAACCCACATGTGAAAAGAGAGAACCAACCTCCACAAGGTAACTGTCATCTGATTGTCACATACACATTGGCACACATTTGCCCCTACACACAAAATTTCCCCTTTTATTAAAAATAATTCTGCTCTCATACATTTTGATCACAGTTTCTCCTCTCTCTCCTGCCCCTTGTTCCTCCCCACCTCCCTTCCCATCCGGATCTGCTCCCTTCTGTCTCTCATTAGAAAAGAGGCTTCTAAGAGACAACAAAAAACACAACAAAATAAAATACAGTAAGATAAAACAAAGACCATCACATCGAAGTCGGACAGGACAAACCAATAGAAAGAAGAGAGCCCAAGAGAGGGCACACGAATCAGAGACCCACTCATTCACACAGTCAGGAATCTCATAAAAACCTACATTGGAAGCCATTATACATACTCAGAGGACCTGGTGCAGGCCCGTGTAGGCCTGTGCTTGCTGCTTCAGTCTCTGTGAGTTCATATGAGGTTTGCTCAGTTGATTAAAGGGCTTTGTTTTGGTGCCCTCTGGCTCTTATTCCTGCTTCCTCTTCTACAGGGTTTCCTGATCTCTGAGGGGAGGGATTTGATGGACATCCCATTTAGAGCTACCTACACAAACATTTTTTCAAAAGAAAAGTGAGTACTACACACACACACACACACACACACACACACACACACACACACAGGACATAAAACGTGGAAGGCACAGAGAGAGCCTGGTGTAAAGCGTGGTTCCACATGATCAAGGACTGAGAGTCTGGAGCTTGGATTGGAGTCTCCCAACATACACAACGTTCATCTCCAACATGGAGGTTGAGGAGGACACTGACATTAGCTTATGACTCTGCCAACTATGCAATGTAATGTATACCAATGGGAGAGATGGGTAATAACAAAGATGGGGTGTAGGCCAGGTCTCCAAGTATGGTCAGGTTTTCTGTAGGTCTAAGACTATTATAAAAGTGTGTGACAGGAACATTCTCATGATAATCCAAAATTATCTATGTATAGAGAGGGGGGGGGAGTCCTATGCTTCTGTGTGCTAGAGGCCTTATAACATCATACCCAGTTTATGTAATGTTGGGAATCAAATGGTGCTGAGTCCTTCCATGGCTCCAGGGATGGATCCAGCTGAGGTGGGAAGGTGAGGGAATGAAGAAAAGACAGACAGACAGACAGACACACACACAGAGAGAGAGAGAGAGAGAGAGAGAGAGAGAGAGCGAGAGAGCGCTGGGGTCAGGTGGATTGTGCTCCTCAATAGTTCTGCCCCTCTTCTGTAATTTTCTCTGAGCCTTATGTGTTGGCTTGTATTACAGATGTATCCGTTAGGGTTTGGCACCCATGGTTACTTATTTTCTGCATTATGACTAGTGGGTCTCTAGTAGTCTCCATCTGTCACAAAAGAATCTTCTTTGGTGATGGGAGCTACATGTATCTCTGGGCATAAGGACAGATACTTTGCATATAGTTAGGAATTATACTAGTTTAGGAAAGTGGCAGTAGCAGGCCCTTCTCTAGGGTCTATGAGCTTACCAGCCATGGGTCATTGATTAGGTTTCCAGTACCAGGCACCAGCCATGGGTTGTTAGCTGGGTTTCCAGTACCAGGCATGAGTTCTTTCCTGTTAAGTGGGCCTTGCGTCTAAGTTGGTTATCCCTGATACAGGATGCCATGATTATAAATATATATAGAATGCGATCTTTCCACTATTGGGGTTGGAGAGATGGCTCAGCAGTTAAGAGCAGTGGGCAAAGCCGGGCAGTGGTGGCGCACACCTTTAATCCCAGCACTTGGGAGGCAGAGGCAGGTGGATTTCTGAGTTCAAGGCCAGCCTGGTCTACAGAGTGAGTTTCAGCACAGCCAAGGCTACACAGAGAAACCCTGTCTCGAAAAACCGGAAGAAAAAAAAAAAAAAAAGAGCAGTGGGCAAACCTTCCAGAGGACCTGGGTTTGATTCCCAGCTATTTATAACTCCAGTTCCAGGGGATCTGATGCCCTCTTCCAGCTTCTGTGAATACATATTATGCACAAACAAACATGCAGGCAAACCACCCCCACACACAGAAATAAATAAATCTTTTTAAAAATGCCACTGTGCCCCACTGTGCCCCACTGTGCCCCACTTGCCCATCCAGTCTGTCGTTCACAGGCTTCACATCTCGGCAGGCTATGGTCCTTTCTCCCTTCTAATACCAAGGAGGCTTCCAAGGCAGCTCAGCTTCTTCATTCTTCAGCCCCTTATGTCTGATGTGTACAGTGTTCTAGGCAATGAGGACCTTACCTTCAAACTCTGGGAAGCAAATTGGGCTAAACCAAAGGATCCACGATGACTCAGTGGATGAAGGTGCTTGCTGCCTAGCATCAAAGAAAAGGAAAGCATAAACTTTGTTTCATGAACAAATAAGCCAAAAATTCCCCAGTAAACTACCAAAAAAAGAGGGTGTGGGTACTCTTAACCATTTCTTCAGTGTTCCCACATCCTGTAAGTAGCACAGCCTAGAGACGGTCTTACCATGCTGTTCATGACCTGTCCTTGAATGACTCTGCTTTTGTGTCACTGCCCTGAGCATGTGCCTGTGCACATTCATGAAGTGTTCTCCATGTTCCAGGGGCATCCATTTCCCACTATGCAGAGCACATGCACCGACAGGAAGTACACAGCCTTGGTGTCCTTTGATGCCTCAGTTTCCTTTACTGTTGAGCTCCACAAATAGTCACCGACTGAAGATTAGAATGACTTCAGCTCCAGCCCAAGGTTACGACAACCTTGTCTTGTCTTATCTGGAGACAAAAGGTGACCATCACAGGGTAGTGTTTGGTTCTGTCTCAGATAGAGCTTCTTCTCACGGACTCCTTTACTCAAGGAAGAAAAGAAGCTCCCAGAGCAAGTCTTGAATGTTCTGTGATACCACTTTTCTATGCCGTGTCTTATGAGGCTAATCAGTGAAGACTTTCAAATGAATTGTGCTCAGTTTAAACTCAGGGGTTCTCAGCGTCTCATAAGAGAAGTCTAGAGGGTCTTTTTAATAATTTATTTAAAGATTTGTTTATTTTATTGGCATGAGTTTTTTGTCTGTGCACCACATGTGTGCAATGCCTGAGAAGACCAGAAGAGGTCACCGGATCTTCTGGAATTGGAGTTACAGATGGTTGTTAGCCTCCATGTAAGTGCTGGGAACCAAACATGGGTTCTTTGAAAGAACAATAATGGTTCTTAACTGCCAAGCCATCTCTCCAACCCCTTGGGCGTGTTTTCATAGTGTATAAGCCAGCCTCCCATCCCACCTCCACCACCACCAAAGCTGGCACATCAGACCAGAAGCTCCCTGGACACTGCTGCTTTGCGCATGTGTGTTTTGAGAGCACTCCCCAGTCGAGTCTGTTTCCTGACGATTAGAAAGGAACATCTGCAGGAGACATGATTACTTATCCTCAGGTATACTGGGGACCCATTCTGCTTCAACACCCTTTGGGCCATTGTGCAGCTTACAATGCAATGAGGTTGGGTTTCTAGAAAGTGACTTTGTTGTGTATTAGGATTTACCATGTCTATCTACAGTCCCCTCTTCATGAGAGGCCTTTCCCAGGCCCAAAGGATTGCAAAGGGAAGTGCACAGAGAATTCTGACTTAGAAATCTGGCTGTCTTGGGTGGGAAGTGGTGCTGCTTGGTTGGGTGAGGCTATTGATATTCCTTTTGAATGGTTGCCACAAGAAAATTAAGGTCACCCTTTATTCAGACATGTCATCTGACCTTCTTGCATGAGGGGGATCCACAAAACCCAGTTAACCAGGTTCTGCAGCTTCTGCACAGACAATGCTGCAGTGATTAACCCTCTCTGGGACTGGAATGAGGATGAAAACAAACAGCAGAAGAACAGGAAAGACCTGGTTTGCCTGGGCAGAGAAGGGGTGCTCTGCAGGGAGGCCCTGCTGACAGCCTCAGAGGGATCAGCCTCACTGGGGTTTTCCAGGGACAGAAGCCTGGAGCAGTCACTAAGTGGATTTAGGTATCTAGTCCATAGCTACTACCACAGTACAGCCAGGCCACACCAACTAGGCAGCTAGCTGGCTAAGCTATGGAAGCTTGGCTGCCATTTGTTTCTGGAAGCTCATGTGAGTCTTCAACAACAGGGAAGAAGAAAGTTTCTCTTTTAATGTCACATTAAACAACAACAACAAAAAAATTAGATGAATTTATTTTATATGTATGAGCCTGTTTGCCTGCACCTGTGTATTTGTACACATACCTGACACCCACCCCAGTCTGTGTTGATATATATATATTTTTTTTTTTTTTGGTTTTTCGAGACAGGGTTTCTCTGTGTAGCCCTGGCTGTCCTGGAACTCACTCTATAGACCAGGCTAGCCTCTAACTCAAAAATCCGCCTGCCTCTGCCTCCCAAGTGCTGGGATTAAAGGCCTGTGCCACCACTGCCCAGCTTCTGTGTTGATATTTCTGAAGTGGCAAGAGCTAAGCTGTGAACAAACAGAATGGGGCAGGCAAGTTTACCCCCTCTAAAGAAAGTAGTCCACTTGTCCAAAGAGAAAGGCCGTAGAGTCCAACCACTGCTGGGTGGCCTAGTGAGGCTGCTTGCTTCTCTGTCACTCTGTGTTCAGGAGCAACACTAAAAAATGAACTTTCAGAGGTGGCCGGGAGCTGGGCATGATGACATATACCTACTTGAGCAGTAGACAAGGGAGGATCAGGAGTTCAAGGCCATCTTCAGCTACATAAGAAGTCTGAGGCCAGCCTGGGCCAAGTGAGACTGCTAAAAATAAAAATTAAAAAAGAGCCAAGGGAGCCGGGGAAGAAGGCTAATCAGAGCTGGTGGGATTCCATCTCTCCTCAGTTTAGGAAACATGTTTGTGTCCCAGCGCCACATTACGGCCCACAGCCAACTGAAAATCCAATTTTAGGAGATCTGATGCCTTCTTCTGACTTCCATGGGCACCAGGCACACATATGGTGCACATACACACATCTAGACAAAATATTCATACTCGGAAAATAAAGTTAAATAATCTAGAAAAAGAAGAAGAAAGAGAGAGGGAAGGAGAGAGAGAGAGAGAGAGAGAGAGAGAGAGAGAGAGAAAGAAGAGTCTCTCCACGACAGAGAACTGAGGCCTTTCTTCTCTTATTGAGGAAATCATCACTGAGACATTCATGGCAGCATTGCATCCTGGCTGCTTACAGCAGGGTGGAAGTTTGAACCTTTGCAGATGCAAATCAGACATGATACACATGCCAAAACAATCTCCTGGTCTGTTTCTAGGCAGGCTCTGTCAGGGACAGCCCCAGGGAACTGCAGCCTTTGGTCCCTGAGACCAAGTGTTTCCTGCCCAAACCTTGTGACCTTGTTGTCGCCTTCTTCCTCTTCTCCTCCTCCTCTTCCTCCTCCTCCTCTTCTTCTTCCTCTCTTCCTCCTCCTCCTCTTCCTCTTCTCTTCCTCCTCCTCCTCTTCCTCCTCCTCCTCTTCCTCTTCCTCCTCCTCTTCCTCCTCCTCCTCCTCCTCCTTCCCCTCCTTCATTTCTTCCTCCTTCTCCTCCTCTTCCTCTTCTTTCTCCTTCTTTTCCTTTTCTGTGTAGTGTATGCATTTTTTGGTCACTGTGAAGCAGGGGATTCTGCTTTCCTATGCAGATATTTCATGGTCACTGTGAAGTAAGCAGTTTCTTCAGGTCCAAGTAGAGCTGAGGATGCTCAACTGACTTTTCATTTGTGAAAACCTCCAGTTTCAGGTTTCCTTGTGCAAAATGAGGGAGCTGGTGCCCCCCACCGTGGGGGAATAGCCCATGAAGCCAGTATGGTGGTGTGCACTATATTCTTAGAAATTGGGACCACCTTGAGTCTGAGGTCAGCCTGAGACCTTATCAAAAAAAGTCATGTGAATCTTGGTTCTGAGACTTGCCCATCCTCCACCCCTGATTCCAGTGAGACTGGGAACAGTGAAGAGCCTGTTCATAAGAGTAGAGCCAGGGGGGCTGAAGAGATGGTTCAGTGGCTAAGAGCACCGACTGCTCTTCCAAAGGTCCTGAGTTCAATTCCCAGCAACCACATGGTGGCTCACAACCATCTGTAATGGGATCAGATGCCCTCTTCTGGTGTGTCTGAAGAAAGAAACAGTGTACTCACATAAATGAAATAAATTAAAAAAGAAGAAAAAAGAGTGGAGCCAGAGGTTCCCTCAGGAAACTATGAAAACACCACACTGTACACTTCCAACTGCTTGTACTGAGAGCTCACCACAGTCACCTCTCCAGGTGACATTCTCACTGCACAACTGAGGAATTACAGCCTCAGTTTTGTCTTCTGTAAAACATGTAAATGATTGTGGCAGGATCAGACTGGTTTCCAGGGTGCTGGATTAAAGATGTGTGCCACCACACCTGGCCTGAAACAGTACATCTAGAAACAGTACATGCTAGAGAGAACACTGGCTAGGGCTGGGGATGTCGCTCAGCTAGTGGAGTGCTTGCCTGGCAATCACGAAGTCCTGGGTTTGATCCTGAGTCCCACAAAAACCAAGCATGCTACTGCATGCTTATAACCTGGCACTTGGAAGGTGGCAATAGAAGGGGCTGAAGTTCAAGGTTATCCTTACCATATCTGGAGGCACAATGCTGACTAATAACTAGTAGTAGGGTAGGGTGTGGCTTTTCCAGAGCTGCTTTCAAGTTTCCACGGCATCCTAAACTTCTAAAATGTGATTTTCTGAGAATATTTTACACCCAGTAGACAGGGGTCAGCAAAGCAGAAGCCAGTCTGAAGTTAAGTCCCTGGCTGTCCCTATCAGCCCCCCTTCCCACTGGTTCCATACCTGGGCAGAGCAGACATGGCCTATGTATCCTACACTAGCCTTCTTCTGCTAGAGAGTGCACTCCCATCATTAACTGCCCTTCTTTCATGGGGAGGGTCTCCAGACTTTGGGGAAGTCCCCCTCCCAATGAGAACTGCTTCTTCCTGAAAGAGCACATCAGGAAGCAAGCTGCTTCTTACCCTTCCGTGAACCATACTGGGAAGGGCCTTGGATTTAGGGTTGCCTCTAACTCCCTTTCTGTTCTGGGGTCTACAGAGTCCTGGAAGTCCTGATGGTCCTAGTATAGCTGGAGCACCACAACACAGAGCTGTTAGATCCCTGACCTGTACTTAGAGCCCGCCTTCACAAGGGTTCCTCACCCCAGCTTGTTGCCATGGAGAAGATGATGGATGTGTGAGTCAAGGCCCACTGAGGAAGGAAGGTCTGATAAGGAGGCCTTAGAGGACGGAGAGGTGGACACTGGGAAACATTCATTTGATGACGTCCAGTTACTCTTGGTAGCTGGTGAAGTTAGTCAGCCCCTTCAGACAGCTAGCTCTTCCAGCTCTCTATATTCCCATAGAAAGATATGGCCGCTTGAAGCCTAGATTGCACAAGAGATTCTGCAACCTCATGATGACTTTTGTCACCTATAGAGAACCGCAGGCCAGCTCACAAGCCAACTTGCTTATCAGGTTGATTAGCAACCAACCTCCTGAGTCAGGAGGATTATGGGCCTTGGGATGGGGAAACCCTATCTTACACAGCTTCCTTCCTGCCCCCTGGATTGGCCCCACGAGCTAGGAAGGCTTCCTGGTATCTGGCTGTTGGGCTCCCAGCCAAGTATCCCGGAGGACACTCCTCCTGACACCTGGATTCTTCTTCTCTTCCTGGGGCATGAGGACCCTGGAGTTCCTTCTCTGTGTAGGAAACACCCAAATGTGTCAGGGCTCTGAGGAGGCAACTCCAGCTGCCTGTCCAGTTTGTTCTGTGTGACACCGAGGAACCCCGGTGAGGACCCTTTGTCTCACATAGATCATATCCTCCTGCAGGCAAGGCCCTTATCAGCCAAGGACTGAGTTATAAACCTGGTGTGAACCTTCCCAGCCACAGCGGGTGCTCCATGACTGTTCTTTCTCCAGGCCCTTGGCCAACACAGTGCTATTAGTCAGCCCCAATAGCACAGACATGTGCACATCTGACTTGTAACAGTTGCTATGTTTAAAATCTTAATATACTACCAGAGTGCTATTTGGTCCATTTACGATTTACTTCTGTGTTTGTATGTCATATGTGTGTAGGTGACACACAGGAAGAAGCCAGAAAAGAGTATCAGATCCCCTGGGACTAGGATTATTAAGCTGCCTCAAGAGGTACTGGGATCAGAACTTCAAGACCTCCAGAAGAGTTGTTTGTATCTTTTAGGATTTTTTTTTTTTTTTTTTTTTTTTTGAGACAGGATCTCTTTCTGTGCAGTCCTGGCTGCCCTGGAACTCTGAATAGGCCAGGCTGGCCTCTGCCTCCCTTGCTGGGATTAAAAGCATGTGCCACCATGCCTTTAGGATTTTTTTTTTTTAAAGGAATGCTTTGAAATCAAAACAGTTTACTACAAAGATAGAGCAGAAAACAAAATTTTTGGAACGAATATCATAGTGCACAGGACAGAACAGAGTGTTACTAGTGAGGCTTCGGAGAACAGCACATGTCACAGGATGAAAAATAAATTCTGTGCTGAACGCTGGACAGACCTGAGCTTCAGAGACTCAGTCTGCTGTCCTACAGCCTTCATGTGCAGAAGGGAAGTCTGTCTCTCCTCATTTCCTTTCTGGCCCCTCCACCTCCCGCAGATCACAGCCTACAGTCAGGATGGAGAAACAAGAGCAAACTAGAATGGAGTCTGTGTTTCCAGTGCTTCCTTATGAATCCGTTTCTCTGCTGTTTCACCCACTGACCTTCGACCCTCAGGTGGGGCCAGAAAGGAGCAAAGTACTGGCTACCACCACAGGTGCAGGAGTGTGGTGAGGAGTTTTCATTTTCTCTGCAGCCTGACTGGCAGCTCTTTAGGCCATCTAGCTGCTGACACTGGTTTACATCGGCTAGCTCTCCTGCAGGCTGGAGAGGGCGGCTCAGGAAGTAGCCTGGTCAGCTCAGGACCCAGGCTTCCCGTGCTACAACCTGGAAGGGTGGAGGAGGGGTTCAAGTCGTCGAGTGTCCCTTCACCAGAGCTTTAGCCGCCCGCAGCCTTCTCTTCAACCCTGCCTAGGCCTGTTTCTACCTGGCCTCCTCTGCTGTTCCCTTGGCTTTTTCCCTGGGTTGCTCTTACAAAAATCTCCTCCAGGAAGTTTGTTGCCACAAAATAATGCAAATCTACTGTTGGGCTGCCCAGGCAACATGTCTCCGCCTCTGTGGAGACAGAGGAGGGAGGGTGGGGCACCTCCAGTGTACCTTTGTAGGCATCCTGATGAGACAAGGCAAGAGGATTCGGCTCTGTGTCTAAGGGAGCCAAGCTCAACCCTAGGAAAAACCATGTAAAACCTTCAAATGCTCAATGGTCTTTATATACAAATGGTTTATATGCATTATATTTTTTGTATGTATTAAAGCTAATGCCAATTTTTAAAAAAATATTTTTAATAATTTATTTATTACTTTTTTATGTGCTTTGGTGTTTTGCCTGCATGTATGTCTGTTGACATACAGGGTGTTGGATTCCCTGGAACTGGAGTTACAGACAGTTGTGAGCTGCCTTGTGGGTGCTGGGAATTGAAACCAGGTCCTCTGAAACTGGTTGCAAGTTAATGTTTCTTATATGTTAAAGTTTATGTGGAGCTGGAGAGGTGCATCGGTGGTTAGAGCCCTTGATGCTCCTTCAGAGGGTCTGGCTTGGGTTCCTAGCACACACTCATACACAGAAAATAATAATAAACAAATAGGTTTTTTGTTCTTTTTTTTTTACATCTGTTTACCTAAGTTAAACTCCTTGTCCAGTGTAGAGCAGGTGTGGCTATCTGAGAACTGGATCCTCACGTGGGCCTCATGGTCACAGCAGATTGAGACACTTGAAAACTGAGTTTGCAGACTCCTGTATTGGTACATGCTATAATCCCAGCACCTGGGGAGTGAAGGTAGAAAGATCAAGGTCATCCTCAGCTAAATAGTAAATCGAAGGCTAACCTGGGCTACATAAGACCCTGGCAAGAAAGAAAGTTGGGGGAAGAAAGGAGGGAGGAAATAAAGGAAGAAAGGGGGAGAGGAGAGGAGGGAGCTCCTGACCAGGTACAGGTCAACCACATTATGATGAGCCTAGATGGCACATGACAGGGATGTACGTGTCCTGCAGGTGGACTCCTGAGAGACACCATTTCAGAGCGAAGGGGAGAGGAAGCTAGTTAAACAATGGCTTATGTCAGTCTCCTCTCAGCAGTTTGTTGGGGTTACTGCTGTTTGGAGCAGGATCTCACTCTACCCCAGCTGTCCTTGAACTCCTGGTGATCTTCCTCAGGCTCCAGAGTGCTGGGACTGCAGGAGGCACCATTGCCTCGGGTCTTTCCGATGTTTACACTTCCCAGTCACTCCACCGCCTGGGTGAAGGTCTGATGAGAATATGTCTGCTCTCCTGGCTGCTTTCCGCTCCTGCTATAGATGCCTCCCTTAATTAGGCCATGACCACTCTGAGAGGAATGGAATTTGCTGGGCTCCTCCTAATTGAGGCCAGGTGGTAGCAACACATATTGAGCATCTACTGCATACCTGGCCCTTGGGTTAGTGCTGAGCATAAACACTCCCTACTTCTCAGTGGCAATCCTAAGAGATAGGTGTTTTCTCACCTTACAGATGGGATTCTGGGCCTCAAGGAAATTAATGAGTGGCCCAAGGTCACACAGGTGACTATCAATTCCAAACCAGGCCTATTTGAATTCCTAAGTGACCTGAGTCCCGTGTTGTCTGGCAGGGTGTCTTATATGTGTGCTGCTCTTGGTTGCAAAATCCAACAGTTGATCCATATTCTTATCCAGTTCCAAACACAAAGATTCATAGCTTCACTGTGCCCCAAAAGGGGTCAGAGGTTCCTTGGAGACCCACAAAGATGTGGGCATTTCACCTTTGGCTCTCTGAGACTGCTTAGCAGGAGAACAATGACAGGTAGAGTCAGGAAGCCATCCTCATGTGCTCTCAGAAGTTACAGACCTAACAAGAGACAGCCAGAGCAACTTCACCTTACTCCTTAAAAGCAGAACGTTCCTCCTGCTGGGACACATTATGCAGCTAAGTTTATTCAGCTAAGTGTGATGGGTCTGGGACAGGGCCCTACCTAATTCGCAAGGCCACTGTTAAAGGATGGAAAGCCACAGGTAGGATTTAGGGTAGAGCTAGGGAGGGATCAAATCTTGATTCCTACAAAGGACACTGACAAATGGGTACAGATTGGTAACTTCTAGGACCAGTCTCCCATCCAGCCCCATGAAGGACATTGAGGTGGCTGCATAGACAGGTTCTCCCCACCCTGTCCCCACCTTGTGTCTAAGATCCAGGACACAGCAGGCTGCAGATACCTAAGGATTTGTTTGTGTGTGTGCATGTGTGTCTGTAAATGGAGGTGTGTTGCTGGAAAAATAAACCAAGGCCTTTGTGAATACTAAAAGCAACTCTAATACTGGGCTGCACTCCCCAGCCTCAAAACTAAGAAACTTTCTTTTGTTTGTCCTGATGTGTGTGTGTGTGTGTGTGTGTGTGTGTGTGTGTGTTTGTGTGTGTGTATTATTTTTATTTTTCTGAGACAAGGTCTTGCTATGCAATCCTGACTGGCCTCAAACTTGAGGCCACTTCCCACCTCAGCCTTCTGAGTGCCGGGATTGGAGGGCATAGGTCTACCCCTCTTAGAAGGCCTTGTATTCTTGATCATTTTGTTTCACTCTAGAGCTGAGATTTTTGGATTTAAATTTCTTTTCTTCTTTCTTTTCTTTCTCTGTCTTTAGTTGTTGCTGTGATGTTTGTTTGCTCGCTGTTTGGTTTTGCTTTGTTTTGTTGTTTTATGGGGACCTCACATAGCCCAGGCTGGCCTTAAATTCACTGTGTTGCCAAGGATGACCTTGAATTCCTGACCCTCCAAGCATAGTGCTAGCATTACAGGCACACAACACCACAACTATCTATAGCTAGGAATCTTTTCTTTGTTTTGAGATAGGACTGATTGCAACCCAGGCCAGCTGGTACTTATTATGTAGTCAAGTGACCTTGAACTCCTGCCTCTTCTTCCCAAGTGCTAGTATTACAGGACTGTGCCACCAGAACCAGCTAGAATGAAAGGTCTTTTTTTTTTTTTTTTTGGTTTTTTGAGATGAAAAGTCTTAACTGAGGCCTACCTACAAGCTTATACAATGAGTTCATCTACCCTTCCCCACCTCCAAACAAGCACATGTACCTCTGTTCAACCAGACTTTGTCCCTGGAGATGAGCTCTCTCTGTTACTTAGTGACTTCAAGTCTTCTGGAATGTTCTTCATTGTCCACCCACTACATTGCCATGATCTGAGTACTAAGAAGCTAGGCAAATACACTTCAGCTTTGGACTATCAGACAGGAGGCGACTGCAAATCTTTATTTTCTGATTTGATTGTTTCTTTCGTGTAGAAATAGTATTGTGTTTGCAGGAGAAGGCTCTGGGGCCTGGAGGGTAGCTACAGGCTGTTGGAGCAAAGATGAAGCAGACTGAGATTGGGTGCATGGGAGACCTGACTCCTTCATAGACTTTGCAGCAGGTAGGCTGGGGACCTGATATGAAGACAGGAAAAGTCCTGGGGTTTCTTGATCTGCTTGACCAAGATAGGCTGCCCATTTTCCTAATGGCTTTGGGCCATAAGGCCCAGCACCCAGCACTCCGGGCTCACCAACTACTGCATAAGAGTTGCTTGCTGCTTCTTTGAGTGTCTGCCTGTCTGTCTGTCTGTCTGTCAGCTTCTGAGATAAGATCTCACTGTAATCCATACTTACCTTGAACTCAATCCTCCTGCCTCAGTTTCCCAGGTGCTGGGATTACTGGTGTGTACCACCAATGCCCTGCCTTGCCTAAGAGTCTGCCTAACTTCTACATTCTTGGGTTCCACACTAGACATTCTGATCTCAGTGAAGGAGAACAGGCCCCTCAGTCCTGGTAATTCTTACAGTGAGCATTTGAGAACTTTTGCTCTGCGTATGCATGCCACACTTACACTGCTGAATAAAGGCTGTCCTACCCCAGACAGTTTTCCTCTCAGCCAGAGCCGAAATGCATATGGCTAGAATGGTTACTGCTGCTGCTGCTGCTGCTTTTCTTAGAGTCTTGCTGTTCCCTGTATTAGGAACTAGCCAGTTGGGTGTGAGAGTAGCAACCTTGTTCCCAAGGCACACTCTGTTGCCTTGTCTGGGCCTTGCCCTGCGGGACTCTGGCCAGTTGACAGTTTGGGAAAACCCCCGAGGGAGCAGTGAGCGAGGGAGCCGCAGAAGCTGCTGCAGAGGTGGTAGGGAGGGGAAAGAGTCACTGAGGGCTGGCACCATCCTTCCCTTGAGTGCTCTCTGGCTTCCTGCCCAGGCTGAGGCTCCACTCCTCGGCCTGGCTGTAGGCTTCTCCCTTTGAGTGCCTGTTTCACCCTATACAAATGCACCTATTTCCTCCTGATCCCCACATCCACTTCTGTTCCCTCCACTGCAGTCTGTGCTGCGTGGCCCTCCCCTCCTATAACTCTGCAAATTGGAATTCATCAGCTTCTCCACAGCTTTCATGGACTTACCAGGACCCAGAGTTGATTCCTCCCTCCCTCTTGTGGTGCCTGGGAGCTGGCACGTCCTTCATGCCTGTCTCAGGAGGTCACACCCATCTCTAATGTTTGTGGATGGTCACACACACACACACACACCCCTAAAAGAAAAAATTTTAATTGCAAATCCCTCTAGACCCCTCCTACTCAACATTGTCTCTGAAGACCAAGAAGCAAACACAACTGGTTTGCACTCTGATGAGCTCACATTCTAATGGACCAAGGGACAAGAAAACAAATGAGACAATAGTAGATTGCAGAGTCAGGGAGGGGATGCACACTGAAGTGTGGAGTGATGGATCTACCGTAAATACTGAGGGTGAGGCTGAACCTCACCGCACTCACTTCTGAAGTGAAAACCCACCCAAGGCTGTGTCCAGGAGGAAAAGCCTTGGACTACTCCTGACTACAAAGCTGAAACAAGAACCAACTTCACTCTACACCTGCTCCAATCTGCAGCTGTCAGCAGTGGAGAGGCCAGTAGGTATTTTGAGCGCTGACAGGAAGCAGGCAGTGACCATCTACATGTCCAAGGATGGACATGACCTGAGACAGACATGAGGGATGCATCTGCTCCCAGGCACCATAAGAAGGAGGGGTGAATCAACTCTGTGTCCTGATGAATTCATGGGGAAAAAAAGGAGGAGCTGATGAATTTAAATTTACAGGTTGACGTGGGGGAGGCCCACCTGGCATAGACTACATTGAAGAAACAGAGGCAGACGTGGGGATCAAAAGGAAGTACATGCAGTTGATAGTGTGTGTGCATGTGTGTGTGTGTGAGTGAGAGAGAGAGAGAGAGAGACAGAGAGACAGAGAGAGAGACAGAGAGACAGAGAGAGACAGAGAAAGGAAGAGTGACAGAGAGATAGAGAGCATTGTCTAGGTCAAAAACAACTTGTAGGAGTTGGTTCTCTTTACACTATGTAGGTCTTGGGAACTGAACTCAGATCCTCATGCTAGATCTGAGCCGTCTCCTTGGTCCTGGTTTTGACTTTATTTATTAATGTTGTGTAGAGTGGGCTCTCTTTTCCACCACGTGGCTTCTGGGGATAGTGCTCAGACCTTCAGCTTTGGAGACAAGCACCCTTTACCTGCTGAGCCATTTTGCTGACGTAAGATTGGCTTTTGTAAATCTAAAATCCTTAGGAATTATATAAGAAACACCATTGAGTCAGGAGCTCACAGCATGATGGAGAGACAACTAAGTAGCCTGATTGACAACAGAAAATATCCCCACGTTGGGGCTTACAGACATCTAACGGATGATTACAGGAGATACCAGTTAGCTGTCGTCCTGGATCCAGAGAGTGCCCCGTGGAAGAGTGACCCCTCAAGTGAGGCTTCCAAGTAAATCGACATATGGCAGTAGGTAGATGACATCATCAAACTGGGCTTACAAACACGCAGCAGAAATCAGCTGTGGATGATGAGGTAGGCAGCTAGAGCTCCCATTCAAGTTTCCAGAGTTGGCCTCTCAGTGAATGAAATCACATATGCCAACTTACCAAAACAGTGTCCATCACACCCTTAAATACACACTACCCACCACAGCTACCTTTCAGATCTAATGCAGACACCACACCAACTTGTGGCCTCAGCTTGCGCAGGCTCATGCTTCATTCCGATTCAGTGTGATTGAACCTATTCAGAATGAAAACCAGTTGCTTCTATGAGCTGAACTTTCCACAGTGGTGGAGGTTGGTACTCAGGAAGGGAAGGACCTAGGAGCAAACAGCCTGAAGGGGGGGGGGGGGGAAATGCTGGCTTTTTCTCAGTGCCTCCTAAGCTGGGAATTTGTCTCAGGAGCCTGACAAGATGATCCAAGCCAAATGGGCTGTACTCAAGATATCACTGGTACCCTGCTCCTTGATAACTACCCTCTGGGGACCAGAACACAGAACAGCAGTACAGGTTCATCTCTAAAGAGCTGCCTTCCTGATGCTGGCCTGACCGTCATCAGGTTCTGGCTTACACAGCTTGGCTGTGATTTGGTCATTCAGATGGACAGACCTCAACACCCTCTGAGTGCCGCCACCCCTCCCCATCCCTCTGCCAACTCAAAGTGGCTGTACACAACAGTCATGACCCCAGGAAAGTGCCTGGGCTGAGGAAGAAGGAGCAGACAGCTTTCTCCACCAGAGAGTTCTGTCCCTTCAGAGCTCTATGAGGTGAACCCCTGGCTACTTGCTCCTGGCGGTGGACATGGATCCTGGAAGGAGCTGAACATGGGCCTCCTGCTAGGATTTTAGGTCAAGGCCTTAGCTGGAGCCAGGCAAGTACTGGGCCTGGCTCCTTTTCAAGGCTGACTATAACTCCCCCCACCTGCACTAGGCCCGTCTGTCCCCACACCTCTCCACAGTGTCTACCACACAAAAAGAGGGTAAGCAGGGAGGCGGGTGAGCTGGGAAACTCCCGTCACCCTCGCGGCTGCCAGCTGAGTATAATTAGCCCTGTTGCTTTCACAGAGACCACACTGTGTGCTTGCCAAGGCCAATGCTATCTATGGCTTGTCGGCTGCTTGCTTCGCAGGGCAGTTAAGCCTTCATCCTCCCTTCACTGGGAAAAAAAACAAAGGCTGGGACAGAAGGTTATGGCAACAGAGAGGCCTGGAGCTAGGACAGGTCCTAGACCTAGTGGAAATCTTAGGGTGGTTGTTTCTCCAGAGTTCCCCTCAGCCCTCTGCCCTTCTGCCTCTCAGCCACTCATAGGCAGTCAAGCAGGAAGATGCATGCATATCTACAGCCAGCAGCTGCCTTTCCTGGCTGAGGGTTTTTGTAACAGAAGCCTCTCGGGCTGTTGGGGGCTGGTCACTGGGCCTCAGCTGTCCCAGATGACATGCTTCAAGTGGTTTTGCTTTTGAGGAACCTACTGCCCAAGCCCTCAAGGACCTCTCACTGACTCGTGTCCCAAGCCTGTGCTGCCCACAGCTCTGTTCTGCTCACACACTCTGGCTTCCACCCACTTATATCCATCCTGGGCTGTGTGTCCAAGGAGATGTCGGTTAGAGCATCTTCGTTGCTCCTTGAATGACACTAGGCTGGGCTGAAACTTTGAGGAGAGGGAGGAGAGCCTGAAAACATAAACCCTGGCTTGACAATGAATATATGTGTTTTGCCCTCCCCTAGGACTCTGGATATGAAGTAGCATATCTGCATCACAAGTGGACAGTTTTCTTTCTTTTCTTAAAGATTTATTTGTTTACTTTTATGTGCACAGGTGTGTGTCTGAATGTATTTACATACACCACATTCGTTCTGGTAGTCCGTGGAGGCCAGAGGGCATTGGATCCCCTGGAGTTTTGGAATTACAAGTGGTTGTGAGCAATGTGATGTGGGTGCTAGGAACTGAACCAAGGTCCTCTGTGCTTGAGCACATCCTCAAAGGTCCGCTAAGTGCTCTTAACCACTGAGCAGTGTCTCCAGCCTCTGGGCAAAGCTTCTTGTTCCTGCTGAAGGCCCTAGTTAACCAAAACTGTAAAGGTGCTGGTTCCTCCAGATTTCTTGGCCCTTCTCAGGCTTCCATCTTTGTTCTTACCCCTCTCAGAGGCACTGGCCCCTTGAGCACCTGAGTGGTGACTCTAAGACCAGTCCGTTCTCCACTAGCCTCTCAAACTCCTTGGTGAGATAAATATTCCTTAAAGCTCCTATTACGTGCCATCATTGTCCCAAACCCAGTGGGACACCACATTCTCAATGCTCCAGTCTCATGTCAAAGCTTTTCCCCTGTAGCCAGTTTTCTTTTTCAAGCTTGTCACCAGCTTCTCTCCACAGTGGCCAGTTTATCTTTCAGACTGACCATCTGTCTACTTATATTTATCGAAAACCAGAACTGATAGAGATGGGACAAGGACAGAGAGCACGGAAGCAGTTCATAAGTTCATTGACAGACCTTGATATATAGGGTGGCTTTGAACTTCAAAAAGATTTTGAGGGATTAGGGACACGAAACAACTATCTACTGTCCAGAGAGAGCATTTCACAACCCCGTCCACCCCCACCCCCCCCCCCCCCCCCCTCTTCCCCTCTCTTTCCCCCCCCCCCCCCCCCCCCCCCGCCACGTTCTGGGTCTTTGTGCAAGGGAGTGATGCAGGTGTCCCCTCTGTGGCTGAGCACTCACGATCACGTATTCTAAGCACGGTGATTAGTTACTACACTCCATGTTAACTGCTGCCCAGACTTGAAGGAGCTTCTCTGGCCAAAGCTGAGAGCAGTACAGATCTGTGGTGGTTCCATTGCTTTCTATTGCTGTGATAAAACATCATGAGCAAAAGCAACTTGGGGAGGGAAGGGTTTCTTTTCCCTGGTTTCCCCTCATGATGGGGAGAGACTTATAAGGTCTCATCCCTAGCTGAGGAGCTATTGGCAGTTGATGGCTGCTCGGGGAGGGAGACTTGGTTTTCTTTGAGGGTGTGACCTCATACCCATTCACATTTGGTCAACACTGATTGGATTCAATGAATTATTGAAGAAAAAAAGATGAAGATGGGAGGGAGACACATTTGGGGAGAGTTAAAGGGAGCTGAAGTTGGGGAGTGGTGCACGGATGTCATCAGAATACATTCTACACATCTATGAAAATTTCGAATAATAAATGAAAGATTATATACATAGTACATGTGTGTTATATGTGTGCCCGTGTGTGTGTGTGTGTGTGTGTGTGTGTGTGTGATTCTTTTTCTTCTGCCTCCACCTCCCAAGTTCAAGTGTTAGGATTAAAGGTATGTACCCCCGTGCCCGGCTACATTCCCATTCTTAAATAGGAATCTACCCATTTTGTGAGTAATTAGGTATCTGCTGCACTAAGGAAAATTCTGCTAAATGGAAGACAATCTTAATTAAATTTTTCATATTACAATTTGTAAATGTTGTTCATAAGTGCCACTGTCTAAAAAGAGTGTGCCAGATGAAAAGACTATAACAATGAGACTATGGGGCTGATGATCAGGCTTTCATTAGCTGTGTCACCTTAGGCAGGAGGTGCCATGTCTCTGAGCTTCAGTCCTCCTTCCTCCCCCTCCCCCCCCAGACTGGAAGGATTCTACCCCAATCTTCATGTATCCTGGGACCAACACAGCCCTGATACCACAGCTCTGACTGACACTTAGGTACTCCGTTCAAGATTGGTCCCTGCTGCTGACCCGGCACCCATTGTGGTTTCCACCTCTCCTGTGGGCCTGCTTGATTGGCTCCTGTCTCTGTCCCTGCCAAATGCCATGTAAAAGGTGCAAGGACCCATACTACAGCGCCTGTAACAGTCATCCTTCCTATGAATGGTGCTGCCATGTGCTTGGTATGGACTTGGTATGGGCTGGTGAGTTTAACCCTCAAGGCAACCTGGAAGAGTAAGTGCAGTTGTACCAAGATCATCAGCCCTGGCTGCATGGAGAAGTGCTTTGACCTCCAGCTGACTTTTGGGGTTGCTCAGTGAGCGCCTCAGATCATCAAAGATCAGAGGGAGGGGGTAGGGAAGCCTATTCATTCCTCCTCCTCTCCCCACCCCACCCCCTACTACCCTACAAGGTCTCCCAGACTAGGCTCTAGACCCCAGAAGGGAGTCACTGCTTCCCTCTTCTCTGGATTCCATTTAATAGTGTTAGTGTTGCTACAATCAAGCTCATGCTGTTGCGCGCGTGCGCGTGAGCGCGCGCACACACACACACACACACACACACACACTGCTTCCACATGCTCTTCCAACTTTGCAAACAGTCCCTTTGTAAGACAGGCTAGCCTATCCTGCACTGCTTCTCAGCTTCGTGAGGAACAAAGCTTAGATTGTCTTGGGCCTTTTCAGCTCACTGCTTCTCATAGTTTAGATTTCATGTTTATTTATTTATTTGTTTGTTTGTTTATTCTTAAGACTTGAGGGACTGGGAAGATGGCTCAGTAGGTATAGGGCTTGTTGCACACCCCTGAGAACCTGATTTTGGATTCCCAGCATCCATAAAAAAATCCAGGCTTTGTGGCAGCACACATCTGTAACCTCAACACTGGGGGTTCAACAGGAGGATCCTGGGGATTCTCTGGCCTGCCAATCTAGCTGAAACTCAAACTTCTGGTTCAGTGTGAGACTCTGTGTCAAGAAATAATGTAGAGGATAACCCAATATCAGCCTCTGGTTTCCTCAAGTATTCCACAAGCCAGTATGCCACACATGAACACATGTGCATATACCATATACATAAACCAAAAGATAAAAAATAAAAGTGGGCCAGTAAGATGGCACAGTGGTAAAGACACTTGATGGCAAGACTTAACAAACAGAAGCAAAACAAAAACAGAAAAGAAAAACCCTGGCATAGCAAGCAGCACATTGTCTCTGACCCCAGAACCGGGCTAGTGGAGATGGGTGACTCCATGGAGCTTATTGTCCAGCCAGTCTAGTTAAATCAGTGAGCCTCAGGTTCAGTGAGAGACCCTAACTTAAAAAGTAAGGAGGAGCTAAGATGGCAGCATATGACTGTAATCCCCACACTCAGAAGGCAAAAAGCAGGCAGATCTCCACGAGTTCAAGGCCAGCCTGGTCCAGTGAGTGAATTCCAGGCTGGCCACCCAGGGCTGCACATTGAGATAGTAAGAATGTCTCAAAATAAAAGGAAGAAAGTGATCAATGAAGGGACACTTGACATCTACTCTAGTCACTGCATGCATGGTCACACGTGTGCATAAACATCTGAATGAACACATACACAAACTATGTTAGTGTTGTTTGCTACAATATGTTAAGTTATCCAAGTTTCACTTAATAGTTGGCCATTGGCAATCACAGGTTCTTTTAATCCAACACTGGTATGTGTGTGTGGTGGGGGAGGGGTCATGGAGGGCAGACGATGTCAGCAAGTGTAACCTTTTGTTTTTTTCTATGTCCACCCCAGTTCCCGAATAATAACATGGATGTTTATTTATTAATGAATTAATGCCTAGGCCCTTATGCTATACTTGTTCCCCAGCTAGTTTGTAAATCGATTAACCCATTTATACTATTCTATGTCTGCCACGTGACTGGTTACCTCTCCTCACTTTTATATGTCTGACTTCTTGAGTCTTGATGACTCTCCCGAGCCTCTCTCTTTCCCAGGGTTCCTTCTCTGCCTGATGTCCCACCTTACTATCCTGCCTTTTGCTGTAGGCCATAGGTTTATTTTAACCAATTAGAAGGTGCCTTAGGCAGGCAAGAAGGGACAGAGACACATCTTCACTCAGTGTACAAAAGCATCACTCCAACAAGCAAATGGCTTATTCTATTATTCTCTGACTTATGCCTTTGAGACAGGGTCTCTTGTCAAGCTACCTGGATCTAGGCTGGTGGCCAACAAACTCCAATGACATTCCTGTCCCCAGCTCCCATGGCATTAGGGTTAGCAATGCCCACATGAGGCTTTTTGTCTGGGTACTGGGGACCAGCAGCTTTGTGCACCTGCCGCCATTCCTTTCCTGCGCTGATGGGCTATAGCTATGAGCTAAAACAGACCTTTCCTTCTTTCTGCTGTGTTCGCCAGATGTTTTACTACAGCAATGAGAAAGGTGACTGCTACTCACAGCTAGTATGGAAAAGTAGTGCTTCATGACCAGGTGGTTAGATCTTTAAATCTTTTTTTTTTTTTTTTTTTCCTTAAAGGAAAACATTTAATTGGGGCTGGCTTACAGTTTCAGAAGTTTAGTCATGGCAAAAAAAAAAAAACAAAAAACAAAAACAAAAAAACAAAAAAACAACATGGCGGCATGCAGGCAGCAGAAGCATCCATGTCTAGATCTTTAAATCTTAAGAACTGTCTTACAGGCAGAATACAGAAGAGTTGGGGATTTTGAGCTAGAAAAGCCCTGTGCTTTTATAAACAGAGCTTAATGAGCCATTCTGGCAAAAGTTTGAAGAAATGTTGAGAGAAATGCAGACAGTAGAGACCTTGTTCATGAGATTTAAACAGGAAACAAGAACTCTCTTGGAAACTGACCTAGAGGCTACTCATTCTTTATTTTGGTAAAGAATATGGCTGCACTTGGGAGGCAGAGGCAGGTGGATTTCTGAGTTCAAGGCCAGCCTGGTCTACAGAGTGAGTTCCAAGACAGTCAAGACTACACAGAGAAACACTGTCTCGAAAAACCAAAAAGAAAAAAAAAAAGAATCTGGCTGTATTCATCTCTTGTCCCTACACCTTGAGTGAAACTGAACTCAAAAGTCGTGACCCCTCTGTCTGACAGAGAGAATATCAAGACAGTGTGGCATCCACACCATAACATGGTCACTACTCCTATTCAGAGAGCAGAACGACAGAAAAATGTGAAGTATGTCAGGAAAATGAATAATTTCAAGTAACAGACAAAGCAGCTGTAATCGTTATCGGGATTACAACACCACTAGAAACCTCGTGGGGCTGGAGAGATGCTCCGTGGTTAAGAGTACTTCCTGCTCTTCCAGAGACCCAGGTTCAGTTCCCACTACCCACATCAACTGATTCACAACTGCTGGTGACTTCAGCTCCAGGGAATCTGATGCCCTCTTATGGTCTCCATGGATATTCACATACACGTATACAGAAATACACAAATATACACACAACTAAGAATAAAACGAGAGAGAGAGAGAGAGAGAGAGAGAGAGAGAGACCCCACATATCACAATGTCTACCTTGTGAAAACACAAAGTATTTTAAAGGAGAGAATCTTAACTTATAATACAGCTGAAGGGATACCCTGATAACACACACACACACACACACACACACACACACACACACAGCCCAGACACACAGAGACCACTGCAGTTATGATCCAAGGAGGGTAGTTTTATATCTTGAGCTGGCAGTGGGACTTGGCAGTGTCATCCATAGGGACATTTTAATTGTGAAAAATGCAAGATTGGAGGGGTCATGGAGTCTTGATGCCAAGGTTCCAGAGAGCTGATGAGGCCAGCAATATGTGTCAGAATCAGGGTCCCTGCAGGGAAACTGTGAGCAGCTGCTGCGTGGAGCTGTGATGTAAAGAAAGTCCAAGTTGCAATGGAGATCCCAGGATGTGAAAGATGGAGTGTTTGCTAGAAAGAACTGCAGACATAGAGTAGTACTAGTCCAAGAGAGAAGGACAACGCTTCAGGAGGCAGCTGGAAGATTCCACTAGGAGCCCTGGTCACATGTGGAGTTGCATTGTTTGATATTTTCTCCGGAATATTTCAGACTTTGTTCTGATCTTTCTTTGCTGTGTTTCCGTTTCTCCTTTTTGGAATGAGACTGTTTACTCTGTATCAGTATGTTAAAAGTATGTAGCCTGTCAGATATTTTGTTATAACAGTGAGAAAAGTAACCAATATAAACACAGAATTTAGCATTTCAGGTTGATTGTGTGTTTGTTGGCAGAGTCTCGTGTATTTTACCTCAATGTAGCCAAGGGTGAACTTGGATCTTAATTGCCCTGTCTCCATATCCCAGATTCAGGGAGTTCTCCACCCCAGCTCCATTTTGGTTTAAATGATTATTTTAAAGGTTTATTTTTTTATGTATAGGAGTACACTGTAGCTGAAGAGGGCATCAGATCCCATTACAGATGATTGTGAGCCACCATATGGTTGCTGGGAATTGAACTCAGGACCTCTGGAAGAGCAGTCAGTGCTCTTAACCACTGAGCCATCTCTCCTGTCCCCTAAATGGTTATTTTAAAATGTGTACTTCAGTGGCATTTAGTAATTCACACTCTTGTGACAGTATCGTCCCCATCCGTCTCAAGAACTTTCTCATTTTTACCAAACTAGACAAAGAAGCCTCATCTTATTTAAAAAAAAAAAAAAATACAGGTTCTCTTATCTTAAAAATGTATCTTAGATATTGTATTATTAGTTACTTTTATTATTGCTATAGCAAAAGCAACTTCAGGGAAGAAGGGTTATTTGCTTACAGCTTGAAAGGAACCCTTCAGCGGAGAAGTTTGGCTGTGGGAGAGTGAGGCAGTTGGCAAGATTGTGTCCACAGTCATGGGGGGCGGAGAGATGAAAGCTGCTGCCCAGCTTACAGTCTCATTATTATTCAATCTAGGGCCCTCATCTCGCATTTCGGGTAGCTATTCCTTTCTCAGTTAAACCTCTCTGGAGACACACTCAAGGATATATTTCCATAGTGGTTCACTGTCTTAGTCGGTGTTCTATTGCTGTGAAGAGACACCTACACCATGGCACCTCTTATAAAGGAAAACATTTCATTGGGGCTGGCTTACAATTTCAGAGATTTAGTTCATTATCATCATGGTAGGGAGCATGGTAACATACAGGCAGACATTGTGCTGGAGATGTAGCTGAGAGACGTACGTCTAGCTCCGTAGGCAGCAGGAAGAGAGAGCCCCTGGGCCTGCCTTGTGTTTTTGAAAACCTCAAAGCCCACCCCTGTGGTATTGAGTTTGGCCTCTCTTCGCCAGCAGTGGGCTCTGCCAATTCACCAGCTCAGAGGAGAGAAGGCAGATCACATCCAGACTTTCCCCTGGGGGCATCATCATGCCACTGCTTATCAGACTGAAAAGGGAAAGTGGGGTCTGGGACGAATACTGTGGTCTTCTCTCTAGGTACCCGGGAGCCTCCTGTACACTGCCTGGAGAGGAAGTCAGGAACGGTGGGGTCGCGGTCCTCGTTTCCCCTCGGTGTGTCAGCACGCCAGGCAGGAAGGGAAAGCAGGAAAAGCAGAACACAAGCAAGTGCCAAGTACCGGAGGGTGGGAGAAGAGAAAGGCCTTCTTCGAGAGTCTTATTGTCGTGGCTCTTTTAGGTGAAGGCTTTCCCCGTGGCGATCCCTAGTGAAGCGGCTCTCTGAGACGATCTTAGCTTGTTCATAATTCTTTATTGGAGGTGGATGTGGACCTTTATTCGGGGTGAGCCAGAGATTATATACTTTTGGGGGGAAGGGTGTGAGAATATCCAGGAAAGGAAGGTCATTGGCTGAAGGTTAAAGCTATCTAAATACCTCACATGGTGGTCATGGTTACACTTTCCAGAGCGAGCCAGCACTGGAGGCTAGGAGGGGCCAGCTCCATTCCTACCATCTCAGATCTCTGAGATTTCTGAGATTTGAGCAAGTTTTCCTCACCAGTTCTCACATCCAGCTGGTATTAAGGTCCCATAAGCCCTACACACCCCCAGTGACACACATTCCTTCAACAAGGTCACACCTCCTTTCAAACACAAATTTTGGCCACTCCCTGATGACCAATATTCAAATCTCTGAGACTATCAAACTACCATACCAATACCAATCAAATTGACAATGAAGATTAAGTTTCGAAGACATTATTTTGCATTAATATATAATGCAATTTCTCACTTGCTATTCAGCATCCCTTGTATGGATACTTCCTGTGTATTTGTATTGGTCCTTAACCCTTGAGGACATTTACAATCCTATGTTGTACTTACTAGTGGTTAGCTCTAACCTTGTTTCTGTTCCCAGCTGATCTCCTGTTCCTTCCTGCATGCCACACCCACCTCCCTCCTGACTCCAGGGCCTCTGTGTCCTCAGGCCTTGCTGACACAACAGATTGCAAAGGTAACTGTCTTTTCTCAAATAAATCCCTGCTCTTTCACCTCTGGCACCATAGAGGCCCAATGTGTATCTCCTTAGGGTTTTGTCTCCTGGTGTGTCACTGGAGGCTTATGTTCTAGATGTGATAAAGTGCAGTAACAAACTGAGGGCCCCTGTGTCCATGGCCCTGATTTATATAGGGAGAGAGCAGGCACCATCTCTTGTCCACAGACATGAGGAGGCTAGGTCCAAGTTTCCAAACTTTATTCATTCACAGCCCAATGTGTTGGCAGCTACCCTGCAAGGCAAGGCTGCCCAGAGCTTATTTGGTTTTCCATTCACACCCCAGGTTGTTTTCCATTCTGAGGCTGCCCCACTTTCTGATTTAAAAAAAAAAAAAAAATTGTGCAGAAAGGGAGAGGAAATAGTAGAGAAAGGCCTCCCACTTCAAACAAACATGGCAAGATTTGTGATTGCCAGGCATGGTGGCACATGCTAGGAATCCCAGCAAGGAGGACAGGCAAGAAGATAGAGAGTCTGAGGGTAGCCTGGGCTACATGGCAAGTCCTTGTCTTGTGTACACATAAAAAAGAGCCTAGAGGTCAACTGGTCCCTTTATAGGGTCACATATCAATATCCTGCATATCTAATATTTAATTTATAACATAACAGTAGCAAAATCACAGTTGTGAAGTAACAAGGAAAACAGCTGTATAGTTGGGAGTCACCGCAGCATGAGGAACAGTACTGAAGGGTCTCAGCATTAGGAAGGTTGAGAACCACTGCTAGATGGATTAAGATAATATAATAATAATAATGGAATAAAAATGTAATATTAACAATAATCGCTATATTCTCATGAGGTCTATGGAATCCTTACTGGGGATTCCCCACCGCTACTATTTTACAGCCAACAAAAGCCTCAGAGAATTTGAAGTTTCAGGTCAGTTGACATAAATGGCTTTAGAGAGGTCTCTAAGACTGTGAGTGACTCATGCTCTAGTTTGGTCAGAGGCCATAAGGCAAGCTTTCTGGTGAGGCTCAGCATAGACACTTCGAAGAGGACATGAGTCAACATAAGAGAACTAGAAGTAACGAGACTTGGCAGGAACCACCAGATGCTGTGAGAGACAGGCTTAGGTCAACAGACAGCTAGGGATGGCAAAGAGGCAGATGCCCTAAGAGCTGGCTTTTCCTAAGGAAGGAAGACGAAGGGGGTAGAAGAGCTGAACATAAGGAGAAGGACTTCCTGTGTTCAGGGAGCTGGGTCATACTGCCAAGAAATCGTGGGGCCTTGCGTGTAGTCTTGATAACATATCCACACAGGGAAGAATCAGTTAAGTTGTGTACACATGAAGAATGGTGTGTAGTTGCCTCTCCTGTCTAACCATGTCTGCAAAGAGGCTATAGGTGAGTCCCTTCTCACTGCTTAGCTTTCTGGTCTGAAGAAATCTCAGCAAAGCAGAGATGGAGGGAGAATCCCTAAACCTTTGGATTGCAGGCAGCCTCATCCACAGAATGACTCTTTGGAGAACCCTACCCCAGTTCCTTGAGGGTCAGCAGAAAGAAGTCTTTAGAAACCAGGCAGTGGTGGCGAACGCCTTTAATCCCAGCACTTGGGAGGCAGAGGCAGGCGGATTTCTGAGTTCGAGGCCAGCCTGGTCTACAGAGTGAGTTCCAGGACAGCCAGAGCTATGCAGAGAAACTCTGTCGAAGAAGAAGAAGGAGAAGAAGGAGAAGGAGAAGGAGAAGGAGAAGGAGAAGGAGAAGGAGAAGGGGAAGGAAAGAAGAAGAGGAAGAAGAAGAGGAAGAAGAAGAGGAAGAAGAAGAGGAAGAAGAAGAGGAAGAAGAAGAGGAAGAAGAAGAGGAAGAAGAAGAGGAAGAAGAAGAAGAAGAAGAAGAGGAAGAAGAAGAGGAAGAAGAGGAAGAAGAAGTCTTTAGAAGAGAACAAAAGCTTAAGAGACACCTAGGGGATAACAAGATGCCCCCTCAGCCCCCTCACTCACTCCTTCTCTTCTTGAGGAGCACTAAGGACAAGAATAGCTTGGCTACTAAAATTAACAGGTACTTTAGAACCACCCAGCCTCACTGAGTGAGTGTCACGGACTTTGGGTAAGTGAAACCAGTGACCAAAAAGGACAGCAAAATGGGCCGGCCCTTGCCCACAAAGGGTCTCCCAAGATGAAAGCAATCCACAAATATAGAAATCACAGTAGAAGCCCAGGAGGTGACAGAGGAGGGCTGGAGAATCTGAACAGCAGGCAGCAGAGGGAAGGATAGCAGGGAGCCATTGGCAAGTACTCTGAGGAATGGCTGAGACCAGCCTCTCCCCACCAAGCTAAATTCTTCTTCTGAAAGGGCCAGGGAACCAGGGAAGAGATCGAGAGGAAACAGTGAAAGATACACAGGGAAGTATTCTGGATGTCTGAACTTCAGCTTCCTAAAGAATTGTAAAGTCACAGGATTCGATGGGAAGCAGCCCGAAGAGTTTCAGTAACAGTAAAGTCTCTGGTAGAGGTTGGAGCTAGTCTGAGATATACATAGATCCTGGTAAATTCCCAAAACGGGCCACCCTAGCCCAGATTTTACCCCAGGTCTAGAAGTGGTGCAGTCCTGTTTAAGAAATAGCTACGGAACATGTCCAGGCATATGAACCTCTGTACTGCCACGGGCTGCAGAAAGTCCTTTTCTTGAGACCACAGGCAGGGAAGAAAATGGCTGCCTGGGACCTAAAGGGCAAGAAGTGCCAGCCTAGAGGTGATTAGACAGTAGATGCCAGGTGGACAGCTGACCTAGGACCACATCAGTCCCAGCCTCCTCCCATGTGCTGTGTCAGTGTGCCCAGGCTCGGGAAAATCCCAGGAGCTGGCTTGGGTGGAAGAGTCACAGCTGCTCTGTACTGAGGTGAAGTATCTGCCCGCTCAAGCAACAAGAGCTAAAAGAAAGAGGAGTGAGGTGAAAACAAAAAACAAAAAACAACCAAAAAAACCCCAATGTGCTTAAATTCCATATTGTGAAATCTATTATAAGACACAAAAAGGGCTGGCTTGTAGTGGCTAGAGCCTTTTATCTCAGCACTCAGGAGGCAGAGGCAGGAGGGTCTCTGTGAGTTCAAGGTCAGCCTAGTCTACATAGTAAGTTCCAAGACAGCCAGAGCTATGTAAAGAGACCCTGTATCAAAAAGACACAAAATCTATACTCTATAAGTATAAAATTTGTGCAGTGAAAGACTACAAATAAAAGACCAGAGAATAGACCAAGCAAAATGATTACATATGAAAAGGACAATCTATTACAAGGCTGTCAATCAATGAACAAGACAGTTGATCAAGGAGTTAAGGATGATAGTGGGCAGTTTGTGTAGGGAATTGATGTTTTCCACATGGACAACCTTAGACACCATGGCCTGAGTCACAGTGATGAAAGCAGTCCAAAGGCAAGTATAGCTGGCATGTTCTAGAACAGCTCTAGTAGGGCTAGAAGAGACAAATAAGGAAGTTCATTTTGAGTTGTCACCTTGCCAAGTCCCACAGAGACAGCCTGGACGACTCCAGATAGACCTGGACCTGCCTGGAAATGGAAACTCTTATTTCTCAACAAAATCTACACAAGCTCAAAGGTGAGACCAACAAAGCATCAAACATCAGATTATCACTAAGACAAATGCCTAAGTCAAGAAATTAAGGGCTCGGGAGCATGTGGGTGATATCCAAACAGAAGTTCAAGTTCAAAGAAGCAGGACTCATCATCCCTGTGGGAGGAGCATCGTACCAGGAACTCTAGGAATTGATAGAACTCAGTGTGGTTCAGGCTGAATGCTCGCAAGCGTTCTCACCTGCTGGAGACAACAAAGATGAGCCAGGTGGCTTTGGAGATGTGGGCAACAGTAAAGTAAGCTGTGACTGTTCACTCTTCAGCATCCTCACACAAGGATTATCTAGAAAAGTGCTGGGAACAACATGAGGACCATAAAATGGAAACCAGACAAGTAACCTGAAATATCCCCATACTGGGGAATTTAAAAGGCAGATTTGTATGTACTAACTTGTTATGAGCTCTAAGGTAACGGATAGGTGAAGTAGGAAGCCAAATGACACGTGCAGAGGTGTGTGTGTTTGTTTACTTATTTAAGGTTTCTCCCATATCCTGAAATTATATCATTTATAAAAAACAAAACCACCACCACCACCACCACCACCACCACCACAACAACAAAAAACCCAAACCAGTTGTGAGCTGAGGCTAGAGCTCAGTGATTGAGAGCCTGTCTAACATAGTCAAGGTCCCAGGTTCAATTTCTAATATTTCCCAAAATACCAAAACAAACAAACAAACAAAACCCCTGTAACGCCAGGGTCAGGAAGCCGAGTCAAAATGATCACCATGGCTGAGACCAGCCTGAGCTATAATATAAGGCCTTGCCCAAAACATCAACAACCAAACAACCCAAAACCTCATGGCACTTTTTCTCCTTTAAAAATAGGTGTAATATGGACTGGGGAGATGTCCTAGTCAATGAAGTCCTTCCTTTGCAAGTAGGAGGGTGTGAGTACACATGTAAAAAAAAGCATCTCTCACCAGGAAAAAAAAAAATCTAAATGAGGATTAAATAAGTCAAAACAAGCAAACTGCTTGGAACAGAGCCCGGCGCATAGATGTCCTAACTACTGTTACTTGTATAAACATAAGCTTTGCTTCACAAGTAGATGGTGTTGGGCTTTGTGGAGACTTTCATCCCAATAAGGCCCTAGTTCACATGATTGCAGAAGAGGGATGCCTGGTGTACACGTCTACAGGGAGAGGAAAGCCCCTTCCTCCTGGGGTGGGGGAGGGGCAGGCTGAGAAGACACTGAGGTCCACTCTTGGGCATCAGGCTCTTCCAGTGGGCATGTCCAAGGTCAGGCATGGTGACCTGTGCCTTTAATTGCAGTTCTTGGGAAGCAGAGAGAAGTGGATATTCCCGTATTCAAGGTCAGCCTGATTTATGGAGTTCCAGGCCAGTCAGGACTCCACAGTGAGATTCTGTCTCGGAGAAGCAGACAGATAGACAGACACACAGAATTCATATCTAGCTGTGCTGAGGTCATCTGAGGCAGCCAGGACCTCTGACTAAACAGGTGAAGCTCATCTGTAAGACACACAGTCCATGGAAGTACTGAGGAGCACATGACTACAGAGACACGTACTCAAGACCCCTCTGTGGGTTCTAGTCAGGAGCCCCTGACACACAGCTAGACCAGTAGAGCGGCCTTAGTGGCCCTTCTGATTTGGGGACCCACACAGGCTGCTTGGTGCCTTTCTACCTGTAGCTAAGAATAATTAAAAATGTTGGTAAAATTGAATGAATTATCTCTTTCTCTTAATAGAATGATTGCACAACTTATTGCCACCTCCCCAGCTCATACTTCTGGAAAGAAAATTCAGCGGGGGTGACCGATTTCCCTGAAATAAGGGGCCTAAAAGTACTTTGAAAGCCCCGTGTGTGGTGGCTGACAGGAGAATCCCCGGCACTTGGAAGGTTGGAGGTAGGGAGAGAAGCTCGAGGTTGTCCTTAGCCAAGGAGGAAGGTCAAGGCAAGCTTGGGCTTCCACAAAAAGCTTGAAGAGACGTGAGCTCAGTGGCTCGGCTCTCGCTTAAGACCTCAGAGTCGGCTGAATTTACAGCAGCAGCACTAAGAAAACAAACAAAAAAAAAAAAAACCAAAAAACAAAACAAAGCCAAACAGAGAGCTATTATTTCTGTAGCATTTAAAATGGATTATGTGTGAGCATGTGCTCTTGGCAGAGTTGCAAGAAATTTAATCCCTGTATGTACTGCTGTGAGCAATATGAGTCCGCACATGCTTTTTTGGACAGCATCCTGACAGTACCTCAAGAACTAGAAAAAGTTCATACCTTTAACACAGTAGTTTATTTCCAGAGAACTTATCTTAAGAAGAACTCAATCCCTAAAGGAAAGTTATAAAAACAATACAGATTCCTTTTTCACTGTCTTGTTTACGTTTGAAAAACCGGAGATTGAATGTCCTATAAAGCCTCATGACGTGACATAGTCATTTGGTAGACCGTTATTCAAGTATTAAAAAGTGGAGTGCTTGCCTAACATGTCTAAAACCTGGGTTCCATGGAGGGAGGAGGAAGAAAGGGAGGAGGGGGATGGGAAAGGAGGGGAAGAGGGGAGGGGGAGGGAGGGAGGGAGGGGGAGAGGAGGGGAGAGAGAGAGAGAGACAGACAGACAGCTGTGTGGCACTTGCTCAGTGTCCTGTGAAAATGAGCTAAGCCCATCACCTAGTGAACCAAGCTCACTCAGTGTGTGTTGTTGAAATGCTCTGTTGATGTTGCTAGGATATTCAGTGGTACCCCTTAAAAACAAACAAGGAAAAAGACAGTGAACTTGGATTCAGACTGGGGTCTGTGCAGGCCTCAGCCTCCACTTAGGGCTAACCAAGGCATCCCCATGATTTCCACATCTTTGAAAAGTGTCTGTTGCTAGCATGTAGCCACCCACCAGCTATTTCCAGTAGCGAGGGGCCCCGTTGTACCATCATGTGAAGATCAGGGGCTGCTCACTGATTGATCAATGAATCCGGTGCTTTGAGTGTGCTACAGAGGGACTCTGGGCTGCATCTCTTTCCTTGATTATTGTTATTTTGAGACAAGATCCCGTGTGTTGCTTCAGGTTGTTCTCATCCTTGCTTTGCTGCCAAAAGTAGATTGTAAACTTGGGATCTTCTGGCCTCAGAAAGAGTGGTACCCACCTGTAACCCAGCAATGAAGAAGCTGATGCAGGAGGATGCTGAGCTCCATAGTGGGACCCTGCCTCACAAAAGGAGGCGGAGGGAAAGGAAGGAAGGAATGAAGAAAGGGGAAAAAGAAAAAACTACCTACTTTAAAAACCAAAGACTTTTTCAGTGAGATGTGAAGATATCACAGAAGCCAGGAGTCAAGACACTGCACTTGTGACAGTTTACTCTCCGTCCTACTTAGGAAAGAGGCAAAGCAAAAGATGGCCGCAATTTGTTGGGGAGTAGACACGGGCGGAACCATGGCTGTATCAGCCACCAGGAAGCAACTGTGCAGGGAAACACCATCTTGGAAAGACAGGGCAGGCCACAGAAGGAGTTGTGGATGCTTTAGTAGCCACATTTAAAAAACAGGTGAGCAAAAGGGTAAACAGAGTGTGGTGGCACACCCTTGAACCCGAACCCTTAGCACGCAGGAGGGAGTTCAAGGACAGCCTTGGCTACACAGCAAGTTCAAGGATAGCCACTGCTAAAAACCCCTAAAGAATAGAATAAAATAAGCAATTAAAAAGTAGGTAGGAGGGTTGGAGAGAGGGCTCAGTGGTTAAGGGCACTTGCTGCACATTCATGAGAACAGGTGGCAAGTGTGTGCCCATCACTCCTTCCCTAGAGGGCTGGAGACAGGAAGATGCCATGGGCACACACACACACACTCAACACACACACACACAAACAATAAATCTTTACAACAAAAAAGGAAAAACTAACTTTATTTAATAAAAACTCTGAAACGTGCTTTTTATCATATAACTGAAAAATTATTTTTATTAATTTTTACTCCGTTTTTTTTTGTTGTTGTTGTTATTTGTTATTTTGTCAATTTTTTTGAGAAAAGGTCTCAAGTAGCTACACTCCTTTTTTGTTCTTACTAAGTCTTTGAAGTCCAGCATATATTATAGCCTACTTTATTTCAGACCCTTCACATTTCAAGTAGTAGGCTGGGGATGTAGCTCCGTGGTTCAGCAGTTGCCTAGCAGCAAGGCCCTAGGAAGGGAGAGAGAGAGATAGCAATCTAAGCGGTGGGTACCAGGTTTTTGTTGTTTCTGTTTTGAGTTTTGTTTTTCGGAGTTGGATTCACTGTGTGGCCACGACTACCTGGATTTCACGGTGCAGGCCGGCCTATGAGCTTGCTGCACTCTTAAGCCTCAATGAGTGCTGTGCATGCAGCCTACGACTGGTCCTGCTACATGGCGCAGATCCGGAGCTCGGGCTCTGTCCCTCCCTTCTCTATTCGTTTTCCCCTCCTCGCTGTGTTCCTTCCTTCCCTCCATCTTTCCTTTTTCTTTCATTTCATGTTTTATTTTTTGATTCTTTAGGAATTGAGACAGATATCCACCTGCCAACACTCTTTAGCTTTCCACAGATGTGTCAGAGGAAAACCAAGGTGAGCTGTCTGTCTCCACAGAGCGCAAGGGGCGGGCTTAATAGGTCCTTTATCCTTTGTTGGCGGCATTCCTGGCTGTTGCCAAGACTTGCCAGGTCTTTTTCACAACGGGAGTTTCACTTTGCACTGGAAGTAGGCTAGTGGCCAAAAGGCCCTTCTTCCTTCAAAAGTCTCTGAGCATGAAGTTAATTTGATACCCAAAGTAGGAGGTCTCACAGAATTATTTATGTAAGAGGCTTCATGTCTGTGAACATCCTGGAAAACTGCTTCAGCGGAAGAAAGCCTCAAGAGGAAGGCTCTGAGATGAAAGGGACAGTCAGTTTTCAGGCCCAAATTTACCAGAAGTCATTACTTCTTTATTTGCATTTCCTCTTCTTATCAAACAAAGTAACACACCCACATATGTGCAAACACACACATGTGCACACACTCGCAAGTGAATGAACACACACACACACAGAGTTTGTGCAGTTTGCTATGAGTTCAATTGTTTTGGTCTGTGGGGCTGTGCACGCCAGGCTTCCCGGACTGACGACAACCGGAGGCACTGGGAATTTCTCAAATGTTCACAAGAATGTGAACAAGGAGCTCTGAGTAATCGCGATTCTTTGAATTTCTTGTGGGAAAATGTCATGTCAATTTCCTTTTAGAGACAGCAGTCTTTGAAAGCAGTTTTGCCTAAAGAGTTTTTATTTTATTTGTTATGGTGTAGATGCTCGGCTGTGGGAGGCCCCACCAAGGAGAAGTCATGTAGCAGGAGTGGCAGGGGCCACCAGACCTGGAAACACAGCAAAAGAGTTTTGAGCGTGATCTGCTCAGCTGTGGAGTCTGGCCATTAGTGTGAGCAGCCTAATTAAACTGCTTGTGTCTTTATTGCTCTTGTGCCTCAGAGACCCAACTTTTGGTGTCTGCCCCTTTCTTCTAAGTATCTAGAAAGCAGAACCCGGAGAGGTGATCTATATGCCACCGGGGTAGGCCGAGGGACCATTCTTTACTCAGTCTTAGCTGCCAAGCCATTTGCTCTCCTGGGAGTGTCTCAGGTGCCACATGCTCTCTGGCTTTCAGTTCCCACCGGCCAGGCTGGCCATTATGAAATGTGGCTTTACTAAGAAGAGAAGAAAGAAAAGGGAAAATACTACAACGGATGCCAACCTGAGCCTGAGGGGCCTACTCCTGCTCTCTGTGGTCCATGCTAGCTGTGCCCGGTGACAGGTCTTCCAGCCACAGAGCCCTGCTCCACGGAGCACCCAAAGCAGGAAGAGTGAAGAGGAGGAGATGCTGCAGCCATGGAGCCTGCAGTGGCCTCCACCCACTCTCTCAGAGCAGCTTGACCATGGACAGGCTGACCGAGTACAAACTGACCGAGGTCCATGGGTGGTTACTCACCCACCCTACCCAGCATGCCTGGTCATGCTGGCTTCTCCTGGGTTTTTGGCCATCTGCCATCACACCCTATGTTTTAAGGAGCACAATAACACTAAAGCAATCATAGAAAGACTTTTTTCAGGGCCTCAACGAACACCAGAAATTTATTATTCCAGAAAAGACCTATATACAGGTGATTGCTCTTTCTCTTGGAAAGAGGCAGAGGGACCCAGATCCATGAGACATAGATCTTTTGCTATCTCCGGGGAACCAGGTCCTTCTTGGCAGCCATTCCAGAACCATTCCCTCTTGAGGAAGGAAGAACTGCATGGAACAGTGTAAGCTCTTGTGATCTAACCCCATGCCAGTTCATTTTCTCTGTTGTTCATTCAGTCATCAAACCCATTTCTGAACCTCCAGGGGCTGGGGAGAGAGAACCCGCTGCACTTGACAGCAGGGACTTGACAGCAGTGCACTTGACAACATCTCCTGCACAGATCACTTTCTTCTCACTTTGAAGAAGGCAGAGAGCTCTCCTTTAAAAAGTGTCTACAGAGCAGTTCTACCCTTTGTGAAAGAGCTTTGGCAGCTGTGGGCTGAGTCACAGCCTTGGTGACACACAGCACGTGACTTCAAATTGCCCAGAAGTATGACTGGCTCCTGATCTGTGCCTCCCCACCCTGAGGGGCTCTGAGTGAGAAGCATCAATTCAGAATGAGTGAACCACAGATTCCCATTGCTCTCTGAAGGCCTCAATCAGCTGCTGAATCGCGGGGCCCTGCCAGGTACTTTGAATGGTGTGCAGTTTCATCCAAGCAGAGCATTTTTTTTTTTTTTTGGTTTTTTGAGACTGGGTTTTTCTGTATAGCCCTGGCTATCCTGGAACTCACTCTGTAGACCAGGCTGGCCTCAAACTCAGAAATCCGCCTGCCTCTGCCTCCCGAGTGCTGAGATTAAAGGTGTGCGACACCACTGCCTGGCCGCAGAGCATCGTTTTAAAAGGAGCAGCCAGCTACTCTGTGGGTCTTTTGGATGGGTAGAAAAGTGAAGAGTGTTCTCACTTGCAACTGCACTCGCAGACATCAGCCCAGCTCCAACAGCTTGCTGACACACTTGAAGCTTGACCCTGGAGGAGCACGGCTATCTCGTTTGAACACTGCCTCAGCTCATGCTCCAGAACCTGACAAGCTTTGGGTCCAGAGTGAGCCATAGTGAATATCTGCTCAGCCCATATCTGGAAGTGGAGCAGAAGTAGGGAGAGACAGTGGGTAGCCACAATTGCCCAGTATCCTCTGAGCCAACTGGAAGCCAGGCAGCTGGTGGCTTGTCAATGTCAGACCGAGGCTTGAGTCATGGCCTCATCATAGTTCTCTGTGGAGGGCTGACCCACAAGGGAAATTACACAGAGCTGTGTGGCTTAAGGCAGAGGCAGGGGCTTTTCCAGGGGCATCAACTGGGAAGGCAGAAAGCAAAGTTACCCACTCTGGAATCCAATGCTTGGAACCCTCCATCTGCTTCATGAATGAGGATGCCGTGACTATACCCTGACCCATTTGTGATAGGTCTTAGCCCTGCTTATTCAACAGGCAAACTTGACCCACACAGTTCCTTGAGCACCAGCCCCTAGACCATCGGCATCCATTCACCCAGAACACACACAAACTGCAGAAAGTCACTGACCCAATCCTCAGCCAGGAGAGATCTTATATCTCTTAGGGAGCTATGTGATTCTGGGCAATTAAATTAACTCTCATTGGGCTCAAGGGTGCATGCCTATAATCAGCCCTAAGTACTTGAGAGAATAAGGCAGGAAGCTTGCTTTGAACCTAGGGATTTGGGACCAGCTTGGCCTACAAAGCAATGCATTGTCTCTAAACAACAACAATATAAATAAGGCAAAACTTCTGTGCCTCAGTTTCCTCATAGCCTTAAGCACATGCCTTACAAAGTTGTAAGGAAGCAGAGATACTCCATGGTTATGTTGACAGAGTTGATGGTGAGATTACGTGAGAGTAGCATGTACAAAGGTCCTGGCACAGACCTGGTGCAGAGAACATGCCCTGTCTATGTTCTTTGATCTCAGCTTGCTCTGGGCAAACTCCACTTTGGCGCCCACCCCCAGGCTCAATCTGAAGAGTTTTCCCCTGTCTTTCCCCTTATCCATCTTGCAGTCCTTCATGCAAATGTGTGGCTGGAGAGGAAGGCGGAGCTTCACATCATTATCTCCACCATTAGCTAGAGACTTCTCGATCCAAAGGGCTGACCTGCTGTAAGGGACTTCTTTCCACCACCACCCTCCCCACCCAGTGTTGGGGGAGGTGCAGCATTTTGCCTCATTTCAGCACTTGTTGTCTACTGTGGCCCTGAACCACACCTTTGCTTGGTTGTGCTTCTTCCTTGGAGAATGGCTTTTCTCCCTTGTGTTCTTCAGCTGGAGTAGGGGTAGTGAGAACTCTATCTCCCCCACCCTCCTTTGAGACAGAATCTCAAATGTCCCCAAAGCAGCCTCAAACTCAAACTCAGTATATGGCTGAAGATAACCTGAGGCTCCTGGTCCTTCTGCCCCCACCTCCCAACGCAGGAATTAGAGACAGCTGGCTTTCTCTAATATTCTCTCTTCCCTTTCTCTCCCCATCAGAGGGTGCTGTATTTCAGACCACCACTGACTGCCTTGTGCCCACAGCTTGAGTTCACAAAGGGAGCCACCTTCCCTTCTTATCCGTGAGCCCTGTGGGGGGCCACCTTTTCCAGGGGACTGTCTCCTTATCTTCTGAATGGGAGTGGGATCCAGGCTTGTTTTCTAGAACCAGAAACTGACTGAGAAAGAACGTCTGCCCTCAGTGACTCAAGGACTCATCAGAACCAAGGGTCAGTAGGTCTGGCACTGCAAGCCAGACCAAGATTCCAGACAGCTCAGGAACTTCCAGAGTCCCTTCCATCCTGATTGCCGCTGAGCGCTGGAGAGTACAGTTTGAAGAGAGCGCATCGAGGGTTCTGCTGTATCTAGGAAGGCCTTGCAGCTCATTATTGTGTGATCTCCCTGCCACCCAGTCCTGGGGCTGGAACTGGGGGACTGGGGTGTGCTAAACAAATTCTCTGCCTGCCACTGAGCCCCTTAGTGAGGAAGAGATAACTGCCAATGTGCAGGAAGGAATTGGGAGCCTTGAAGAGTTAGCATTGCACTGCAGCTTCACCCCAGGAAGTCACCCCAGGCCACTGTCTCCACCAGTGCCAGAAGACTAACTAGCCCTTGTGCCTGGAGGAAGCAGGGCTTGGTGAGAGGGCTGGGGACATCTCTCCTCAAGGAACAAAGCTCAGGAAGCCTTTCTCTGCTTGATGGATAGCTGACTGGACCTGTGCACTGAGGAAGTCTCCAGCAGTAGAGTCTCCTCAGCAAAACTATCCTTCCTTCTCTGGCCTGGCAGATGACAATAGCTGAAACTGAGGTGGCACTTGAATGTGAATTTTTTTTTTCGGGGTGAGGGGAGTGTTACACAGGGCATAAATGCTTTCTAGTGATGGGCTTGCTTAATCTTCACAAAACTCTAAAACAAACAAAAAGACAGCATGGTTACCCCTATTTTACACACACAGGGGCATGGGAAGATGAAACAATCTTATAAGATCATGAAGCTAGGAAGTATCCAATAGTTACGACTGTTTGGTTTTGGACCCTGGGACCAGGGACTGGGGTGCATATGTTATATATCAAAGAGACCTGGTCTCCAAGTTCTCCCAGCATCCCTTAGTCCCTACCTGGCATACCCTGTCCTCAACTGCCCTTCCCCCAGAGGCTCCTCCCTGTACCTTGTATAATCCAGACATCTGTCCCCTTTCTTTCTTTCTCTCTCTGTCTCTTTCTCTCCTTCCCCTTCTCTCTCTGGGTGCACCCCTTTTCTTTCTCCCCCCCCCAACCTTTCTTTTTCTTCTCCCTCCCCCTACTTCTCCCCATGGCAACTCCCCTGGCCTCAATCCTTGGGGACAGTGAACTCTCCTGAGAGCAGCTTCCCAGTCAACCTGCCTTGAATAGAATCTAATCTGGTTTGAATTCCTTTCACTGGTGGAGAAATAACCTATCAAAGATCTTTTGTTCCGCTGCTGCTGTTTGTCTTTGAGACAAAGTCTCGCCTGCCTTAGCCTAGGCTGGCTTGCACTCACTATGTAACCCAAGCTGGCTTTGAATTTGTAGCAAACCTCTTGCCTCAGTCCCTGGGTTTCCAGGTGTGATCCACGACATGTAACAAAATGTAACTTTATTTAGGCCTTTTTAACTCCTCGTGGGCAGGAAGAGAGGCTGGCCCCTAAAGTCTGTTCTAAACCTGGGCTAGCCTCAGCCTACTTCCCTCATTCTGCCTACAAGCAAAAACAGCACTTTTTCAGGCGGTTCAGTTGGGAGCGGCAGGTCTGATTGTATAAAAGCAACACTCCTTTTCCCACTTTATGTTTGGAATGGGAAGTATGTTTGTTCTCTTTGTTAGCAGTTTTGCAGGCACTGATGCGGTCCTTCAGCGGAATCCTTTCTACGGAGTGGCCTGAAGAGGGACAGTGAGGAGTTGCTGAGGAGGGAGGATGTGTGATTCAGAGGCTGCCTGCTGAGCCCACTCCAGGGGTTTTCCTGCACAAAGGGCTTGGCTCTACACAGACTTTGGGTTAACACCAGGGTAGGAGAGCATGTGCCTGGGGACAGCCACCCAAACCTCAAATTATAGGGGGTGGGCAGAGTCAGCAAGAAGTGGAATGTTCGGGAATGGTAATTTTTGCTCTGGGGACATCCAGATACGGCTATTTTTGTAGTTATCTTTAAACTGCAGTGACAAAACCCTCTTAAACACAAGCTAGCTGTGACAGACTTTTGTTCCTCCATTTTTCCCATGAGGACATTTCCTCGTGAGTCCCATTGGGCTCCCTTCTGTGGGAGAGGGGAGGAACACAGGAGGGAAGGGAGGTGAAGCCAGTTTAATTTCCTCAAGACAAGAAGACGTTTCAAGAGCAGCATAGGTCACTAAGGCAGCACACAATTCTCAGTGATCTTTTATTGTCACTGGCTTCCAAGTCCTAAAGCCACCGCTAGGAGCCAGGTGTTGGGAATTACAGTGGTCTGCCTTGAGTCTGGGGTGCTGTATTAACCTTCTTGACTTTGCAGCACCCTGGCTGAACATTTTAACAGTCCTTTTATCAACTCCTCTCTGCTTACCCTCTCTGCTTGTGGGTGTGCAATGTATGACTCTTGTCTAGCACCATACTAATAACACACTGCTGTCTCTAGCCATCTCCTCTTCTCCAGGCCTCGCCCCATCTGAGCTAAAGTGGTCTCCACAAATACCACCTTCTTGTCCAGAGGTCCCAAGGCCTAGATGATGCTAGCTGATTTAAGAGACCTGCTGGACCTGGTATCTGGTTCTGTGGACACAAAGCATGCTAGAAGCAGACCGGTAGCAAGCTCCTGGTTCATATGTGTCAGTGTGCCAAACATATTCCTGTTTAGGTGCAGCCTTCTTGGTGAGCCAGCTTAGCCAAGCTGTGGGCATCAGGGCATTATGGGTCCTTCCTGAGCATTCAGGCTACTAGGCTACCCCTTCTTCTACATCTTCCTCTTCACCAGCTCCTCCAATGACTGGGGATGTGGCCCGGCGGGAAATGTCTTTCTTAGGCCTGTGGCACACACACATGGATGCTGACAGCAGTCATGAGACAGGAAACATTCAGAGGCTGGTCCACACCTGCTTTTTCCTAGTCCAGAGTTCCACAAAATGCATCCTGTTACCATAAAGTGAGTCAGACAAATCCTGATGTGACCCAGGTGCATAAATGTACAGCCCTGGGGTCAGGGCAGGGACTGGAACTCAAAGGAACCAGGACTTTGCAATTTAGAGCAGAAGTTGGGGAGCTTCTCTGACTAACTCCCTGCGTGTACTTGATTCACAAGCTGGGGAAAGAATGTGCAGGGAGCTGGGGCCTGTACAGTGGCTGCTAAGTGACCGGTCTCAGTAGACCAGGCTGGCGTCGAACTCAGAAATCCACCTGCCTCTGCCTCCCAATGCTGGGATTAAAGGCGTGCGCCACCACTGCTCCGCTTTTTGTGCTCTTTCTTAACATTGCTCTTTTTTGGTGTTACTTTGAGATGAGGTCTTGAACTGATGCTTGTGCTTCCACCTATGGATTGTGTGTGCATCCTGTGGTGCAGTGCCAGAAATTAAACCCAGGGCTTTGTGCATACTAGGCAAGTACTCTGCCAACTGAGCTGCATCCCAGCCCTAACATTGTCTTCTGGGTAGCTTTTCTGGACCTCTGACCAAAGGCTGGGGGGGGGGGGTCCCAGGAAATGGACTTCCTCCAGCAGCCTAGGTGAGCTCTGTGCAATGTCTGCTCCCTCACTGAAGGCCTTTCTCTGAATTTTTCTAAGTAGTTCAGAACGATAACACTAACTTTCATGGGAACTGCCAGTATCCTGCCTGTCTCTATGGTACCTTTCTTCCTTATTCCTGCCCGACCTAGGCAAACTTGGTTGAATTTGGATGGACAGTCAGTCATCCTAGGACAGAGACCACAAACATCTAAGTCTGTGTCTTTGGGCCATCCAGCTGCATCAGGACCTTTGTCCAGGTAGAGATGGGGTAGGTACAGCTGCTAGATGTTCAGAGACCAGCTGCCATTGTTCCCTGAAGCAGAACTGTCAGAAAAGATTTCACAGGCTTCCCAGTGCCCTACCAGGAGTGTTAATAGTTGTTGGCAGTGCTGAGGATCAAACCAAGGGTCTCACATGTCAGACAAACACTTTACCACCAAACCATATCCACAGCCCAGTGACCGCACAGAGAACTCACCATGGGGTAGCCATTTGCATTATTTCTCTTATAACTGCATATAGTACCTGATCACCCTGAGCATGGCACACATGGCTCTGGCAGGCCTTGCCCTTCTCCCCCCATTCCCCCTGCCTTAAAAAAGCAAACAAACAAACAAACAAACCCATTGGATTTCTAAAGCTAGTCTCTGGGGTCTATTCCCTTACCTGACTGTCTACTTCCTCCTCCTGAGACTACCTATTAAGGTCCAACTATTAAAGTATTGAGGTTCAGTAATCAAAAGCCCCCTTCGGTTTATCTAATTAACATGCCCAATTAAAATTAACAGCTCATCCTAACATGGATTTCCCCTTGTACCTTTATAAACCACCATTTGCCTACGTGCCACATCTGTCTCCTCTCTATCCACAGGCAGTCCTCTGTCCCCCAGGACAAATACCTCTGCCCCTCTCCCCTGTTCCCTTCCCTTTATCTCTGGTCCTCCATCTCCTCTCTTTGTATCTTACTCCCTGCCTTTTGTCCCTCTGGGGCAAATAAATCTTTGTACTGAGAACTTGGTCATGGGGTTCCTGAGCCCATACTTTTTCTCTTCTAGGACCTTATCTCACCCAATCTAAAACCAACAGAAAGGAAACAGAAAAGCCACAAGTGTCCACAAGGCCTCTCAGCAACAGCTAGTGAGGTCAGGAGCCCACCAGTAAACAATCTCTTCTATTGTCCTACCCCAGAAGTGACTCCACCCTGGTCCTTCTACTTGTGGGACCCTCAGGGGTCCTCTGAATAGGGTCTCACAAAAGCCATCCAGGCAAGCAGTGCTCCAAGATCAAAGGTTCTCTGGTTTGTTGTTGTTGTTGTTGTTGTTGTTGTTGTTGTTGTTGTTATTCACAATGAGGACTCCCAACAGTTCCTTGACCCTGAATTGTGAGCTCTGGTCCAGACCACACCCTCTGATGTCCAGTAGCCTGGGAGACAGTTGTGAGCAGCCTGATTCTGATCCCATCCTTGCTTCTTCCTGCAAAGGGAGAGCTGGCTCCACTAACAGAACAGTGCCTGCCATCCCAGCCGGAGAAGGAAAGAGCACCTTTCCCAACTGAGGTCGTGGGGGCCTGGCCACGGAGGAGCAGCCGGGACAACGGGTTCCAGTTAGGACTCAGAGGGCTGCTGATGGGACCAGCTTGGAAAGCAAACGACACTGTGCAGCGGGACACTCCTTTCCCAGGGGAGGAGCTGGGCCATCTTCCTATTTCGTGAGCGGTGCTGGGCAAAGAGGAAGGGCACTTCCGTTTCAGGGTTCCTGTACTCGCTGGAGCCCCACCTGACCCTGCTGAGGTCTCCCCACCCCTTGCAATAGCCACTAGTTCTTCACTGTGCTCATGGCTTATTCAAGGAAAACTGAGATATAAAGGGATTCTTGGGAAATCTAGAAAGCTTTTTACAGGAATAACTCACACCCATGACTCAGCACCTCATTTGTAAAAGGAAGCCAGAAGTGTCGCAAACACAATGCTCTTTGCCCTAAATAAGTAATAAACAAGATCCTGGTTCCTGAACTCTCTGCAGAAGCCCCAGGCTCAGTTCTCAGAGACTAGGGGTTGGCAGGCCCCCTTCTCACACAGATAGGTCTGGAACTAAATGGCTGGAAGTGGGTCTGTGTGAGGAGCAATGAATGACGGACTCGGACCTGGGGTTCAGCGTGTTCCGGAACAGCCGCATGTGCAGAGTTCTTTGTTTCCCCATCCAGAACAACATTGCTAGCTGAAATGCCTGCCTACTGCACAAGACATGAAATCACAACCAAGCACGCACAGCGTGGTCAACGTGCCTTCAGTCGTCCCCCACTACCCCACCGGTCCATTTTGCTTTTACAAGTGCTCTAAAGAATATGAGGATGCCGGGCAGTGGTGGCGCATGCCTTTAATCCCAGCACTCGGGAGGCTGAGGCAGGCGGATTTCTGAGTTCGAGGCCAGCCTACAGAGTGAGTTCCAGGACAGCAGGGGCTATACAGAGAAACTAATCAACCAAACAAAAAAGAATATGAGGATGAGGTGGAACCAGCAGAATGTGGAAGAATGGAAACAAAGGTTTTGTTCTTTCTGGTTTTGTTTTTGTGGTTGGTTTTAAGATATAGTCTTGCTATATAGCCCAGGCTGGCCTTAAGCAAGAGATCTTCCTGCCTCATCAGGAGTGTGGTGCTTGCTTGCCACTCTGCTGGGTTAGGTTTTGTTCTTATGATAGCTTGTTTTGTCAAGACAGTTTTTTTTTTCTTTCACGTCTTTTCTAAGATGTCATGCCCTCTTTACCCACACTGTAATTTCCCCCAGGCTTTATGTAGTATGCATTTCAACCCACAAAGCTCTATCAACTGTAGAACATTCCAGCTTTGTACATCTCATTGTCCCTGACTTGCCGAAGACAACCACACTGTGGTTTGGTTTGAAACTGATTTGAAAAGCTGAGAGCATGACACTTGGCCAAGAGTCCCAGAAAGGCTCCAGAGCTGGAACAGAACCCAGCCATGGGGGCTCAGGATATTACTTTTTTCTTTTTAGATTGTAAATATAATGTTTATTTTCTGTGTACACACACACACACACACACACACACACACAATCAAAATCCCTTTGTTTGGTGATGTCATTTCTTCCTCACCTACAAATATCATTCTAGAAAAAGATGATGTTATGTGATGTCACTCTGCTTTCTGCCAGCCCCAGAATAAACATTCAAACCTCTCTGTTCTGGGAATTGTCTGCTTTCTCTTGAGCTGTCTGGCACTACCTTTCCCAAGGGCTAAAAGTTCTGAGTTCTTTCTGGGTTTTGTCTCTCGCAGCTCACACTGGTCTCAAACTCCCGATCTCCTTCTATTTCCCAAGTGCTGACATTACAGACAAGCAAGCACCCTCATACTCTGTTTATATCCAATTTTTATGAAAGGACACCCTAGCTCCTGCTTTGTTTAGTTCTGGTTCCAGAGCCTCTTCTGGCCCAGGCTGAGCTGGAACTCTCTCTGTAGCTGATCCTGAAATCAAGATCTTCTTGACTTGGATGCCCAGTGCTGGAATTGAGAGACGTGAGCAACAGCACTTGGCTTACTCATAGTACTTTTAAAAATTGTGCTAAAAAGGAGTCTAATGAAGCCGATGTGGTGGTGTAAGTCTGAAACCCCAGCACCTGGAGCTGGAAGCAGAAGAAAGAGTGAGAATTCACAGTCATCCCCAGCTTACAGGTAGAGCCCGCCCTGAGCTAGGAGAGTTTGTCACAAACCAAAACGAAGTGACCCAGAACTAAACTAATGAACTTGCTAACTTTGTTTTCTTAAAAAAAAATTATGCTGGGTATGGTGGTGCATACCACCATTTAATCCCAGCATGTGGGAGGGCAGAGACAGGTGGATCATCTCTGTGAGTTCAAGGCCAGCCTGGTCTACATAGAGAGTTCTAGGCCTGCCAGGGCTACATAATGAGACCCTATCCCAAAAACAAGACAACAAACGAACAAAACCACCACCACCACCACCACCACCACCACCACCCACCCACCCACCCACACACACACACACACCTAAATGTAAATAAATAAAAACATACACGTTATTATTATGGTGTTGGGGAGGGTGCACAGCTACAACACATATGTGGAGGTCAGAGGTCAACTCTTTTCTCTTCCTCTACCTTCCAGAGACTGAACGTGGGTGGACAGGCTCTCGTGGCAAATGGCTAATTCAATGAGCCATCGAGTGTGCCCCAGAAAATACTTTTTATGATTTTATTTTTGTGTGCTTCCAATCCCCTCCCCAGGGTCTTATTATGAGGCCTGTGTATCCTTGAACTCACTATAATCCTCCTGCCTCAGCACTCCAACTGCTGCAATTACAGACATGACCCACCATGCCCAGTACTTTAAAAATCATTTCTATTTTAGTTGCTCTATAGACAAGGGCTTTATTTGTTCACTATGTACGTTTCTTTGTATTTCCCCCTTAACGAGCTAAGGTACATACTTCGTGGAAACGCCATGTTTCCACTCTCCGTGGCAGTAGAACAGGCTACCTTGTGCAACGTGCCACAACCTTCGTCTATTTCAGGAGACCACTAGTGGTTTGACCTTTTCAGCCCAAATATTTGAGGGCAAACTTGGTGTTACAATTTTGACTTTGTGAGAGGACAAGGTTTGTTCTGTGCACCTCCTGGCCAATGAGGAAAAGAGCCTTCGCTGATGGATGAGTCTGGCCACCACCCAACACCTGCCTCTTATCAAGGATTGTCTGGCCTTGGCTTGACTTGACTGAGGATGGGGTGGCATGGCCACCACTTTTTCCTTTTGTCAAAAATTTAAAAAATAAAATAAAAAGACATCATGGAAGAGATGGTTGAGAGCCGTTAAGAATGGACATAACACACACAGGAACCTTCTGAAGACATGGCTCAGTCTAAGGACCTGTATACACAGTTCCTCCAACAAGGCTCCAGACGTACCTGTTGCAAACACCATTGTGTCACCTAATGAAACATTTACTGGTTTTAATAGAATTTAAATATCAGGGCAAATAATTCATCCAGGGGTATGCACTGACGCTCCTTCTGATACTTCTTTTATTTATGTTGCTTGTTTGCCTCACATTTCTTTGATATAAAATCAACACTGGTTGATATGGAACATTTTACGTAGCCCAGGTTGGCCTTGAATTTGCAGCACCTTTCCCGTCTCTGCCTCCTGGGTGCTAAGATTAAAGGCGTGTGCCACCAAGCCTGTTTGCTTTTTGTCGTTGTTTAAATAGAATCATGTTATGTAGCTCAAGCTGGCCTTAGAATCTGCGTCTTTCTGTTTCTGACTCTTGAGTGCTGAGAAGATAGGCATGGAACACCACACCTGGCTTGAATACTTCTCAGAAAAGAGACACAGGCACTGGTCTCGCTATGGTGTCTGAGAGCCAATGCTGCCATTACAGGCATGTGTGGCCTTTCTCAGCTTTTTATGTGGTGCTGGGAATATGAACTCAAGTCTTCTTGCTTTCTATCTTATTAGGGTTTCATTGCTGTGAAGGGACATGTTGACCAAGGAACTCTTACAGGGAAAACATTAAATTGGGGCTGGCTTACATGTTCAGAGGTCCAGTCCATTATCATCAAGGCAGCATCCAGGCAGACATGGTGCTGGAGCAAGAGCTGAGAGTTCTACATCTTCATCTGCAGGCAGCAGAAGTGAATGCCACACTAGGTGAAGCTTGAACATGAGGCCTCAAAGCCCATCCCACAGTGACACACTTCCTCCAACAAGGCCATAGCTCCTAACAGTGCCATTCCCCATGGGCCAAACATTCAAACACACGAGTCTGTGGGGGCCGTTCCTGCTCAAACCACCTTACTTGCATAGCAGGCGCTTTGTACACTGCTATGCCTTTTATTTGATCTTTCTTTTCTCCTCTTCCTCCTAACCTCCCCCCTTTCTAAGATTTCATTTAAGTATGTGAGTACACTGTCATGTCTTCAGACTCACCAGAAGAGGGCATCAGATCCCATCACAGATGGTTGGGAGCCACCATGTGGTTGCTGGGAATTGAACTCAGGACCTCCAGAAGAACAGCCAGTGCTCTTAACCTCTGAGCCATCTCTCCAGCCCCAATTGAAGTTATCAAAACCATAGCTTCTTCTTGTTATTATTATTTTATGAACGAAAATACGTAATATGATCATTGGAGGTGAAATAACTTTCTAAGTCTCAAAGAAATAATCATATAAGAAATGATTGATAGATTTGGTTCACAACATGCTAGGTCACACTGATCTGAATGAATGAAACGAAGGAAAGGCCCTATCCACAAAGACTGTTGGCTCCTGTGTTGAATTAAAATGCAGGTGATGACAAGCCCATTGGGAATGTCTCAGAAGTTGTCTATGAGAGCAGAACATATTCTGCTTAGAAAACACCAAGCAATGCCTAAGACATAGAATTGGGATCCAACATCTTTCTTCCATTTTTGTTTTTGTTTTGTTTTGAGACAGGATTTTTCTGTGTAGCCCTGGCTGTCCTGGAACTCACTCTGTAGATCAGGCTGGCCTCCAACTCACAGAGATCCCCCTACCTTTGCCTCCGATCAATCAAGTCAACTGGGGTTACAGACGGTTGTGAGCTACCATGTGGGGGCTGGGAATAGAACCTCTGCCCTGTGGATATTCTGGCCACAATCACCTTTGGCCCCAGAGCCAACCTCCTAAGCTCTCCTTCTCTTGTCTATCCTATGAGGTCTCCACCTCTGTGGGCTTCCATTAAATTCCTTGCTGCTTAAATGAACGGCTCTGGTTACTGTTCATAAGGAGAGCATCAGGCTGGTATCTACCTCTTAGCTGATAAATGCTTGTACTTCACACTGAGTTTTGGACTTATTTCATTCACCCTGTGGACTTTCTCTCTCATAGATAATTGCAACACTTTCCTCCATGGAAACCTCCTGGCTTTCTCTGCATCCTTAACTCCTTCAGGTGTCACCAGTGAACATGTTTTCTTTTAAGATATTGTTTTTAATTCTGTGTATGTGGGGGGTGGGAGGTTGAGGATATGTGAACATGAGTGCTAACCCACACAGGCCAGATGTACAGATAGAATTATAGATTGTTGTGAGCTACCCAACCTGGGGGATGAGAACTGAATTTGCCTTCAGCAAGAGCAGTATGTACCCTTAACCCTGGAGTCATCTCTGCAGCCCTGATAACAGACTTTTTTTTTTTTTTTTTTTAAATCCAGTGATTTTTATTGTTCAAGAACTTAGTGTAACTTGTTTTTTTCAGAAATGTCCATAAACGTCTGAGCTGTGATGGTTCAGAGGCTAAGAGCACTGAACACCTAAGTTCAATTCCCAGCACCCTCGAGGTACCTCACAATGCCAGTGCTCATAAGGCCAGGGCAGGAAGGTCTTGATTTCAAGGCCAGACAGGCTACTTAGTGACACTCTAAAAACCAAAGGAGGGCTCAGTATGGGAGCTGGAGAGATGCTTAGTAGCTAAGAGCTCAGTAGGGGAGCTGGAGAGATGCTCAGTAGGTAAGAACTCATGCTGCTCTTGCAGAAGACTGGGTTTGCTTCCCAACCTCCCCATTGGTTGGTTCACAATTGCCTGTAATTCTGGCTCCAGGAGATCTGGTCTGCACTCATGTGTACATTCCTGACAAAGACATAAACACATACATGTAATTTAAAGTAATAAAAGTACATATTTTTTTTTTTTTAAAAAAAGCCAATCTGGCTCTTGTGTGCACAGGTCAAATCTAGATACCCACTGCCTCCTCTCACAGGCTGTTCCTCTGTTATCTGACCTGAGAAGCCTGTATTCTCCTTGAGGGGCTCCAATGGACCTCATTGCTGTTTTCCCCAATAAGAGGCCCTGTCCCTTTCTTTTTGTCCACAGTCTGATAAGAATTTCAGGTCCAGTTTGATTCTCTGGGTCTGAGTCTCTCTGCAGGAACTTGATTTGAGCATTACTGCTATACAGAGATTCAAACAGAATCTCTGTTTGAGACAGCCACCCCCATGTCCAGTGTACATGACATCCTTCCTTCTGGTCATTGGCCTTGGTCTGTTTAGATTCAGGCAGGGTTTAGCACAGAGCTCTTAGGAGTTAAGCATGCCCTAGTTCTTGGTTTATAATTAGATCTGTTTGAATCCTCTCCCTGGGAGAGAACATGTGCAAATACGTGGGACTGGAAGTGTAGGGGGATTGTGACCTGGGCCACATAGAAAGACCCGTCCTAATAAAGTGAGGACAGGGGCTGGAGAGATGGCTCAGTGGTTAAGAGCACTGGCTGTTCTCGCAGAGGTTCTGTTCCCAGGACCCACACCATGGCTTACAACTGTTAGTAGCACCAGTTCCAGTGTCTCTAATGCCCTCTCCGGCCTCCTCCAGCATGGGACATGCATGTGGTTCACAGATACACATGCAGGCAGAATACCTACCCATGTAAAACAGAAAGAAATCTAAAAAAATGTAAAAACTAAAAAGGGGAAGGAAAGCTTTATTATTTTTATAGAGAGAAAAACAAATCAGAAGAGTTTAATCTCCCTGATTTCTTCTTTCTTTTTTATTGTAACAATGGTACTAAAATTCTACTAGTATGTGTGGGAATGTAGCTGAGTAGCAGTGTGTGCTTAGTATGTCTGTATGTTACTCTTACCAAGCAGATGCAATGGCTGATTCTTACAACCCCAGCACTGGAGGGGTAGAGGCAAGAGAGCCAGCGCTCAAGGTCATCTTAGTTATGTAAGGAGCCCGAGGCTCATCTGGGCTACCTGAGGCACCGTCTCAGACAAAGGAGCAGAAAAAGACAGGCCTGTTGTCTCAGCTCCCAGCCTTTGGGATTTGGAGTCAGGATGATCAAGTGTTCAAGGCCAACCTCAGCTGCAGATCTAGTTTGAGGCCTGATCTACACAAAACTATGTTTCAAAGAAAAATCATTTAAAAACATTTGGGGTAAGTGGTAAAATGTTTAGGGTTGACTTTTCAGGAGCTTCCGGCTGGCATGGCTGTTTGACCTTGGGGAAGGAGGCAGATGCAAGCAGAGATAGAACAATTGCTCCTGAGCTCAGAACTGGAGCTGGAAAGGGAGCTTATTTTAGTGTTCTGTCTACACTGCTGTATCTGTGAAGCTTTTTATAGTGAAAACAAGATCAACCAAAAACTAGAATACAACTACTCAAAGACAACTATTCATGAAATCTTAAGACATCTGTTGTCTACCATTTTCCGCGTTTGAAGACTGTTAACTTGAAGAAATGCCAGCCTCTCGCTGCCCCAGCCCCAGCCTCCTCACATGGCCCAGCTGGAGTTCCAGTCATCCCAGCCTTGTCTGGAACCTTGGCTCAGCAGCCAATAATGGGACAGGTTGTATGGAATCCATGGAGGTGTAGGGGTAGTCAAGGCCAGCCATGAAGGTTGGATGCCAGCCAGATGGTAAGCTTACCTTCCTCTGGAGCAGCACTGCAGACCATCTGGAGAGTCTCAGGGCTCCCAGAATTCTCTCTACGATTCTCTTGAATGCCAACATCACTCACAATTAATTTCTTTTGTTATAACCACAAGTTTGGTAGATAGAACAACTGACTGTGCCACTTGTTAGTTAATAGGGTTAGAGGGTCAGACTGTGCAAAGTACTTGGCAACCCCCTCATTTTGTTCACAGAGGATGTGTGTATAGCATACACAGGTCCTCACATTCTCAGTCCTCAAACATGTTTAGTGCTATAGCAAGGATGAACTCCTTCTCTCTCTCCCACAAGTGGGCTGGGACTGCCTCAGTAGGGATTTCCTGAAGTTCTAAGAACACGGCTTTTCTCTCTGCTGCTGAGTTTCTGCTTTCAAAAGCCCCAGCGAAGATAGAGGTGGGGGCAGAGGTATGGCTCAAACATACAGGGCTTGTCTGCAGGCACAGGGCCCTGGGTTCCCTCACACAAAAGCCCAGTGTGTATCCACAGCTGCTGCGATGGACTAGATGCTTATGTTCTCCCTAATTCATATGGAATCCTAAACCCCAAGATGATGGGATCAGGAAGTGGGCTTTGGGGTGGAGCTTAGGTCACGTGATTAATGGTTTGTAAGTAAGGGTCCAGAGAGTAGGTCTTTCCTTCCACCATGCCACCACCCAGAGAGGGAAATGCCACATATGAGCAGAGAGCAGGTCCCTACTGTGCAACCGACCTGTCGGCTCCTTGATCATCAATTTCAGCCTTCACAACTGTAAGAGATAGATCTTGCTTGTTTATTTCTCCGTGTTATTTGGATGTAAGCAACCTGAAGAGTCTTTGCCAGCTAAATGGTGTGGCTTCCTATGCACTATCACTGGGGCTAAGGGCATAGCTCCATTGGCAGAGCATTTGCCCAGTGTGTGTGAAGTTCTGACTTACATCCCCAGTCTCTCATCAACAGGGCATGGATGATCACACTATAGTCCTAGGATTAAAGAGGTGGAGACAGGAAAGCCAGAAATTTAAGGTCATCCTCAGTTACACGGTGAGTTCAGGACAAACCAGGACACAAGACAACCAAACACTATGACTTCTTCAGACACTCCTGTCTTCAGGCAGCATCCCAGCTTCTTCACTAAGGGGATTTTTACAATGGAAGTGCAGCTAAAACCTGTTAGAGTGAGATAGGTTTATGCGGCAGCCACAGCAGCAGTAGAAAGTAGCAGCCGTTGAGCTTTGGCCTGTAAGGCAAGAGTCAGAGATGGAAGGGGCAAGGTTAGGAGCCCAGCACTGCTAGCTGCTTCCCCTTAGACTAGACAAAATACTAGACCTCTCTCTGAACTCAGAGTTCTCCCGAACGCTCTTGTGATCTCACAGACACGGAGGGAGTAGCTATTGTCTGACACAGGACACCTATGGCTCTTCTTATTCTCCTGGGGACGGTTTCCTGGGTACTCTGCAGTATGCGTTATGGTGTGAGTTAGCACAAAGGGTAACTTGTCAGTGCAGGTGAAATTCTAGAAGAAGTGAAGCATGTTTTTTGAGCCCCTACTCCACTCCCCTGTTCTGGACACCCCGGCACCCCCGCTTCTCACACTGCTTTCCATGTCCTGAATGTTTTGCCCTTTACACTTGTCATGTGTCCTGTTGCTCAGGTCTTAATGACTGTTTGATGGAGACCACCTTCTTCGGTGTGAACATGACCTGATTTTTCCATTATCTGCATAACAATAACTCTGCTATTCCAGGAGACTCTTGCCCAGGCAAAGAACAGATTATTCATTACAGGAATTTCCCCAAAGACCAATCCACTCCTTAGTAGGCAGCATCAGTGAACATTTCACACCTGGGCCTTCTAACCCTTGGCCTCGCCTTTTCCTTCCACATGAAACTCTTATATCTTGCCCCAGACCTAGTAATGCCTCTGCTTTTGAAAGTTCCTCTCCTCTGAAATCAGGCAGTAGTTCTCACTGAGACCTGACCTCTACTCCCCATACCCCATCTTGCAACCAGTTTTAGGGCCCCCACCCTGCTGCTGGTTCCTTCCTGCTAAGCCCTTAGCTCTGCCTTTGCCAGCTGGAAATGATGCCGTGAAAGCCAGGGCTCCAGATCAATGGCCACAAGCCTGCCAATATCTCTTGTCTCCAATGCAGAAGTTCTGGAGCCTTCCTCCCAGAGAGCTCTTAAGATCACATCTGTTCTTGGATGTTATAGGGACACGAATAGGCAGCCATGTACACAGAGCCCCTCATGACACTCGGCTGACTATGAATACCACTCCTCTCATCTCTCAAAGACTTCCATAGTTAGTCATGATAGGCAGTTTAGAAGACCTAATGAGAGAAGGCTCCCGACTTCCATTTTACTGATACAATGTAGACGCACAGCTTAGATCTCTCCTTAGAGCAAGGGTTATTTGGGGGCTGGAGAGATGGCTCAGTGGTTAAGAGTACTGACTGCTCTTCCAGTGGTCCTGAATTCAATGCTCAGTGCCTACCTCACAACTGCCTTTAACTCCATCCAGCTCCACGGGGATCCTACACCTCTGCCCACCACAGGCATCTGACTCACATGTACATACACACACCTCAACATGTACATTCATTCTCTCTCTCTCTCTCTCTCTCTCTCTCTCTCTCTCTCTCTCTCGTTAGGTTTTTTAAAAAGGTCTTCTGGAGGGCTACTTCTAGCTTGACCAGACACAGGGTTTGCATTCAGCAGGGACCCTCTGTAGTAAGAGGTCCCCAGTGACAGAGCTAAAAGGACATTTAAAGAAAAACATTACCAACAACTTAAAATGGGTCTGCTGGCACTTGCTTGTAGTCCCATAACCGAGGAAGCAGAGGCGGGCATATCGCTGTGAGGTTGAGACCAGTCAGTCTGGTCTGCTAAAGGGGTTCCAGGCCAGCCAGGCCACACAGTGAGACCTTGTCTTCAAAAACAAATAACTAAAAAAAAGAAGGCAGCTTAACCCTGAATCAGCACTGGATCACTCTCTGGGAAGAAGTCATTCCCTGGTCCTCACAAAGTCATAATTGCCTCTCTGTTTGGGCATGCCTGGAGATGGATCGTAAGGTACTGTGAAGGTTTTAAAAGTTTGGCCAGATTTTTTAATGTGGTGGCTTTGGGTGGACCTGAGCCTTAGTCAGACCACAGGACTGGAAGCTCCTGGAAGGAGGCACAAGCCTCACTTCCTTTATTTAGTGCCATTGAAACTTAAGGCTAAAAATTTCAGGGAGGTGAATAAGATCTGAGTCTATCTAGGTCTCATGTTAATTCCTCTATTGTGGCCTCCTAAGATCTTAATCCTTTACTATACGAGATAAAAACATGGCTAAGATTTTTAACTAAATTTTATTTATTATTATTGTGTATGATGTTGGGGTAGGGGCATGTTATGTAGCCTTCAGGGGTCTACACTAGCTATGTAGACCAAGTTGACCTGGAACTCACAGACATTCACCTTCCTCTGCCTCCTGAGTGCTGGGTGGGATTAAAGTAGCCAGTATGTTGTTCATTTATTTATCTTAACACTATTTCTTCCTCTTCCTCCTCTTCTTCCTCCTCTTCTTCCTCCTCTTCCTCCTTCTCCTCCTCCTCCTCCTCCTCCTCCTCCTCCTCCTCCTCCTCCTCCTCCTCCTCCTCCTCCTCCTCTTTCTCCTCCTTCTCCTCCTTCTCCTCCTCTTCTGTGAGTTTGTATGTACATGATAGGGTGCAGGGCACTTGTATGTATGGTGATTACTCAGGTTAGATAACATATTTGTGGAGTTGGTTCTTTTCTTCCATTTTCGTGTGGGTTCAGGGGACCACTTCTGCAGCAAGTGCTTTGCCCACTGAGGCATCTCATTAATTACAGGCCCCTGCTTCTTTAAAAAAAATTTTTTTAAATGACCATTAAACTACTTTTAAAAGTTACTGGGCTTGGCAGCTCATGCTTGAAATTCTAACATTCTTGCCAAACGGTGGTGGCTCATGCCTTTAATCTCAGAAGTCAGGGTGGTCTTGTGACCACATCCCAGTGCTAGTATTCTAGGCATGGGGTTTAGTTCCTGCTCTTAGGTCCAGTATGAGCAGCTGCAGGAATGCTCATCCTAGTGTTAGGTTTGAAAAGTACCAGGGTCTTATGGCTACTATTGCTTTGATGAAACATCATGACCAAAAAGCAAGTTGGGAAGAAAATGGTTCATTTGGTTTACACTTCCACATCATAGTTCATCAGTGAAGGAAGTCAGGACAGGGACTCAAACAGGACAGGAACCTGGAGGCAGGCACTGATGCAGAGGCCATGGAGGGTGCTGCTTTCTGGCTTGCTCCTTATGGCTTACTCAGCCTGTTTTCCTGTAGCACAGCAGTTCTCAACCTGTGGGTCACAATCCCTTTGGCAAACCTCTATCTCCAAAAATATTTACATTCTGATCCATAACAGTAGCAAAATTACAGTTCTGAAGTAGCAATGAAGGTAACTTTCTGGTTGGGGGATCAGCACAACATAAAGAACTGTGTTAAAGGTTACAGTGTTAGGAAGGTTGAGAGCCACTGAACTAGAACCCAGGAACTTCCAGCCCAGGGATTCACCACCCATAATGGACTGGGTCTTCCCCCATCAAACACTAATTAAGAAAATGCCTTTTTTCTTAAAATGCCCTTGTAGCTTCCCTACAGCCTGGTCTTACGGAGGCGTTTTCTCAGTTGAGGTTCTTTCCTCTCAGATGACGTTAGCTTGGGTCAAGTTCAATAAAAGTAGCCAGCACAACTACTAAGGCCTAGTTCTTTTTTTTGTTTGTTTTTCGAGACAGGGTTTCTCTGCGTAGCCCTGGCTGTCCTGGAACTCTCTCTGTAGACCAGGCTTACTTTGAACTCAGAAATCCATCTGCCTCTGCCTCCCAAGTGCTGGGATTAAAGGCATGCGCCACCACTGCCCGGCTAAGGCCTAGTTCTTTAAGATGCAATCCATTACATTGTCTGGAAATGCAGAATCTCAAGCCAGCCTCAAAGCAGAGGACCAAGAACCTGAATTTTAACAGTCTGCCCTGGTAATTCACATGCACACCATCTGAGAAGCCCAGGGACTAAAGCAAGCACTTCCTTTGCATTGAGACAGGTTGCAAACTTCCTTCAGGCTCACCTCTGGAATCTGCTGTCACCCACAGATGTAAAAATGAAGGGTGAAACCTGCTGTGGATGGTTGACTTAATCCCAGACTGCAAATTACTTTTTCTTTTGAGGCCAGCTTGCCAGTGTCAGATAGATAGCTAACTGGGGCACAGACTCCTGATCCCCTTCCTGCCCACTCTGCACGGGGTGGCTCTGCTCTCAGCTCTGGCTCTGTCTGTTCTATGCTTCACCACGATACCATTCTTGGTGGGCTATCTCTATTCCTAAGCAAGGGGCTCTGTGACAGGCTCTGACTGGCTTATCTGTGTGCCTCTGGGCATCCTGGAGAATAATTCTTCATAATGCAAATGAATGAATGAGAACGAGAGTCCCACTTCTCAGGAGAGAAACACACATAGAATTGCAAGTTTCGGTTTCGGTAATGTTCCCTTACATAAAGTGTGGAAACAACCTGGATGGTTTTGTCCAGGGATGAGAGGTTGGGGAGTGCATCTTGGGTGGGTCTGAACAAAGTTCTAGAAATCTGACCTTTCTTGTCAAACAAAACTCTACACTAGGAAGGTTGCTGAAGATGTGGGGCTTAGCCGGGCAGGGAGGAGCACTTGGGAGGCAGAGGCAGCTGGATCTCTGAGTTCGAGGCTAGCCTGGTCTACAGAGTGAGTTCCAGGACAGCCAGGACTACACAGAGAAACCCTGTCTCAAAAACCCAAAAAACAAACAAAAACAAACAAACAAACAAGATGTGGGGCTTGGGACAGGAATACTGTACCTTCCTCGCAGTTCTGGTTCTCATTATTTAATCACTTCCAGGAGATGAGGAATTTTAATTCGAGCCTCCCCTCCTGTTCTCTATCATCCAGCAATGCCAGGACTTAGATTGCTCACACTGGAGTTGTTTCCTCCTTTAGAGAAAAACTCTTCCTGATGGAAAAAACCAGTCCACCTGCCCTGTCAAGGCAACATGTCTTGCAACAGCTTGAGGCAGAATGAAGGAACGAACCAAGGAAGTTGCTCACATGACTTTAGCTCCCTCATGCTGTTCTTCCCCTCTTCCCTCAGGTTTCTTTATTTCTCTCTCCCAGCCCTGACAGACCATCCGCTTCCAAGAGGAAATCAGGCAGGTGAAGGAGAGCTTTGTCTTGTCTGAAACTGTCTTGTTCTTTACTTAGAAAATTGAAGACTTTCTAAAAATTATTTCTGTTCTAAAATTTTCTCCAGCCTCAACCAACCAGTATGAGATAGGCAGCAAACAAGGAGCCAGAGTAAACTTTAGTCATTGCTGGACCTAGCTACCTTAGGGTTTGTGGAGGTCATGAAACCCAGGCTAGTGTATGATGTCTTAAAGGCCACCAAGATGGGCTCCTGTGACCCAGAAGAGGACCTTCCTTCTGCAACCATGGAGGGTGATACCCGTAGTCAAGGGCCGCTCTCTGAGGTCAAAGACAGGCAGGCCACATGCTCTTGTTCTGTTTCTCCAACCATCCACAAGAACCAAAGTGTGCCTGTGTAAGTGCACTTTGGTTTTATGTGACATGCTCTTGTTCAAGTAGTCCTAGCTGGTCCCAGACTCATGGTAACCCTCCTGCCTCAGCCTCTCAAATGCCCGGATCGTAGGTATGTGCTAGCAAACGTGGCATTAAAAGCTACGTAGGAAGCATTAAGACCATCTTTTTCTATCCTTTGCTCTTCAAGGTATGAGGGTTCTCTCTCTGACCCTCACATTTTCCACAAAGTAGAATGAGCCTAAATCAGCATTGATGGGAGCAGCACTGAGCACTTATGTTCAGATGCTCTGGGGCATAGAGCCTGGGTACCTGATAGAGAACACAGAGGGACAGCCACAGTGCTTACATCCAGATGGACTAGGGTTGCAGGAATGGGACATGGCTGGCTTTACCCAGTCTGCAGTAGTGTTTTTTATATAGGAAAGACACACTGGGTGTTGGCTCCCTTTTGGTATAAGACAAAGATGAACACCATATTTATTTGACATCCAATGTGGATCCAGAACAGGATAATGAAGCATAGTAATTTTCTTAGCTATAAGCTAAAGCACATCAAATGTTTTAGTGTACATTCATTGGATGTCATCTCATTCCTTTCTACCAAAGCAAGAGCTCTGCCCCAGCGACAAAAACATTAACTACCAAGCATCTAAATGCAATCTTCACAAGTTTCTGACTTATTGTGAAATCTGCTTTGGCAGTAGAATTAAAACCCTGCGCTGATGAAGATTCTTCAAGCCTACTCTCCCTGAGACCACAGTGACGAGATACATGGCCTTATGGTTAACAGCCTGACAAAGAAGGTGCCCGATGAGTGAACCCGCTTCCTCTGGGGTGTCCCTGCACAAGCTGTTCTCTGGATTTCTTGCTTCCCCTGTGAAACACAGGATGTTGTACAATAGCTGTTTTTTTTTTTTTTTTCCCTTTCAGCACTAGATACCCAGCACTGTCACGTGTTTTAGCCTTATGCAATGTCTACAACAGCCTAGTCAATGAATAGGAAGTCTCAGAGGTGACTATCTCTTAGGAAATGTCAGGACAGTAGCGTTTCCAAGCCCATGTCCACTCTTGAGGACTTTCCCAGCTATATCAAATTAATTCAGCAAATTGCTCTTGCCCAAACTAAGTTCTTTCAAGAAGGGGTTCTGGAACAGCTTAAATCAAGGAGAAAATGGTAACAGAGCCTTCAGTGACAGGCCAGGTGGCTTGCTGGTACCCCAGCCCAAGGCTGGCATTTCCTGTCATCACAGTGCAGCAGCTCCCTCCCACACAGGGGTTGGAGGCTGCTGCAAAGCTCTGCTGGGAGGCTGGGCTTACTGTGAGAAGCTGCTCTCTGGACTTCCTTAGCTTGCTGAAATCATTCACCCCCCCTCCCCTCTAGCCTCCAATCCTCAGGAACAAGCCCCTCAGAATAGCAAATGAGCAGGACAATGCTGTCTGTAAAAATCTGTTTAATAAATATACATCTTAGAAGTACCAAAATAATTACCAACAAAATACACCATATACAACATTTACAAGAAGGCGACACAAACCTTAGTTGGGGGTGACTTTTAAGCACATACCACTGAACACCTAGCTCTTACACTGAGGACACGCTGGGATCAGCTACTAGGTCTATGGTGGTTCAATCAAAAGCACAATAAATAAAATGTGGTCCTTTCTTTAGGTTCTGGGAAATCACCTCAAAAAAAAAAAAAAAATCCCACAAACATGAACCTTAAGAGACATTTTCTTTGAATCTCAATGATCTGTTTCCCCAAATTTCACAAAAATAATAGCTCAATCACTACAGCTAGGTGCTGTGTGGTATGGTGTGGTGCTAAGTATACCCTTTCTTAATTTTCTTTTTTTTTTTCTTTCTTTTTTTTTTAGAAAAATAAAACTCTGTTTGTACAAATATACAAGTCCGCGTTCCTCGGGCCGCCTCCCTCTTACAATGTCAGACGTTGGCCTCCAAACACACAGTCATCGTAGGGCAACTAAAACAAGAGAGGGAAAGGCAGGTTAAATCCTAGAACTCCGCCAAGGCATTGGGAGAACAGGAGGGTTGCTTCTGCAAGTAACTCCTACTCTCTGACGCTTCCCTCCTTAACCCAAATAGAACAAGTGCAGCAGGCTGTAGGAGTTTCCGTTAACCATTGTCTCCTTTTAAATGAAAAGTCTAAGCTATTGCAGGGAGTGTAGCTCAGTGGTAGAATGTGTGCCTACTACCACGTGTTAAGGCCTGCGTTCAATTTCCAGAATTCCCTCTTACCACCTTCCCCATTCCTCAACCCAAAAGGGTAAGCTATTAAAGCAAATCAGAGACAAATTCTTGGGATCCTGGCTTTACAAGCGTCTGAGAAGTTAAATAACTGAGATCCCTATGATACAGAACAGCTCTAGGATAGACCTAGGAGTGGTGAGGGAGAATGGACCACTCTGGCAGTGATGAACACGCACCTCATCCTCTGTGAATTCTGACTCCGTGTCATAGCTCTCCTCATCCTCACTCTCGGGCAGCATCTGAAGATTTTCCAGGGTCAGCTGGCCCAGCTGCTGCTGTATCCGGGTGCTTGGGCGGCCCCATGTAAGCTGGTAGGGGGAGTAGCCTTGGTAGGTTACTCTATTGACATCGGCTCCACACTTCAACAAGAGCGAAACCAGGTCAGGATTCTGCAGGTCCACTGCAAGGTGGAGGGCTGTCCGGCCATTACAGGGTTCCTGAAACCAAAATCAGTCAACGTGTTTACGGCTGTATCTGGAAATCTCCTCGCAATAAGAGAGTTTAGGAGGAAGGGGAAGTACTCACCTGAGCATTGACATCAGCACCCAAAGTCACCAAGCGCTCCACAATGGCTAAGTAGCCATGGATAGAGGCTAGGTGCAGACACGTGTGGCCTGGAGGAATAAGACAAAAACTGTAACTACTTGTTTTAATCCTCACACACTTTACATCTGTTTTCTTGGGCACAACCACAAATATCCTCAGTTTTGAAGAACTCAGAATCTAGGTTCTGAGTGACCATCACATAGGTATCAAGGAGAAGACTTTTTCTACGTTTAGAGTTTAAGCTCCAGCCTAGACTCAAGTAGGCCCGCCTCTCCCTCCTGTGCATCCTTGGATGGACTGGCAGACCTACCGTTGTAGTTGGTGGCCTGCAGGATGGAGTGGAGATGCTGGGGCGTGCAGGTCTGCGTCAAGACTCCTACACTGGCGAGACAGCCCTGCTCACAAGCAAGATGTAGAGGGGTATTTCCTCGAAAGTCTCGGAGCTCAGGATCACAGCCAGCTTTCAGAAGTGCCTCAGCAATTCCTGGCTGGCTGGTGATTACAGCCAAGTGGAGTGGCGTCTACAAATGGAAGAGGAAACAGAAAGGGGATAAGCCATGAAGCAAACCCCATAGTCTTGAGTTTCCTGAACCCCAGACACCTCCTATTACGGAATCTGATCCTCCCATTTGTCTACAGGAGATAAGGCAAACAGGAGGCCCTAGGTAGGTCATAAAGACCTCCCCAAACCCATGGGATTTTTCATCTAGCTCTAAGACGTTGGCTAATTTGAATGTAAAAGGCCAGGGCAGATAAGGACTCAGTGACTATTAATTTAGAAACGCTTTGGGGGCGACTGAGCTTCATCTAACTTCGCCACGGGGTCAAAGAGGGCACAGCTGGGCAAGCGCACACCTGCTGCAGGTTGTTCTGGAAGTTGAGGAAGGCCAGGTCTCCCTTCACCTGACCAATCACTTCCATAGTCAGAGTCTTCTCTTCATGGATGATTGCCAAGTGCAGGAACCTGAGGGATGACAGGGAAAGCCCCCCAGGGGTGGTGAGCGCACTGCGTGGGGCCTCCGAGAGGCGAGGGCTGCGGGGGATTGCGCAAGGCCGGGGTTTCTGGAGGCCGCGGCCACGGTGTTTTCCGCGAGGTTATTATGAGCTGAGTGTTCCTGGCAGGCGCCCAGGGACTTTCCGTGCCCCACCCCCTCCGGGCGGGCGCCGGCCAGACCGGTCCGCCCTCCACCGCCCGGAACGCCCTGTACTTCCCCCTCGCGGCCGCGCGGCGCCAGGCGGCTGCGCGGAAACTCTGCCAGGCCCGGACTTTGCGTCCTCGCTGCCGCCCCGCCCCCGGCCTGCGCTCGGCTACTCCGGGTCCCGGGAAGGGGGGTGAGGGGGATGGGGAGGCAGGCGGCCCGGCGCCCTGCGCCCCGCGGCCCCGCCGTGCAGAGCCCCGAGCGCGCTGTAAGCCCCGCGCGACCCCGCCCGTGCCCGCCGCCACTTACGAGTCTCCGTCCTCCGTGAGCTGCTGCTTCCAGGGCTCGGCGGCCAGCGGAGCCTCCTGCGGCTGTAGGCGGATCTCCCGTAGTTCCTTCACCATCTGCTCGTACTCCTCGTCCTTCATGGAGTCAAGGCCGCTGTCGTGGCGATCGTCTACCAACCGCTCCTTCTTGAGGCCGTCCCGCGGGCCCTCCATGGCCCAGTCCTGGCCGTGCCCAGCTGGCTGAAACATGGCTGTGCGGGGCTGAGCGAGTGCAGGGTGCAGGCTGCGGGCTGCTGGCGGCTGGATGGCGAGTTCCGAATGTTGTGGGCTCGGCAGCGCCGCCGCGGCGCCCTATAAACGCTGGCAGGGGATTTCTCAGGGGCGGGGTCAGGCGCGGGGAATTTCCAAGCCAGTCAGACTAGAAAAAGAACTGGCTGGTCCTCGACTGAGAAGCCTAAACCCAGGGCCGGGGTTCATCGGAGAAACTCCCTGCGATGAGCCACTGGGGTCATGTACAGGGAACTTTTTGATGAGCCCTGAGTGGCTGGAAAGTCCTCCTGACCAGGCCCCCTCCCTCTAGGTACTTCCCTGCAGCCTGCACTCAGTAACCCCAGCCCTCTGCAAGAACCTTTCTTTCCCTGGGGTTTCCCACCGTCGATTTTGGTTTGGGGTCCCAAGCTGCTGAGATCCCAAGGACGCAAACATGCTATGATGTTCCTCTTAGCGATTTGGCAGTTTGCAGGTCCTTTCCGGTTTTTGATATTTTGAAAACCCAAGAGTGGAAATGCTGGCTGGGTGCAGGGATTCGCTTCTCCTAAATTTCTGCAACAACGGACATATGAGTGGTTCCAGCCCGTCTGTGTTTTGCCTGTTCCAGGCTCTTTGCAGTGCAGGGACGTTTGGCTGTCCTTCACTCCCAACCCCACGAAGCTGTAGACGCGTTGGTATTAAAACAAACAAAACCACTGCCAACAACAAAGACCGAGTGCTTGGAGAACCCTAGATTATTTCCTAGGGGGTCAATAATCTTGTCGCTCCTTATGGGAACCACATTTTCTTCCCAAGTAATGCAAGGACTTAATTTTGTAGAAGTTGTAGCTTCCTTGCAACCATAACTGTTGAGTTCTTGCCCTCAGAGTTTGCTTGTTGCAGAGAATGAAGCCGGAGCTTATTGTGAATGCCTGGCAGAGCAACTGGTTTAGTGCCCTAGCCAAGGCTGGTCCCTTAAACATAGCTAAGAAAGTAACTGTGAGGCATCCTGTAGGAAGCTCAAGACTGCCCTAACACAAATCACATCGGAAACCTGCTGGCTCTACCAGCTTCCTTGCTCCCAGGGACCGCAGCATTGTGGGTAGCTACTCCCCCAAGAAAGGGATTTAGGCCTATGATCCTCTAGTTTGACCTGCAAAGGTACAAGTGTTGCTTCCACCCCATCCCTACTTAGGAGCCTGAGTTGACTCAGGAAAGTTAAAGCAACTTGGATCAGAGTTTGTCAGAGTAGACTCAGGAGACCTCTATAGTTCTA